>VXBQ01006532.1:461436-566830 GCA_013400175.1 Phainopepla nitens | reverse complement strand
CTTGTGAGGACAGTGAAATATCTGTTTTCTTCTATAGACAATAAGGGAAGAGGAAAGAGAAGGGGAAGGGAATTTTCAAAGAAAAATATCCCACTATTTTATGTGCTTGGCATCTCATTTCTTTTCCCAAAGACTATAAAATATTTGGAAACTCACCATTCCTTTCATAAAAACTACTAGAGGTGCCTTTGTATATTGTATTTTACAGTTAAATGGCATCTTAACTCAAAGATAAAGATTCTAAATATAATTTTGAGGAATGAATGTTGATTGGTATCTGCTATATTTTTTAATCTATTTAAAAGAATAGGCATTAGCAGTCCATTTATTGAAAATTTTATTTACTCCCCTTCAATATCTAGAACCCATTGCTCAAATGCACCATAAATGTATTTGAAATTAGCTTCTGAAATGAACTACTGTGCTTATTGACTCTAAGATACAGATATTCTGGTACTTGAAACAAAGTTCAATAAAATATTTTTTATTTATGTTCTGTTTTCTCTTTTTCTTAATACATAAATACATCACTGGAAAGATTTGTTTTTCTCCAGTCCCTCTAAAAGTATAGCAAGTTATACTACTTATATTTTCAAAAAGGAAGATGAGTTATTGGAAGATTTGAGTAACTTTCTGAGCTCTGACTTCCTGAGAGGTTCAGTTGTTGTTGGTATTTTAGACACATGGGAGAGCTACCAGCCACATACACTATATTGAAGGAATCTCAGTGTCAGAGAGCAGAGAGCTTTCTTTCAACTGGCTACCTAGTCTGAAACTGTTCAGTCTGCTTTAGTTTCTTACAGCCTGTGCAGAGCAGGGTCTTTATAGGCACATAGCTCCTCCATATCTATACTCCCAAAATACACCTCACTGTCTGATGGAGAAACAAAACGTTTTCCAGAGACACTATACTCCATCTACCCTTAGAAATTCTCAAAATATGTTTCAAACACTGACAGGTATGATTGATGATGCATAAAGATGTGGCTGTACCTTTTCTATAACAGTGAAGTTTAGCAGGAATGAAAGTGTCGACAAGGAACAAAAGCTAACTGAGATGTAGGCAGGGTGTGTGAATTTTCACTCCTCTTAGAGTACTTTCATTGTTAAAAAAATTTCTTCAAGTGCTGTTAAGATAGAGTATAAAAGGAAACATGAAGCTGTGACAGTAATTAAGGAAAGAGTCTATAATAAAGGGCTTTCAGCTTGATGCAAGAATTAGTTTTTTCGTATATTACATGATATAATCACGGAAGAAAATATAAAAATTGATAACCATTTCTATCCAGTTTGAAAGAAATATTAGTTCTCTGAAAGGTTTGCCAAGGATATATTGGTATACTGGTGGAAGCAAATGAACAAAGAGTTTTTCCCAAAGTCTGGAGTATAGTATCCTTACCAGTTCTATACAATGTAGGATGAGAAAGTGCTGCAGAGGTGCCCACTGCACTGACTTTCCCACAACCTGCCTCAGACTGGGCTTCAGCATGCTGTTTGGCTCAGATCTTCTTCTCCTTTAATATTCTAATAACAGGAATTAAAGCTCATTAAATTGTCCTTGGGAAATAATACATCATGACATCTAATATGTAGGTACCAAAATCTTCTGTTGTGCTGTCATCTTACCATTATCTGATAGGTAACATTTCCTAGAGCAGGTGACATATCAAACTTATGCCTATGAATGTAATTACTTCTTTTACTTCTCTTTAAGGAACAGTCTTCAAATATTTTGAGACCAGGGGATTAAAAAAAAAACCACAAGAAAATTTTAAAAATAATTTAAAAATAGTGGAATTGGACCATAATCTTGCAGTCAGATTTTTATGGCTATTTAGATGCCCCTATAGAGGTGCTGCTGTACAAATGGCAATTTGTCATGGCACAACTCTAAAAGGCATCAGGGTATTTTTCAATTAGACAAAGTGAATGAATGTAACAAATGTGTCTTAAAAGTGCCATTGACATGACTATTAAAAAAATCAAACAAAAATAACAGGGGAGGATAGTTATATAAAACCTGAAATGTTGCCCAGTTCTTTAAATAACTGAAGTCAGTCATACTGTGTATAGGCACAGGCTTATTAGACCCTGTAAGAAGAAATTACTGGTAGTTAAACCAGATTAATTGCAGACTGGTGTACTTAGTAAATTACATTCATTTTGAATGTTATTGTCAACTTTATCTGGTCCCTCAAGTACTTCTTGATCCACCATGTAGGAAAAATATATTCTCTCACTGAGTTTTGGGGAAAGGGATGTGTTTCTAAACTTGTCTTGCTCAGACAGTGTAGGGGATTGAGGTTACTGTGGCTTGTGACTTATCTCCAAGGCAGAAGAAGGTATTGCAGGAGTGTCTCAGCGTGAAGGTTGCTTTGACAAAGAAAAGCATGGATGGAGGCTCCTGTCCAATTCCTTCCAAGAAGCAGACAAGCAGAGGGGCTATAGTGGTCCCCCTAAAATACCAGTTTATTTAAAGAACACATTTATTAGTAAATTCTGAAATAGCATTTGGATAACTTAGGTGTTACAAAAGTGGTGTGGTATGAAATGGGGTGTGTGATTCTATACTATTCAGTACCTTTTCCCAACCTAGGAGAAAATGAAATGGGGAAAAAAACAGGGGGAAAAAAAAAAGATAAATAGAAAATAAAGAGAAGAAATAACCATGGAATGATCAGTTATCATTGACCTCAGAACTGCAGTTTTATTTGAGGACTATCTGCTATAGTGCAGTTAAATATATTTCAAAAAATGCTTAAAATTAACACTAATTGTTGTTCCTGCTAGATGCATCCTCCTATGAAATGACATTGAAAATGTTCTTGAGGTCAGCCTTGGATATTAGCTACCAATATAAGGCTACAGAAGGAGTATTACTTGTTATTCAGCATCAGTGGCATTGTTGGTAAAGTACCTACATTCAGTTGTGGTGATGATACTGTAAAAGCTGTTGATGGAGATGAATTATGAGATGATTAAAAGAATGGTTAAATTCAGATTTCTCTCTCATATTATGAATTTAAGATGCTCTCTAGTTTAACAAATAGAAGGTGAAGGATGTCTCCTTCTAAGGCTCAAAACCAATTTGATCTAAATTATTTTGAGCAATAAACAGCTCTGTAATACAGCAGAAGTAAAAATAGCATGTACATGGAAACCAAAACTTTGATTAAAAAATCAGTCTAGATAAAGGCAATATACTTGTACATGAAGTCTCTGGGAAAATGTGTTCAGTGATATTACTTCAAATTCAGACCACGACATTTTTCTCAGACACATACAATAACCCTAAGAAATGAAGCTCTTAATTCCTGAATTACTACATGACTTTTTTATAGCCTGTGTTATGAAAAGACCAGATGACTGTAAGAGTCCTTTCTGGCCTTTAAATCTTAAACCTCTGTGAAGAGGACACTGAAAGGAGAGTTCACAGATTTTGGAACTGACATGGGAGTCTAAACCCCATAAAAAAAAAGTGAATGAAATATTGGTCTGCTGAAGAAGAGAAAAATTCCCTTGTATTTGCTAATTTCATCCCACATACCTAAGCTTTTGAAGTATAGCCTAAATACATACAAAAAATGACTGCTTTTTTACTGATCAGCAGACCTCAGCAGTATGTAATATTGTCATCAAATTAAATCTGCTTCCAGATCTGCCTTCAATACTTGTGTTAGTCAAAAACAAAATTGGAATTATATTTGTAAGAAAATATCACAGTTATCACATCAGATAATTTTTTTTAGTTGATTTAAATAATTTCATGTTGAAAATTTCCTAGAAAGATGAGCTGAGGTATTTGAAGGTTTTGTCAGGAAACTGAGGCTGTCTGGTCAAACTTGTGCTTTTCAGATGGTGTTGCTGCTGTGTCTAGCCATGGTTTATACAGGAACAATAACTAAATTTTTATTATGTTGCTCATGATCCATCCAACATGAATTCAGATGCTGTGAATTGATATTTCTTACATAAAAACAGACAATTTCGGTAGTGTTTATTTTCCTAATTTCTGTATTTGAATAAACTACATAAATGCTTAAAGCCTTAAGTGAGCCTCATGAAGATGAGCTGTAGTTTCTCCAGTAACATCATAAGTACTGATGCAAACCAGGAAAGAGACTCCCATTTTAAGCTAATTAAAAATCATCTTGACAACTAAAGAAATCCCTTTATAAACTTAGAATTCATTTACATGTGATTAATCAAAATGTTATTTGAGAAGACTTAAATTCATTTCAAGGAAACATACAAGTGTTATTTCCTCTTTTAAAAGTATGTTTGAAGAATTGTATGAAATGCAAATTTTTTGCTAGTGACGCAGGTTTCCAAAACTTTTCTGTAAGCAAATGGAGTGAGATGTCTTTGCCAATGGTATTTTTAAAATCTTGTTAATTAATAGCTATGAAATACTTTTAGCATATTTAATGACAGGACCAGATACACAGGATCGTTCTAAAGATTGTGCTATTTGGCTGAACTTATTAAAAAAATAAAGATTAAAACTTCTATTTATTTCCTACAAGAGGAATTGCATTCTGTGTCACTTGTTCACTTTCCACAAGCCCAGAGTCCACAAGATTGAAAAATCTATTGAAAGTCACATATGAGTGAACCAATAGCCTTTAATGTGCAAGAATACTCATCAATCATTTCTTTATCCCTTCTTTGTTCTGGTTTTACCAACCAGGGGTGAGTGCTGCATGAATATTGTTATACACACAAGGATTACCTGTTTCAGTGGCTGAGCCCCTCAGAGTTAGTGCTGCTATATGAAAGCCATGAAATGCACACCCTTCTGTAGTTTTGCAGCTTTGCATGTTCAAAGTACTGTCTGCCCATCCCAGCTTAATTATTTGTGTGATAATCCAAGAATTTTTCATAAAGCCTAATTAATTTTATGGTTGGATATAGAATTAGTCTTTTGTTGTTCTGTAGAAACAAGGCAGGTTTCACGGTGTCAGAAGCAGTTTGAAAGTCTAAACCAGGTGTAATATAAACAAATAGGATGAGTCAAGAAAGTGGAACTAAAGCTTACTGGAGAGAATATAATTTCACATTCTCTTTAATGTGTCAATAGCTTTATTGTGTCAAAAGAAAGAACTACATAGCTGTCATGAATTGGGCATTCATGGAAGAATGTAAGTTATTTTATACTCTTTTAGATCAAACTTTTGCAGTACTTCACATTGTTTCCCAACAGCCCTCTGATCCATAATCATGTACTACATAAGAGGAGGATATTGTCTTTGCATTAAGTCACTGAGTAGATTTTTATTTCCACCCATAGGGTTCTTTTTGATGATAGACAGTTAAAATTGGGTCAACAGGTTCTAAAGAAGTGCAAATGAAGGAGAGCGACCTCTCAGGTATAAGAGGCAGAATTTAGGGCAATTGTTTTAAGTTTTGCCTTCTGTTCTTATACAACACTAGTGAGCTTTCAAAATAAACTAAACATATAAATATGAAAACTAAGTATAATTGTGTATTGTACCTTCACTGAAATGTGGCTGTTCCAGCAGCTCATGTCATCATCATGACACCAGTATGAAAAGATTGGCAGGAAATCAGCTGGATACCCCATTGAGCTGCAACCAAGTATATTTGCAGTTACCGAAGGCTAAATTCCTGTATTTGTCTATGATACAAGAGCTGATGCGTTTAAATGAAAACATTTAGTGTAGTTTTACTTAAGCAAGTTTGGCCAAGTCTGGGATTGTATTTCACACCTGAAATAGGATGTCCTCCACATCACCATCCTGATGCTGCTTTCTGCATCTGATAGGTGTTTTATCACAGCAGAGGAGAAGCCATACGCTGAGCACAGAGGTCTGTCTAGCCCAGAATTTGTCTTGACAGTTGCCAGTAATGGATGATTACAAGTGTGGAACAAACAGTGATCACTCACTACTACCTTGTTTAGGTTTTAGCCCACCACAGAAAGTAGCTGTACTGCATGCTAACACGCTGCATTTCAACATTTTTAAAGCCAGTGCTTTGGAAACCACAGGTACCACTTCAGCTGTTTTCTTGAGCAGTAGGAATGCTGACAGCAGTGGTACACTGAAACCTGATCTAACCACTGTACATTTCCCCTATTTGGCAGAGTGTTAGCTGCTGGTATTTAGGGACTCCTCATTTCTTTTCTTTTTTTTCTTTTTTTTTTAATCTGCTTTTTTTAAGTGAGCTAGGCTGTACACTGAGTAATTTTCCCCCCACAGCTTCTAATGATAAACACCAGCTGTCAACAGTGAATGCAGTGACATGAGACGCATACAATGATTTTCAAGACAAGGTCAAATGACAGGTAGTTAAATAATGTAGAAAGGATAATCTTCTGAACAAGCAAAAATCTGAGGCTGGTGCAGTGTTTTTTTTTGCAAAATTTGCAGTCACCAGATGGCAATGTAGAGGTCAAGCTCTCACAGACTATATTATGTAGCTGAATAAATAATTTGTGTATTAATGATACTCTATGAAAACTAATTTTTGCTATTGAGGTACCTACCTGACCTTGTAATGTTACTGTTAACACTCTTTAAATTGTTGTCTGAGTTGCTTTATCAGGTACTACTTGAAATAATGTTTCTACTAAAGTGAAAAATTATATTGTTATACACAAAATAAAGGTCTCATGATTTTGAAACCTAAGGCTTTGTTTTCTGTGCTGATGTGTGTGCTTAAGAGTGTCTTATGATGGGAACATGACAGAAATCATATTCTTCAGAATTTAAGCAAAGCTTAGTTGCTTCTGGGATTTTATCTGGCCAGTCTAGTGCCTTTCCTTGCATATTTCTTTTTCACTTATGCCTGGCTTCCTGTGTTTCATAGTGTCTCTTGAGAGGTATTCCTTTACATTGTCCAAAAGCCTACATTAAACTGGCTAATAAAATTAGCAAAATGTTTTATACCACTTTAGAGCTTAATTTAAATTTTCCCTTAAGCATGAGGTTCTTTAAATTTGTTTAAATTAAAAGCATCACACTTATTATGCAAAAGTTTAATTGAATTCAGTAAATATCTTTTCATTACCCCTTTAGAGCAAAAACAAATTAATGTTTTTCTAAAGTGAACCTCTTATGTATGTTAAAAGACATGCAGTAAAGTGATAATCTAAAATCTGCATGTAACCATAGAACCCCCAGTGAGCTGTCACAGACATAATATAACACTAGAAGATTTTTTTAATGGAAATGTCAAATACAACTGTATTAATAGAAAGTTACCTCCCTATGACAATGCATGTAAGCTTAAAAGATTGGTTCGGAGCTTAAAAGATTCCTTTACATATTATTTTAATAAAGGAAATTAAAATATCAATCAAAATCTATGCTGAAATCATGTTGAAGGTTTTGAGAACCTAGGCAATGTAGGAAAATTCACAGATAAGGCTGCCACAATATCCAGAGATGAAAAGCAGTGAAACAACCCCCAGGAATTGCTTGCTTCCATGAATTGTCAGTTGATGATGAGAGATGGGGTGATAGTAAAGTGAAATATTTCCTCCTAGTGAGCTGAAGGTGTGATATTGACTTTTGAAGGTGCAAAGATAACTTGATTAGACTCTATTTATTCTGAATTTGCTTTCTAGTTTTAAGGAGACAATCTCCCTTTGAGTTAATGGAATACTAGTAAGCGGAACCTCATACATTATATTGTTTTCAACACCCAGAACATTCCCCAAAAGTAAGGAAGGATATACAGATTAGTGCTACTCTGATGATTTCAAAGATTACAAAAACTTCTTTGACCACCCTGGGAGAGAAGATAGTTATGAAGCCCATCTTCATAGCTATCTTACTGTTCTGATAATAATCTTATGACCTTGTTTCTGAAAAGGAAGTATGAAGTGGTGGAATTTTTCTAAGTAGCAAAAGAATAAATGATACTGCATTCTTTCTCTGCAGTCCCTTTGTACTAGTCAGAGTCCTTCTTTTAGCCAGAAAATATAAATAAACTGTGGGCTTCACATCCCGAACAATGAGCAAAAAATTGAAATCATTGAAATCATTGTATTATTGAAACCTTGGAAATTATAAAAATTACTGGCTATGAAAGTCAAGCATTTGGGTAATTTAGAGAACTTTTTGCAAAAAATGACATTCTACTCCAGTTCTAAAACAACTCTTTTGCAATACCAATGCTAGTAGCTACAACTTGTTCAATTGCAATTCATTATTTTCCTTTTCATAACATTCAAATAGGAAGAGCAAGATCTATCTCACTGAAATAACAGGAATTAATTATATTGCAATGTTATATACACCAAGAGAAGCATAGAAGGTGTCATCAGGGTCTAATATTACTATTTCTGGCATTTGAAGATGACCTCTAGTAGTTTAGCATATGATATTTTTATGAGCATTGCTGGCTGGGAGCAGAGGAAATTTTTAATATATGTCTCTCTCTGCTGGAAAGGTTTGAGACTTTGAATTGGTTTTTACTTCATAATATGTACCTTTTTGTCACTGAATTTGTTGCACAATTCTTTCAAGTTGAAATTTCAAATAACCTAGTAGTATGATAATAATTTGGTATTGGACGTACGTTTCCTTTGCTACCATCAACGCTTTTAAAGGATCTACTTATTAACATAGATTGGAAATTTTTGAAAATCATAGCTGTTGTGGTGAGAAAGGAGTTCTTGTAAGCAATACTTCTCTTTGCATATTTCCCCTTTTATGATTTCAGTTCCTGGCTGACACAACTTGTGTGTTGCTGACAATCCTGAGCTAGTATAAAGCAAATGAGACAGGAGCAAAGGGGTTCAACTTGTGAATTCCATATCTTGATTTTCTGATTAGAAGACAACTTGTTTTAAAACAACTGTATCTCCTCCAGTGTTACGTAAAATACATGCAGGTCATATTTTAAGCTCTAATAGAGGTAGGAAATAATCTTATTATTTGGGGTTTTTTAATTATATGTCTTCATGTCTATTTTCCAACTGAAACTGGCAATGATTAGTGAAAAAAGATGAGCAGGATAAAATTGTAGCTTCATTAGAAGTAAAATTCATAGTTGATTTAATTACTCTGTGTTTTTCCCTCATTTACGCATTTTTATGAACCTTATGCTCCTGAGACCTCAAATGATAGTCCTAAAGAATGAAGTCTCCTATGTAACTACAAAATATCTATAGTACAGAAGCAAATAATCACGTAAAATGCAATGATTGGAATAAATTTCTCTCCTTGTAGTAGCTAAGAGCAATGAGGCAATGCAATAGAAGGAAGGTTTAACCCAACAGTGCATTGTGGTTAGTGTGGCTGTGGATAGTTAGAGCCTGATGGAATGCCTGCTTTCAGGAGTTGTTAGCTTTTGCAAACCTTCCTTGTATAGAACTGTGGTGAGGGGGGAATATTTACCTTCAATTTTGAAGACTAAGTTTTATACAAGAAACATTTTAGCATTAGATTGCCATAGACATCTAATCAAGTAAGTCAGTGGGAAACGATCAAGAAAACATTTTGATCTGAGATGTCAGGGAATTATTTCAATCTACTGCCTTAAAACTAAGCATAAAGTATTGTTAAAGCCTTTCTGTTGCTCCGAAGGAGATTCTCTAATACTGCCAATAGTGAAAAATTGCTCTGGAGGTGTCAGTCTTTCTTGACTCGATATCGAGCCTACATGATCAGTTTTGGGTGACTATCATCAGCTGTAGGAAAAGATTAATCTAAATCTGGGTTGTTAATGAATGTGCACCAATGCATTCTTTGAAACTTGAATCTCACATAGGAAAGATGTTACCAAAAGAGTGATTTATATCCATATATGACACCTTTACTTAAGATGCCACTAGAATACTTTGCAGCACTGTTTTTAATTATAGAGATTTATCTCCCAACATTTATGGTAATGTTCACATTTGACTTCCCCTAAAATTCTTTTCAGATATACTTTTCTCAGGATTTGTTTTTCCTTTCATGGAGCCACACTTTAGATATAATGGTTCATTACCATGCTGGAAATTAAAGAAGTAGCCTTCCAATATTGTAGTAGATGTTTTACATCTTGTAAAAGAAAAACATGAGACCAAGAAAAAGTCTTTACTGTCGCATGAGTTTAATAGCTGTATGAATTCCTGAATGTTTAAAGAATACAGAAATTTAAGGTCCAACCTGCAATACAAAAGATGAATCTACAAAGAGATAATTATCTGTTCAGAGAGACAAAATGACAAACAGTCGTGAAATCAGGCTGATTGAAAAGGCTAAGAATAATCAAAATAAAAATAGTAGTTTCATATGAAATATGCCACATGAATATTGAGTAGGTAGGCGAAAGTGTTGCATTTCTAGATGTGCTTATTAAAAAAATACTTTGCAAAATGAAATTTAAGAAGAAAAATATTTTCATGGCTTTTGTTTCTTTCAATTACCACTTATTCAATTGAAACTGAATAAAAATTAACTTGAAAGCAACTGAAAGCCAACAACAAAGAAACACAAACAAACAAAAATTGAAAAAAAAAGATAACAGAATCAAACAGTTTGTAAACAAAATCACAACACCATTTTGTAGTCCCGTAATGAAGCAAAGATGAACAAACCTCGTGTCGTCATACTGAAGTTTCTGAGGAATGCTTAGTTCAGACTAGAATATAGTTAAATATATGCTGAGAATTATCAGAAAAAGTCATTCTTTTACGATTTGCAGAATATGATCCATATATGCTCCATTTATGCTGATTTACAGGGTAGGATGTTTCAGGAACAGCAGTCCTGTCCCACTGACATTTCATCTGTCAGAAATATTTGCACTATGTGTTGTAAAGGATGTGGTTTAGGCTGCATAAAAATCACACTTTTCCCTATTTCCCACAGAGGAAACTGTACAGTCAAAGTACAGTTTCCTTCTTCATTTTCTCCTGTGGTGAAATCCTGACTAAAACATGGCTGGTATTTTACTTCATCTTTCACTCTGGGACCACTATCTGGAGCGTAGGAGATAACAAGGGAGGAGAAGTATGTCATTTGTGGTGGTTATGATTCTGTATTTCAAGGTGGTCTATAAGGAGACATGAAAGGATGCAAGGAGGAAGTCTCAACTCATTTCATACACTAAATCCTATATTCACAATTCTTCAGAAGCAAAAGTTTCTATCTGCTGATCTACCTTTAGCACCAAGTGGCTAAACTGGCTAAAATTTTAACACATTCATGGTTTCACCTCTAGCTGAATACATTCTCTTTGGCAAGCTGCCTTCACATCCTGTGCAGTCACTTTTTTTCTATAGTCTAAGTGTTTTTAGTTGTGCATGGAGAACATTTATGTACAAAAATATCCTTGTAAAATGGGTAGTGTTCTCTTCTATTTTTATTCCTTTAAGACATGCTAAATATAAATGCACAAAAAATAGAAGTAAAAAGGCACTAGGAAATAGAAAGCAAGTTAAAAATACTTTATCAGCAAAGAAGATACTGAATCAGAAAAGTGGAAATTACACTTCTTGTCATATGTCACTTTAAATCTGTGGAGAATACTTAGATAATATTGTGATGGGAATTAGCCTAAGAATACGAATATAATTGCTATTAAAATCCATCAGTGTGGGAAGGACTCCACTTCCTTCATATAAGAAACCCTGTATTAATTTATTAACAGTTTCTGGGGTTATAAGGAGGTAAGAAAAAAGAGAAAACTCTTTTTCTTCAGTCAGTATTGTAGTTGGGGAACTGAGCCAAGACACATGCTTTGTTCCTATTGTCATTTGTGAATATGTCATTACTAAGTCTTATATTGTAGTTATGGGTATATCCAAGCAAATAGAGTTAGTATCTCAGAAAATTAGAGCGTCCAAAGGTGTTTTAATTAAAAAGTTCAAAGTGGATCTGAGGGCACAAATCTAGGACATGATACAGGTAAAGTTGATAATGGAAGGATATAATCGTATGCTCAGGATCCAAAAAAATAATCATCATCACACACGTAGACTTCTTTGTCTGCTTTTTTTTTAATATGTTCACGTGGGCTGCATGCAACTGGTGAAAACTGTATACCTTCCTTGTTGGTTTGCAACAGTGAGTCTGAAACTGAGTCGCCACACCTGGTGCATTTATACTTCCCAAAGCAGTATTTACAGGAAAAGCTGCAAACTTTATCTAGGCCACTGTCAGTAAGTGATGAATGAGGTCAGTGGTGGCGTACCCCAATTCTTTTCCCATGGGTGCAATTGGCTCCCTAGGAAACATTCGCTAGCTGGTTTCAAAATATGCAAGGGTTCCTACCAAATATCTGTAGACTAATAGCTTTTTCAGGGCTTCTGTAATGTTGTCTTGTCAACTTTGAATTGGGAGCACTTGGAACATTGAAGGCAACATTGTACTGTTTTCGAGGTGCTATATAATACTGTATGTCTTAATAGAGGTAGAGAGTATTGCTTGTTAATGTATGAACATGTAAAAACTCCCTCTCCTACCAACTTTTAGAACTATCATCTGCATTACAGTAAATCAGAAATTTGACATTTGAATGATTTTAAAGCAGTCTGTTAGCTGCCTCTCATGACTTTTTGAAATACCAACTCTATCCTATAATCAATGGAGGTGTGATAAAAATTGCAGAGAGTAACTGATATAGCAAATTTCCCATAACATTAACTAATGTACATTTTTCTCAGCTGTGAGAAGTAGCAATTAGCTATCCAATTTTATATATGATTTGTGAATTCCCTTTTGGTAGCAAGAGACTGTATTTGTGCAGTAGCATAAATGAAGTACAGGCTAATACAAAATGAGGGCTTAGTTTACATTTTGCCTACAGTCAGATCAGAGTTTAAAAGAGTTTAAGAGTTCAAAAGATACTAGCACCTTAAGACCTTAAATATAATGCTCCTTTGTTGTGTTTATTTCAGATCAGTGTAATTCTCTCAGTGAAATGGGTGTTTATCTCCAGAACAAAGGAAGATAAAATACTGTGTTCTCTGAGAAGTCCTATGCTGAAATATTGTATTTCATGTTCATACAATTTAGTTCCACATAATGTGTCTAAAAAGCATCAATAGTGTAAATAAACATATGGAAAATAAGTGGTGTTGATCTATGTTTATGTGTAGCAAACACATCTAAATTCTTGTAATAATCAACTTTGTATTCGCCAATGAATAGCAATGCTCCCTAACTGGGCTTTACTGCTAGGAATGTTTTTATCATTGCCAAAACCATAGCTTTACAAGAAGAAAACAAATCAGATGATAAAAAATTAATGCATTTATATAGTGGCCCTTTTTCTCCCTACCAAAGAAATCAAGCACCTGTTAATAGTGCTTAGACAAAGAGGAAGAGAGAGAAAATGTAATTTCACTGCACTATCCATTAGCAGGAGTTTTTAAATCATCAGCAGAAAGATGACAGTATCCTTTGATTTCTTCCATGCCTATGGAGGAAACAAGAGAAATTTACAGTGAAATCAATATCTCTGTTTATATGGTGATAATATAATCACCATATAATATATATTATATTGTATAGGTTATATTATATATAATATCATTATCATGTTTTTAAAAGGATATGCCCTTATCATCTTCACTCCAAATAAGAAAAAAAGCAATGGAAACAAAACCCAATCTAACAAAATAGATAAATCAAAATTAAAAATCCGAATACTGATTTTTAACAGGTTGATGAGAGCAAGAGTAAGCTGCTCTAAAGTTACCTCAAAAGGCATGCAACATTTTAGTTCCCACCCTCTGTTTTGTAAGATTTTTGGCGTTTAGAAAAGGATAAAAAACAAGAAAGAGAAGAAAGAGGGCAGATATGTCTGAATGGAGGTCTGGGCTATGTACTGTGTTTCCGAAGCCCTTCTGACTGATTCTGCCAATTATTGATGTGCACTCTCTATCCAGGTAGCAGCTGATCTGCAGCAGTCACCAACATCTCCTACTCTGGTACTCTTGTGCCTCGTAATGCACGAGGGCAAGTATGATGATGTTGTTATCAGTATCAGCGCATTTAGGTGTTAACTGACAGAAATTCAGTGAAATATTACTTTCCATGGCAAAATAACAACAGGTAGAAGTATCCCTGTAGTGATGTTGGAAATTGCATCTTTCCACCAACTTTTTATCAATTCAGAGTCATTGGCATCTTTTGTTGCTGAACTTGCCTTCTGTTGGTGTTATTTTCTTCTGTGAAAATGTAATAACACACCCTACTCTCTCTTTACAGGAAATTTGTATGTTTTGGCAATGTAAAAATCTTTCCCACCCCCAGCCCCCCCCACCCACTGGCATAGGGCTTTGCTACATTATCTCAGCTGTTCAAAATATGATCACTGGGAAATTTTTTGTCTTAGTTTTTCAGCCTCCTCCACTTTTTACTCAGTTCTGAGTAGTAGTAAATATTCATGGCAAATAGATTCTGCTGTTTGCTCTATAAAAAATAAAGTTCATATTCTCAGTTTGTGTTTCACCTAAGAGAATGCTCACACTTTTGTGCCGTTTGTATAGTCATATACATATATGCAATGTACAGTCAGAAGGGAAGTACAGAACTGAAAGTCCTTGTTCAATCAAATGATGCTGAAGATTAATGAAGAGTCCAGTGTTCATGTTCATTTGTGTTATAAAAGACCTTAAAATTGCATATTCTGATATCTAGAAAGATTTTTAGTTCTATTTTTTTTATTGAAGATAAGACCTCATAATGTTAAAATCATGCTTACCATTTTTCTTCTGTTTTAACTTGCCCTTTTGAATGCATCTCTCTCTTCCTGTACTCAGCCCTTTTGTAGCAAGAGTCCCTTGAGTCAGAAAGAACCAACATGACCTTGAACACGTATCAAAGCAGATGTAATAAATTTACATAGTATCATGCAGTTTTTCTTGAAAATATATCACCTCATGGAAAATGGGGACATACCTATGCCCGGACAACATGAAATGAAGGATAGCTTTGGCCAGAGGTCTTTGACATATTAAACTGTTCTTCATGAGAAATTACAAATTTTTGTGCAACTTTTTTTCCCTCCGAAACTAAAATCAATGGGTTGGTGTACTGAAAATGTGGTGCTGAGTGAGACTTATTCACACAAGGAGGAACCATCCAGTTTTTGCAAATCTGTGTGCTATCTGACTTCAGATTTAAAAGTCAAGTGGCTTAAAGCAGTCTCTTTTTCCCATTTGTGCCCCTTTGCCCTTAGTGCAACATACACACACCAGTATTCAAAATTGTTTATTACATTTATTTTCATGTTCTCTTTAATTAAATGCAACTGTGAACTTATATTTTTTTCCTGCTGATCAAGGAGAGCAGCAGCAGACTGACATCATGATGTTTGCTGGTGCACACCAGCTGGGTGATAACAGGCCTTATGAAGTAAGTTGGGAAAAACCCAACGTATTTTCTGTGTTTACCCTACTATACCACATGCCAGATATACAGTAGTCAGCACCTGGAATCTTTCTGGTGTCAGAAAAATAGGAAGAAAGCACATCTTTTGTGGCTATGCATGATGTCCTAGAAGTACCTCTGAAATCAACTTGTGTTTTGAAGGTTCAGATAGGTTGAGCTGGCTCAAGTTTGTCTGTTATCAATATTATTAGTAGAAAGTGATCTCCCACTTGGTCTGTTCCCCACAGTTCGTTGGATGTTTGGAGAGAAGAAAATCTGAAGATTTCACGGGTGGATGAATAGGATTAGATGCAGTTGAATCAATTCAATGGAGAATGCTAGCTTTGACACAGTGCGGTTGTGTATTACATCAATGCAATGCCTCAGTCAGTCAAAAGTGTAGTTGACAGAAGGTAACAGAATCAAATATCTACACCAGTTTTGGGGGTTTTTTTAATGTGCTTTGGCTATAGTGATGAGAAAACAGAAACGGGTCATATTCAGTAGCTGAATTGTGTGCATGCCAAGCTACACAGTTAAGCACTGACCTTCAATTTGGGTAGCTGTCATTTTTTTTCCCGTGTGGGCTGACTAGAACTTATCGTTTTGCAAAAGGGAGAGTGGATACTGCTCTTTACACTTCAGGTCTTAAAAAGTGAAAAGCTGATATATTAATGCCATAGGTCAGTGGAAGCTGTCAAGATTTGTGACAGCCAGTACCATTTAAAGATGTCTTGCTTGTGTCTTTGCTGTTGTTTTATACTATATTCCTGAAATAGTAGGCAACCAAACATAGTAGAGAGCTCAGACTTTTGGCCAACAGAGTTGTATTTGTCTAGCAAGTACACTGAGCTGTAGCTGGTTATTCCTGCAGGATGTAAGGGCGATAAAATTAGTGTTCCTCTTGAAATAGATTGGTACAGATGTTTCAGTGTTATAGCTACTTTAAAACACCAAATGCCAAACTCCTTTGAAACCAACAATGCTTGTTGAAATTCTACATAAAACAAATTGTGTATGATAGTAGGAACATGACAAGAGTGTGAGGATTATTAGCGTATATGAGCAAATCATTTCTTGTTTCAACATATTTGACTATGATATGGTGTTTTCCTGGGCAGTTTCTGAAGTAGATTTACACAGAGAGGGACTTAAAAAATACATTTAAAATTCTATGCAGGTTAATGTTAACAGGCAATTCAAAACAGAGATTAAGTTGGTGCTGACTAATCAGGTATGGTCTATATATGCAGCATATGTTTCTCCAGAACACGTAATATGGAATTCTTTTTTAATCTGGTACTTTAAAATAGTTCTAGCAACACTATTGAATTGTCTCTATTCTTTAACAATCTGATCCAATACCAAATAAAGACTAGGATGAGATACTAACAGAAAACTGGATAGCCCAGTTTACCCCCAAGACTCCATTTCCATAAGTAGCATCTGAAAAAATGAACCTGAGTTTAGATTCATGATTTTGAGGGGGGGAAAAAAAGGTGCTTGGGAATTAAAAAAGAAGAAAAATAAAAGGAAAAATAAATTTGTGTCTTATTTGAATTTTCTTACAGAAAGAACTTAGAAATTTCTACCAATTGAAGATTTGGTAACTTCGGAGATTTTGGAAACTACTGCTGTTTAGCAGTGTCACAAAGTTTTCATATTAATTATTTCCTGGGATAGATTCCTTTTCATGAGTTACTCTTCACATAACTATTTATCTGCCAGCTGTTATTTTTATCATGGTCACAGGCTTCCAAGAAGCTGAACTTCTATGGTAAACTAAGATGTCATGGAGGCAATATACTTTTATATTTATCTTTTCTTATATTATTTTGTCCATGTAGTGCAACTTTACTCCTAGCATAAGAGTTCTCCATTCTTAAACAGAGAAACCTTTAAGACAGATTGTGCTGGCCAGAAAGTTGTGGCTGGTTTTGACTTAAAAAAAGATTAGTTATTTAGACAAAAATCTTTAGGAGAGATGTTAAGACAGAGCTGATATTTTGCTTATTGCAGGAAATGAATGTGTAAAAAACTCTGAACTTCATTACTGCTAGTGGGGGGAGAGGAAGAGCAATTTCAGCATCTTTGTTCATTGATTTCCAGTAGTGAATCATGTGTTCCCTCACAAGCTGTTTAGAAACTAAAGTAATCCTGAACTGATATCTTCTTAAAACTGGGAAATGACAACCGCATGAGCAGTTGGTCAGCTGCTCCAAAGAGAATAGAATTTAGTCAAATTTTATCGAAGTCACATTGAGGCCCATCAGGTTTATGGGCAGAGCAACATCAGGGCCAGAGCTTGACTAGTGGTGGACTGGTGAGAAATCATGGGGATGGGCCATCATGTGCCACCCTGGCCTGGGGGAGAGCAAGGCTGGGCCTTACAGACAGATTACAAGATGAATCAAAGAGAAGCACTTCTTGTTCCTGAGAACAAGTGACATGGACTGCCCCATAGCTATACTGCCTATGGCTTCACTGCCTCCCACGCCATTCCTTTCTTGCAAAAAACTGTTTTGAACACAGAAAATGGAATCAAAAAGTAGACTAATGGCAATAAGAAAATCTGGTGTCTGATGACATGACTTCCTTAACCCTTTATATATTATGCCCTTACACCTGGCCTTGGAATGACCCTAATGTTTATATCAGCAGCTGCAGCTGACTCATCTATTCAGGCCTTCTCAGAACCTCCTCTTCTTCCTGGGTGGTCTTTGTGCCAGTCACATCACTTGACAGTGCACATCCCTACCTCAAGTACTTTGACACATTTCAACAGAAGTTTGGCTGTTGCTAGCATGACAGCTTGACTTCGTACCAACTGTGACTTCATTTTGTGAGGCTGTGTAGTATCTGGATGTATCTCATCCTCTGTGGTTCTCTGCACACCCATGCTAGTGTGCATTTCCATATTACATGCACACTTTTGGCTATGATGTCTTAAGGACTCTCTTCATAGAACCTAGAGTATAGTTCATCACATTAGAGAACTGGATATATTTGGTAACCCACAAAGCCTTTCCCATCTCACTTATTAAAAAACAAATCACCATTTTCTGCAGCTACAAGTCTGCATTCATCTCTGTTGAGAGTGGAGACCTGTATGAGCAGCATTCTTTGTCTTGTAAAGGTTTCTCAATCATCAATGACAAAACTGTTGTAATAAAAGGTCAGGGCAGAACCAAGTGTTTCTGTTTGGAAGAAATCTTATTATGTAGCTCTGCCTGCAAAAGGACCTTCTACATCTTCAGTAGCAGCACTAGCCTCATAACCAGTAGCTAAACTAATGTAAAAAAGAAATTCCACTCTCTACTACATCTCTTCCTTTGATACAGGAAATTAATGTTTAAGCTTTAAACACTGACATTGCCCTTTAGTCCTTTGTGTTGTTAACATACTCATCATATCAAATACCAAGTGCCACTGTGCTTGGAATGGCACATACTCTTGGAAATTTTCTTCCAGGTAGCATCTCTGTTCCTGATCTCTCCTCTGTAGCCCAGGACAAAAATGTTACAGTGCAGTTGATTAATCTGCAGGGTTTAGAGCATCTCTTATGCACAGCTTTGTAGCCCTGCTACAAAGTAAGATAGTAAAACCTGCTTGATGTGGCCAATGTAGAGCCTTTATGGGAAATCATAGCTGTGCACTCAGAAAACTGGCCAGCACTCTTCCTGCCTGTGGGGTAGTGGTGACATGTACAGCATTTTGTGTAACCAAAGATAGCCAAGTTTCAGGATCTTCCTCCAAAGAGTCATCAGTTTCATGAGGATTTCCGCAACTCTAGGGTTCAAGGAACACTGTATTACTTTTATGGGTTCTGTAGCCAATTTGTGCTGGCCAGTGAATCAATAAACCCAGCAGTTCTCTCTTATTTCCACCCATACTATTTTTCAGCACTGAGTTCTCGTACTGGGAAAATCTGTTGCCCACCAAATGAGCAAGTTGTTTGCTTGATTTTTTTTTTTTCTTGAGAGAACTCAGTGAAAGCATACCGAATGTTTTTAGACACACATAATAATGAGTATATGTAGAAATTAATTGAATTATCTTTCTGAATAGGATACTGGCATATTAAAACATAATTATGAAGTCAAATACAATTTTCACTATATAGATCAATTTTTAATTGCTAGACTAATTACAGAAAGACAAGAGACCTTTGAAATCGTTTGACTGAACAATTAATCAAATGCAGGGTTTGCATTTTTCCACTTTGGTCCCTGTTCCTTTGCAATTAATACTAGTCTTCCCATAGTCATATAATAGAAGCTTTTGATTTAGTCATTTAGAAGTTTAACTTCTTGAATGAGACCAATGAACCATTGCATTAATATGCTAATTGATACTGTAAAGGGTCTGGAAATTATTAAAGTCTTAAAATATTTACTGCTGTTTTGCTTTCAGCCAATGCAGGAATTGAGCATAGAGTCTAAGTTTAAAGATTTGTTTGTGAAAAGATTTTAAAACGGGAAGAACTTTTAATAGTATTACAAGAAACATTTCTGATTTAGATATTTCAGCCACTTGAATATTTTTGACTGAAATAAGACATTCCCTATTGGGAATAATAATTTCATTCTTTGGGGATTTTTTTGCTAATTAAGCCAGCTGAAATGTGAGACAGTGTAATGCAGCAGCTCAGAATTTTTCTCTGACTATATAAAAATAACACAGAATGTTAAGGAATTACATGATCTATTGTAGTGACAGACTTTTCCATCAGTCCATAAATGAGTCTGTGGGGCTCTGCCATAACTCGTGAACATCGTAGGCTACCAACATTATACAGAAGAAGTTATAATTAGATCACAGCGATAAGTTTAAACATAAAATATTTTACAGCTATGCAAAAAGTAGCTGTCTTATGAAAATCAGGATTAGATTGAGTTTTGAATGTCTTTTAAAAAGTCTATTTTCTAATAATAGATTTTCTATAATCTGTGACTGAATAAGTTCTCTTAAACAGCAAGTAAGTACCTAAAATAGGTAGGATTCATTTTCATTTAAAGGTACAATGTCAGGCCTTAATCTGGCTACATAATACCATCCCTACAGAACTGTGTCCTTTCTGAACCTGTTTGAAATTGTACACGTAATATACAAGGAGCATCTTGGTGGTCTGTGGGAGGTGGTGCCTCTTTTCGGAGGGAGATACAGGTGTGCTGATTTTCACATTACAGAGGGGGAAATACAAGAGACAGATGTTGAGTATGATAAGGAGATGATGATGTATATATGATTAATATATCACTAAGTATGTTTTGGGACAGTCTGTATGACCTCTTTATTCACATTAAAATCATGTGCTCTAAATAACAGTAGGCTTTTTATTTAATCAGTGTTTGTCTTTATGCTGCCAGGACTCAAATGAAAATGTCATGGGCATTTAGTTTGATGAGACCTTGCAGCTACAACATCATTCTTGTTAGGAACAGTAAATGACTACATATTTGACCTTTCCAGATATATCCAGTTACATTGTAGATAGAAAAATTATAGGGGTGTAAATTTTGTCATTACGTGCTTTGATAATACAAATCAAATCCTATTTTGTGGATATCAACCTCATTGTTATTCTTGAATGCTGTCATTTGTTGTTCACATGAAATCATAGCCCGCATTGCTTTCATGACAATAAATTTGAATGTACATGAAGAATATACTGTTTAACATAAATGCTGCATGTCAGTTATGAGTGAAGCCAGGTATCAGAAGTTTGTTATCCCAATACCAGATTCCTTGTAAACCCAGCAGAAATTCCATGCCTTGGAAATTCATTTCCATGTCTACAAATTAAAGTCCTGACTTTTATTGAAACCCAACATAAAAATAAATTACAAATATAAGGCTTCATCTTACTTCAAAACACATATAATAGCAAGTTGTACATGACAAAATTTTAGGATTTGTGTTTTTTTTGTTCCAAGATCACTCAAAATCCATCTTGATAAACAGGAAAATTGCAATCAGCTTTGTTATACATTCTGAAAGTTATGATATATACATAATGCAAGCAAATCCCCTATTTTTTAGGGGCTAAACGTACTGATAGAGCTTTGATGCTCTGGTAGAAGTCATGTGTGTGTGCACCTCTGTGACAATGCAGCCTGTTTCTAAAATCCTAAGTGACAACTTCTGCAGTCTTGTAATGCATCACTACCTTGGATATATGGAGGTGTCTAAAGGTAAATGCACACTTTTGAATTAAGTCAAATCTAAATTATGTCATCGTTAATCAGAATCCAGGAACAGCTCAGTTACCTAACCACAAGATCAAATGCCACCTGATCTGTTCTTTGATACCTGCTCTCACACCAGATATTTCTCCAGAGTGTTTTTATAGATCTTGAACCCTAGTCTCATGTGACTATTTGGGATATGGCAGGGTTTTTCAAATGGCATTGGAAGCCTGCCTCTATAATGAAGAGAGTGACTTATCTGCTTGATTGTGGGACAAAGGATCCCTAGAGATGCTTCCGAAGCCAGTTGCAAGAAATAGGTAACATATGTGACAAAACTACACAGGGATCTACATTCTGGACAAAATTTCAGGAGATGTAACCTTTTGCTTTTTTTCCCTGCTTCTACCAGAAAACAACATGCCACTGATCTAATAATTTGTTTTCCAACCCAAATTATAGAAAACATAATGATTCTCGAAAGAATTGACTTCATACCAAGTGGGGTTTTTGCACAATGGATTTTTTTCTTCTTCACCATCAAATTTCTTTGAAAAAAAGAAAAGATACTGATGCAAATCACTTTTGCTTTACATCTGCTTTCATCTACATGGCTTTCATTTGAAACCCTAATGCAGATAAAGAAATATTTCAATCATGGTGCACTCTGTGAAATTTCAATAGGAAAAAGAAGTCAAAGGGAATTTAAAATTGGACCACCGATTGTAAGACATTAGCTACTGAGAATACAAACGCAGTGATCACAGAGAGGGAGAACAGGACAAATCACTTTTCTGAGCTAAGAGTTCTCAGAGGTAAAAACAGAGAGGAGTTTTTCCCTGGCCTTTCTGCAGATAGATTTTTCTTTTATATATAAAACATGCAATTTTTACATTCAATCCATTTTTCCAAAATAGGGTCTCTTGAAATACTTCTGGGTTTCTTTTATCTTGAGACGATGTACAAAGTCATTGTGGGTAAGGGGACTGTCAAGACACTGTGTATGCCAGAAGTATAGGAAAAGAGATTAAATCATGAAATGTCTGAATATATTTAATAAAGTTTTCAAGAGACCAGAAAATATACTGGAAATAATTGAAATCTTTAAACAGTCTTATAATCAAGTTCATGCAGGCTTTAATTGTGCAATCATTCTGTGAGCGTTTTCAGGCTAAATACTATAGTAGGAGTTGGATTTGAGGTTTGGATTTGGTTTTTTGGTTTTTTTTTGTTTTTATTATAATAACATGAAAACAAGTCTATTTAATAAAATATGAAAGCATGAGTTTATGAATTTCAATTCATTTCTACTTGGCAAAATTGTTTTATGTTTATTATTCTGAGAAAATAGTCTTCCTATTTGCTCAGTTGTATAGACTTAATGATAAGTTTGAAGAGCACAGACCTTTCTAAATCTGCCTATATGGATTTCTCTCTTCCAATTAAATTTGAAGTAGTACAATGTATAAAACTTCAGAGGTCTTATCAAAATACAGTAGAATAGATGCAAGTTGGACACAGATCTACTGAAAATCATGAAAATACTCTCTAAAAAGACAAATACCATATGCCTGTATCAGCAGTTCCAACTGAAGCTATTCCTTTTAAAAGTTCTCATTATAACAACATCTTTAATTTTATTTCTGTTTACAAACTTTAGTTCTTCATTTACTGAGGGAAATCTCATAGTTTCTTTCCTCCCATGATTTTGAGTTGGGATAAAAATGACCGCAAGTATGTGTCTGTGTTAGTTAAGGACAATTTAAAGGACGCTCTAAAAGGAGTTACCTCCCCTTAGTTTCAGCCGATCACTTTTCACCAATAAGGGATGAATGCAAGTAGATATAAGTGAAAAAATAAGTTTCCTAACATGCAAAACAGCAACAGGCAAATAAAAAGCATCAAATAAATGCTAGATAAAAAACTGCTAAATTCCACAAAGTCCTTGGGAACAAAGAGAAATAAAAAATGGCAGAAATTCCCTTTCCAAAAAGGCAGCCCCCACTGCTAACTGTGTGTAGGAAGACAAAGGGAAAATGGCATCAGAATAAGAGACAGGTCAGACTTAGCAGTGTGATGTCTGACTTATGCATCCTGTACCCATATAAATGCAGAGTGCATACCTACCTTCACAGTGAAGAGCAGATCATAGAAGCTACTTCCTTTCCTGCTACTCAGACCATTCCTTTTCCCTCTTCTGTGGCATCAACCTATCTGACCCTGTATCCTCCGTCTATCCACAGCTAAGCTTTCGAGAGCTGTACTAAGGTTATACCAATTGATGGCTTTTTTGTGGCTTCATGAATTTCTCTCCCTTTTGGTTAACTTTCTTCAGAGAGATCTTGACTCACAGCAATATGAATTTTCCTGCTGAAGAACTTACAGTTGAAAGTGCATTCCATGTTTCCCAAGATGAAATAAATATTGTAGAAATAAAAAGTAGAGGTCTAGAATGTGCTAGTTGTTAGTTTAGGAGTATAGAAAGATTTGATGAACACAGACTGTATCATCTGAAATATTTGTCTCTTGCTAGGTTTTGGTGCAGTGGGATGTTTTGCTGTGCTTGTCACTAAGCTTTCTTCTGCCATACAATTCATAATGGAGCAGGGAACTTCAATGTAGAACTGAGTTACCTTTTTCCACAACTGGAAGCAATAGAGTTGTGCTGGTATAGAACTGAATCCAAACTCATCATCATCAAAACTTCTTCTAGACAACAAAGTTAAGTAGGACTATGCTAATGAATTTAGAGGGCTTTTGGGACTTCAGCTGTTCTGAATTTTTTTTTTTTTTTGAGCTGGTGCTGCACCACCTTCATTTAATATATCTCCTTTAAGGATGTTTTGTATGCTTCTGTACCACGCTCTATTTAAAAATACAGATATGCTAAAGGAAATGGGATTAATTGAGTGCTCACAAATATGGTTATCATAGATTAAAATACCAATGCACGATGAAATACTGGTTTAAGAAAAATAAACAGGCTTCCTCTATTCATTAATTAAGAAATGAAATGTTTTTAGCTCTGGAATAACACCCAGAAGTGAAGATGTGCATGGGCACCACTTGTGAGTGAGTTCATGTAACTGAACAGAGATATCTAAAGTATGGATATCTGCATCTGAGTTAATCGTGCTTACTTCCTCTTATAATCTGTGCAGAACAACAGAACTTCCCAAGTGTGATTCACTGCATCCTAAAATAGTCTTCTAAATCTGACTATAGGATTACACTGCCTGTTTCTCCCTATAAACTGTATTAGAATCCTACAGTGACTAGCACAGATATAAATTACATTGCACGTATCTTAGGTCAGAAATCCATCTTAAATCACCAAAATAGATTCTCTCTTATCGCATATTATAAGGATCTGAGTTTCCCTGGAAATAATGTGATATTGAATAATCAGTGTAGGCGTCAAAATAGCTAATTAACTCTAGAACAATAACAGGCCTGCTGTGTGTTTGCCAAAGTGCTTATAAAAATTATAAATACTTTTAACATTTTCTTAAGATGTGTTAGGTCTTCTTCAAATTGTATTAAGAAGTTTTCAAAGCAAAATATCTGTACTACATTGTGTGAATGTGTTATTGCTTTCAAAGAACTCAAGTGGGTCAGCTTGAGTGAATCTGAGTTCCTGGATTCATAATAGTATTAATAATAATATTTTAAAAAAAATAAAAGGTAGGAAAATTAGAGGAATTGATATAAAAATGTGATAAAGGACTGTGTGATTTTTCTATTCACCTGCTACCTAGACTAAAGGATGACTTCTCTGTTAATAAAGATTTCTGCCTATGCTAAGGTAACCTAGGACTGGGCCATTTCCTTTCTTTTATATTTTCTTCTCTCACACTTACCTTCCCAGTGTTGAAGTACTTGATTCAGGGTTGGGATCATCTTTATGAAGAGCAGCATGCTTTTATCAGAAGAAACTGAAGAATACTGTTTCCAGATCACCAAATAAAGTTTATGAGTGTACTGATAATTTATTTGCAGTATGCAGGATTATCTGATTTGGAGGTGGTATTCCAAATTTATGGGAAGTATTCAGGTAAAGACTTAAGTTTAAGGCAGGTATGTCTAAAAGCCTTTCCTTATTTGAACCCTTATTTTAGAATAAATTTGTTTCCTTTTAGATCAATCTATTTGTCTGCAGAGTATGAGGAGAGTTTAGGTTACTAATTTTAAGTGGGTAGCATACATGTCCCTGTTCACTGGAAATAGCATGCCCAAGGCATAATTTAGGTGCCTTAAGGCCATTCAAATGAGTAGGAGTCACACTAATTTTCATATGTACTATCACTTTACTCTCCAAACCTGAGTTAGGAAACCTTGAAAATGATGCCAAGGGCAAAGTGGTCAGATTTATAGAATTTGTAAGTTATCCAGAATGGGGCATGAACTACCCCTTAAGGCAATTGTTTATATTAGAGAGTTCCTTGTGCTCCTCCGTCATAGGATGGAGGCTTTATTCTTTCTCTTTCTGGTACTGTGCTCTTTCCAAGTTTATCTGCCTACGTCTCACTGTAAGCTGCTTTTCTTTTCTTTTGCTGAGTGTAGTTAACATAATTTCCTGGGATCCTTTTCTATAAAGGAAAACATTGCTGTTCTATATACAGTCTATTAGTGGTTTTGTGCACTTGAATTCAAATATCTCAGCACCTTATATCAGTATCTGTAGTGTCTATCATGAGTTGTAGGGGCTTTTTTGTGGCGATTTTTTGGGAATTTCTTTTGGGTTTTTTGCTTTATTTTGTTTTGGTAGGTTTTTTTTTTTTCCCCCCAAAAAAGCATAAATGGCCATTTTAGACATTACTTGTCATACTGGAGAAATTAGCATTGAAAATACAAACAAGCTGTCTTTCTGGTGAGTATAAATCTCAGGGGGTTGAACTAAAGCTGTGACGTGTTATCATAATCATTGCATAAAAGAGAACAATGATAATGATGATAAAAGAAGCCTTGGGAATAAATGGTAGCTAAAATGATTTTAATTTCTGATGTTAGGTATTCTCTCAACACCCCCTTTTAACATTCTTTCTCATAAATCCTATATACCAGTTTGGTGCAATGAGGTAAGAGCATTTTTAAAATGAAAAAAGTCTTTGGCTGTAACTGATAATGTAATAAACAGTGACAGAGATTGTGTCTTGTCCAGTCTTAAGATCTAATATTTATATTGCTTAGTGGCCAAGCAGGGAGCATGTCAGTTGAGTGAATTTTCAGCAGAAATCAATAGCTGCTTTGTATACAGAGGTAAATATAAAAAGAGCTACAAATAAATAAAGTGAGTACTAGAAATTATATGGTTTCTGGCTGAATTTGTTGTAGTCGGAGCTGACAGTGGTGCTAAGGTTTCCTATTACAATCAGTTTTTCTCAGTAAGGTGAGTAGTCATTAGACAGATAAGGCAGATATTAGCCTTTAAAGAATTGTATGAAGCTTTATTTATAGGTCTTTCCATGCCTTAGATTCTTGAATTTGAAGCATTATGAGAAGGATGAAAGTTTTGTATTTTCTTACTTTAATAGCAGCAAAATTCAATAAGTGGAAAAATACCTTATTATAGATAACAATCAAAATATGTGCAGTGTTTCCTATGCACTTTTCTACTGAAATACCAAAAAAAAAAAAAAAAGCATTTGATTTCAAAAGTAAAAAATGTAAAAAATGTTTTTATGAATAAATTTATAGTGTCAGAATATTTTCTGGATTATTTCCGGCAGACTTGTAACATAATTTACACACTGAACCAAATTTTCATTTTTTTTACTGAAACCACTTAATATACTTTGCCCCTCTCTTGCACTCTCTTTTTAAATGCTTATCTTCAGTAAATAGATTCTATAGACTTATTTAGTTTTGCCTCTGTTTATCAGGCTCTATCCTTGCAGCTTGAAGGGATGACTTTTCAAGTGCCATTGTGCATTCCTTCTGCTACTCACACCTTTGGAAACCCTCTCTAAAAAAGAGTTTTCATTATTTATTGTAGCTGATATTTCACTGCATAATGTTGCAGTAATAGAAATGCATAAATAGGATGATCTCTTTGCCTGGTAGTAGATGGAAATATTAAAAAATAAGGCTTGCCTTTTATGTTAAAATAAAACACCTTACTGCTTCACAAAAGCTCCTGTAATTGTCACACGTGGTAATATTTGAAGGATGAGAAGACATTTCATCTGGATATGCTGTCAAAGGGACTTTACTGATACTGTAAGTGAAAAGGGAAAAATACAGTTAAGTATTAAGACTGTCAAATTCTTAGTCTTCTGAGAAATCAGCTTACTCATCTAATGATACTTGTGGTTAACTTTGGAAAGAGAAATTAACAAATACCAAATTATTCTGTAAACTGAAGTGTCCCAGAAATAAATGCTTTCTTGTGAATAGATCTCATTCTTTTAATATGAAGAGAGAAATAGCTCATTCTGTGGTATAGAGATGCCTCTTTTGCCCAAGTGGTCACAGTGTTGATTTTCTCATTAACTCTTGCCACTCACCGTGTATACTGTCTGCACAAAGGACCGAACATCCGGTAACCTGTTTTCCAAATTTCATTTGTTCTTCTGTTGCTATTGTGATATCCTGCCTGATTTCAGTGGTCCTGGTAAATACTGATTTTTTTCAGGGAATGAAGGAAAAATTCAACAAACAGATTATCTTCTTATACCAGCCACAGGCAAGCCAGACTAAAATATGAAGTGTTTTATGGAGCACTAAATTGGAACTGTCTTCGCTAAAATACAATCAAATGACAGTGCACAGGCATGCTTTATTTTAGTTTGTTTCCAGTCTGTCAGAAAAAATGGGGAATATCAGTCCTCCTCTCTTTTTGATTATTCCATTATCAAAAGAATGGGGAGTGCCAGAAACATACATGTTGATTTAGTGTTGCACTGATGAAACCATTCTGTTTGTGTGATGTGTCATTTTTCATTGCTTTCTTATCAAAGTGTTTCAGCTGCACCCATCCCAGGTCTTGTAATTGCTTCAGTTCCTTGTGGCAAAGTTATGTCAATGTCAATAGCTAAATAACTTTTGACTGCTCCATGTTGGATCTGTTAAAAGAGAAAGACTATGCAGGATGGACTTTTACATGCTGATGGCGTCATTCTGAATTGCACATGAAGGCTTTCTACCAAAGAATGTGACTGCTAGTAAACATATTAAATGTAAAGTATTAAACATGAAACCCTGGTAGAATACTTAGTGGAGTGAAAGAAATACATTTATGTTAAAAAGAGCTATAAAGTCATGTGGGAGTCAGATGACAAATCCATAGAATATCAAGTAGAAGTCTGAAGGCAAACCTTGTTACCCATACTAGGTAAAACTCCTGAATTTCAGCAAAAGATATGTCCCCAGTTAAGACTCAGCAGACCCACAATGGTTCCCCAAAGGCAGAGAGAACACCAATTTGAGTCCTGTCCACAGCCATTCCTGCATTGCTTTGAAATGAGGTGGCAGTGCCATAGGATAGGGCTGTGCATCTGTGGTAATTAGCAGTTACTGGAACGTGGAAGCTTGTTCCTCCTGCTGTGTAGACAGCTGCTGAAACAGATTTAGGAAGATACCACAATTTTTCCTGAAGCCCATTAGAAACAGATTTCAGATTCTTGTATGAGCCATAGATTATTTTAAAATCATATATCAAAATTAAAATGAAGAAAGTCTGAAAAATAAGTGTGTCATGTCAGGCAAATTAACACAATATAGCATTTCTCTCTTAAAATAGTCGTGTTAAACATTTCACGTACCAAAATACAAGGTCATATGTGTACCTGTAATATATAAGAAAGAGAGGAGCACAACTAACTGGTTGCTATGTGACAAGTTTAGAACAAACAAGTTGACCATCAATTCTCAACTTACATTTTTCAGTGACTTTGTGTCAGAAAACCAACTGGAACACGTTAGCAAAAATACCATTTTTGTACCACTCTGAATTTTTCGTACCTATGACATTCACAAATTGCTACAGTTCAGGTAAGACCGAGCTCTGCTCAACATAAGAAGCTCTGACTTGCCAAGAACTGGTATCCCAAGCTGTTGTGAAAACATGCAACAGAGGCAGATATGGGAAATCTGGGGGAAGAAAAGGCAGAGGAAAAAAAAAAAGGCAATATAAAACCAGTTTTCAATATCTGCCTTTGCTTTGACGGTGTGCTTTGGAAGTATATTGGGTGCTCTGAAGCCAGAAAGAGAGATTTATTGACATCACCACCACTGGTGTGACCATCTAGCACCTGCCAGTGGCCTTTGCTGGTAACTGTTCAGATTTTTAATACATTCTGGGGTTGGCATAGCTTAGGACTGAAAGCTACTCAGTTTTTGCTTCAGAGAACCTGAAGACCATGAAAGATGAATTGCTGAGTTGCCCGGCTGATTGTAAAATAAAAACCAGGGAGAACCACAGAATTTCTAGGGGTCTCTGCACCCTTGTTTGAGCAGGAGTGAGCTCCTGTGTGATGGAACCTGCAGGGCTTGCTGGATCCCACTCTTCCTTGTTTTCTTCAGATCCAGCTACATTTACAAAGTAGTTCTTGTGTACTTACGCTCACTGTGCAATTTGGGACTGATTAAAAATTATACTCCCAGGCCATCCAGGGGCTCTGTCAGTATGACAGCTTTGCCTTCTATGTTTGTACTTAGCAACCCACTGCTGCTGCACAGAGTAGGACAAATGATCTTATTTAAACTTCCTGATGACACCAGGAAACATATTCTTAATTTCTCCAAAACAGTTAAGCATCTTTCAGGATCCTCTAGTTTTTATGTAACCCACCCAGAGACCTATTTGAGATTTTGCTGTTGTTGTAAATTGTTATTGCATATATGTGGAGCATATGTTATCCTCTAAAGTAAAATCAGTAGGGCCACTGAAGATAGTAATATAAAGACATAGACTGTGTTCAAGACCGCTGAGTAAGGATTCATTTTTGTGCCCTTTTGAAACAAAAAAGAACTGTTCCAAATTTTCCACACTGGAACAACATTCAGGATCCATTTCCCACTTAGAGGGTTTATATTTCCCAAATTAACATGTAAAAGTCCAATAGTTTCTGTTGCCAACTTGGCAGAAAGTTAATTTAAACATTAATTACAGGAACACGTTTTAAAATTCCTTTAAAACTTTTCAAATAAAATTGTTCTGAATTATAGGCTTGTCATATTCATTCCAGACATGTGGTTTTAGAAAGGATGTTCTTCAGGTTTTAACTGAATAGAAAATAAGTATCTCAGTCTGTCTTCCCTGGCAGGATTTCATTTTTGATTGTTCATTTAGCATTTCTTCTTAAGTCTTCAAAAGTTCCTCATATCTGATCCGTGAGATGCCTACAGAAACAAAGGAAGCTATGTCAGTTGGATCAGTGCAATACAATATTTCTTTTTCTATTACATTAGTTGTTTTCAAATTTTTCTTAAATAACTATATTCTTTTAGTCCCAGAGTTCCATGAAACTATACTTTTCAAATTTTAGAGCGCTCAACTTTCCCATACATTGATAGTCTATGTGTGCTTCAGTCACTTCAAGACTAATTTTGTGTGCTCCATTTTCTTTTGATTGCTTTTGATACCTTTTTATTCACTTAAATCCAGTTAATAGTATTGATTTTTTTGAGTCAATAGTTTTAGAATGACATGTTTTCAGTTCTTTGCTTGGATAAACATTTTTTTCCTGGTGACTTTTAAATACCACCTTTACTTTGATGTGCAAAAGTTTGTACATGCTCAGAGATATCTATAAAGATGTTGGAGACCAAGAGAAAATGAGAGATGCAAATATCTCTTTGTAATCTGCATCTGCTTTTACGCTAAAGATACTGTCCGGACAATTAATCATGTGTTTTGTTTCTTAGACGCATTTCAGTCTGCATTATTAGTAGTTTACATACAAGCAGTGAAAACACTTCAAACTTCCAAAAATGTTGAAAACATTTCATTTTAGTTGCCTGTCTTTTACTTCATATGAACTTCTCAGACCTTCAGAGTGGTTGATAGGTATTTTTACAGCAGAGGACTGAATATCTCTTTCCTTTTAATGGTTACCCCATGGGTCTAGTTCACCATTATCCTGCTTCTGAGAGGGAAGCATTTAAAAAGGTGTAAAATGCTGTCAGATGTGGACATTTATGTGCTTTCAATAACCCTAACTGAATAAATAAAACTTTGCTATAAATTAAATATCAACCCCATGTATAAGATTAATAAATATAAAATATTGTTATAAATAACAATTTATAAACATAAATAACACCCTATTTTTAAAAGAAGAGCAGCAAAGTTTTAGATATTGTGTAAATTGCATAGGAGAAGATCTTCTAATTGTTCCAAACAGCAAGAAAATTATAGACAAATACATATTTTATTGCATATTCTAATGAAGCCTTGAGGATGACTTTATAGGATTTTAATTATGATTGGAGTCACACATTTTAGCCTTCCATCAAGATCAGGCAGGAGGGATGTGGGACGAGAAGAATCAATTATGCCAGTGCTATGGATTTATGCTTCTGTCACAGAAGCTGCATCTACACTGTCAATTTCAATCATTCAGTTTTTCAATCCAGAAAGCTGTTCTTCCTGGTTGTTCACACTTCATGCATGCAGAATCACTCCTGGAATCTCTTTTGGTGTGGACCAACTGTGTCTGTCTGCAGATAAGTGTCAGCAAGGTCTCTCTGCAGGCTGGCCCAAGGATGGCTCCAGCAGGCCAGGAGGGTTGCCATGCTTTTTGGTATACAGCAGTTATTTTCAGCTTCCAGACATGAAATCAAAAACTTGACAGGCACCAAGGAAGCCATTTAGCATGTCCATTCCATATAGAAATATTAATTTTTAAAGAATTGTAAAAATACTGCTATAATTCCTCATACCCTAAAATTAAATTGACCTCAGGTAAGTCCTTTATGACAGCTGGTGTCACACAGCAAGAGAAATGCTGTTCATGGTGTGCTGAATATCTTGAAAAAGCTTGTGAAATACCTATTACAGCCAAATTATATATAGCCTGAAGATACATGCAGACTAATACAGAGAGAGCAGGATGGGCTTGAATCATTCAGGACTCATTTGGTTAGGGGAAGGGTCACTCCCTGGAGCATATCACAGAAACCACATGACCCACATGTGTACATATATCTATATATATTTATATGCTTATAGACAGAAAGGCAAAGCTTGGTTTTAAAATTCTAGAAATGTGGCAGGCATGAAGAACTGAATGGCTCTTTTTTTTTTTTTTTTTTTTTTTGCAGTAAGACTGAAATGTTAGTTTCATTGACATCCAAAAAAATCGTAATAATGTAAATGTGACTTATACTTTTAGAGAACTTTTAGATGTTTTGCCTTCCACCTGGGATTTTGCTGTTAGTAGTGCTCATTTGCTTATCAAAGGTAAAAATAAAAATTTCCCCAGATTCATAAACTTACGATGATACACTGGTTTTACCTATGGAAGCTGGACCAGAATCAGCCATTACAAATCTAGAGAAAAAATCATCTCTCTGGAAGTAAGAACACTGGTCTCATCATTGGATCAGGAATGGCAGGTTTATGGCAAAAGCTCCAAAATCCATGTTAAAATATATACTTATTTTTAACAGCATAGGGCTAACATTAGCCAGTTAATCTTAGCAGACTATTAATATTGCTCCTTAAACACAGTGCTAAGCAACAGCACTATATATCACCCCTCATTAGCATAAAACTGCTTTAAAATTCTGTACTAACAATTAAAAATATTATATAGAAAATGTTCGCCTTCTAATCAAAATAATGAGGGGAAAGCTGCATAGACTTTCTTTAGAACATGTCTAGGACAGTGGCTGCCTTGTTCTGATTGTTGAGGTGACATAATTTTCAGGTGTCACTCTTTTGCTTCATAACTTTCTCACTGCATATGTACCTAGCTTAGTGCCTTGACTGACTTATTTGTCCTTAAATTTCACAAGACAAAGCATGAGTTCACAAAATAAACAACTTCCTGAGCTAACTATAACCCAGTATATTCTTCTTATTTTTTCTACTTTACATGTATGTAGAGGTTTTCTACAGTAAAAAAGATTTCTTTCATAAAATGTTATATATGGAACTTGTAATTTTTTTTTTCTGGTAACAGATTAGTGAATCTTAAGCACTATTGAAATAGTTGAAATGTTAATGGAGAGTGGAATTATGAAAAATATACACATTATACTGCAGTGTGCTAGCTGTAGTGCTGGAAAAAAGCAAAACCAAATATTCTTACATTACTTGTTTATAAACATTTAGTAGAATTAACTGGTGGATGAGGAGAAACTTGTTGGCATAATCCATTTTCACTTTGAAAGAGACTCCAATGAGATCCTTCATAAGTGGCTGTTAGCAGTAGGATGTCAAGCATAACATTCAGAAATAACCTCAGTGATGTCTGACTAAGTAATTTAGAAGAAAGAGTTCCATACTTGAAGGTGATACAGAATTATTCAGGCTATGTAAAAAAAAAATTTAAAAAAATAAATCAAGTGAGTAGAACCTCAAAGAAAGCTAGAAAGATTAAGGAAATGGGAACATGGTTTCAGATAAGTTCACTACTGAGAAATTCTAGGGAATCTACTTAACGAATATGTAAGGTGTTTAACTGGCTCAAACTTAATTGCTTAGATTCAGGAAAAAGAGGAGACCAAAAGACCTAATAACTTTTGTTGAAGAAATCAGAGAAAGTAATGGAATGGTCTAGAGCTGATAAAGCTTTTTTTTTTTTTTTTTTTTTTTTAAAGGNTTTTTTTTTTTTTTTAAAGGAGCTACTCCCTTGAAACATACAAATGAAAGGATTAAAACTCTGCAAAGGGAAGGGAAGAAGTGATAAAGACAGGAAGAATAGGTAGAATACAGGAATACAGAAATTTTCAGAAACTGTGGATAAGACACAATGATCTGTCCCATACTTCAGAAGTCTCAGGCTTAAAAAATTTTAACATTTGTTTGAAGTAAATAGCAAAGATTTTCTCAGCTTAGAAACTATATAGGTACATTTTCTTTCAAGTTGTCCCAGGGCAACTGAATTTAGAACTGCAAAAAATGTGTGTATATGCTTGCAGAAATCTTCACACTCGTAGTCGTTTTCCCAAATTATTCTTCTCTCTTTCTCTTGTTTGCCAGCCTAGGAACCGTAGCAATGTCTTGCAGTACTCATCATCATAAAAATAGAAAGAACTGCACACTTCTGTTGCATGCCAGAAGACAGGTGATAATCTAATAGGAAAAGAGATTTTTTTCCATAAATGTCCACACATATACTCATGTCAGCTTTAAACTATGAACTTTATTTGCAGATGAATGAAAAGTGAAAGAGAAGTTAAAATTATTCAGTAAATGGGTCATTTTAAATGAGAATGCTTTAACAGTAGATCACCTTTATTCGCTGAAATTGTGTGTGAACTGAAAATATTTCATAGGAGTGGCAAACTGATAAAATTCCCTGCTTCATAGTTGCAGATTTTATCTTTGCATGTACATATCATTCTCCCCTTCTCTTTCTTTCTTCCTTTCTTTCTTTCTTCCTTTCTTTCTTTCTTCCTTTCTTCCTTTCTTCCTTACTTCCTTTCTTCTTCCTTCCTTCCTTCCCTTCCTTTCCTTTCTTTCCTTTCTTTCCTTTCTTTCCTTTCTTTCCTTTCTTTCCTTTCTTTCCTTTCTTTCTTTCTCCACAAAGGAAAAATACTGGGGCCCACCATCAGTAGATGTGGAATGCTGCAATATTTTCTATTCTTATTTCAATAACTCTCAAGAAAAAAAAGGAAAAAAACCAAACCCAAATAATGGTTGCTGGTTCTTTGAATAGCTCTTGGATTTTTAAATCTTAAGAGAAAGTCTTAAGTATGTACAAGAGTATGCAGTGTATTATAAATATATAAAAGAATGCAAGAGGTGTTTGCATAAATCCATATATCAGTTTGTACTCGTTGATTTCTCTTTGTTTCCACAGGGACTTTTACAATAATCAGAATAAGAAAGAAAAGTAAATACCTGAGTCCCCAGCTTTGCTTTCTGCTGCCTACTTCAATCATGACTGAGTTCAATTGGCTTCTTATTTCTGTTTTAGGAAAATTTTGCTCCTCTCTGTGTGATTAGTAAGGAAAAAAGGCCTTATTTTGAAAAATTTGAGTTAGGAGCCAGTTTAAAATTAGGTTTATTCTGTCTATGAACTCCAAAATATTTATAGCTATAAATACTTCCATCAGGTTGTGCTGTAGGTAATTTGCTCCTGTTTCTTTTACACATAAACATGAAAATTATTGCCATGATGCACTCATTCCTCCTCTTGTCATCATTGTGAATCACTATGGACTATCTATGACAATGTACTCATGAAGAAATATGTTCTTCATCATTTATTATTTGTATGGAAGCTTAGATTCTATTTTCTTAAACATCTTGGAGCCTGAAGGGAAGGACTGGGATTTGGTTTGCCCTGGTAGCCTCAGGACTGTACACCCTCATGTTTGCTTTGAAAGGTGGCATTTGTCCCCTTTGCTCCTCCTTGACACACACCTTGTACAAGCACAGAGGCCCCTGCCAGGGCAGCTGGGTCTCACAGGACCTCAGCCTGCATCTTCACCACCAGGGGAAGCACTTAAGAAATCATTTTTGTGTGCAAGAGTGGATTGCGAGGCTACAGAGCAGCTGTAGATACACTGGAAATTTTGACCAGGAAGGAGCCTCTTGTGTGCCTTCTTTGTTATCTCTAAAAATACAACTGTGGGAGCAGAGTCCTTTAGATATTCTGTGTAACAATCGTTTTTTTTTTTTATTTACTTGGTCAGTCATTTGTATGCACACTATAACACAATTAAAGTTATTTTTATATTCATTACACAATTATTTTTGTTTATGCTGTAGATATTGGTGGGTTTGGGAACTATTTTACTATAAAGGGCAAGATTAAGAAAAACCTAATTATTAAAATTTATATTAAAAATGTTAATCTTATGCTGTTAATATTCTAATAGCTCATGCTGAGGTATTTTTGTCTATGAAAATGTATTCAAAAGCATGCAGCAGTTTGCTGCTAGGCTTAAGGTGTAAGAGTTTCTGAATAGTCTGTAAAGAACATGTAATCCAGGGAAATTACTCATTCTTTGGCTTAGGTTCTTTAATACAGTTTTGTAACCTCCTGTATATGGTGAGTGTACTTGAAAGAACAGAAAAGAACAGTCTCTTGCTGAGACTTGGAAAACTTTGAATAATTGGGGATTAGTGGAATAGATGGGGAAGTCATAAACTCCTTTTTTTACATACAACTTAACTCATCGAACATGTTTATTACCTATCTGGAATGACATGGTGGAAAGGACACATTTTTAGAAGTTAGAAGTTTAAATTACGATGACCATTTAGCATATGAGCTTGAAGCATGGCATTTATAAATATCCTGATTTAGAAAGAAATTTCCACTGAAGAAAACACATGCAAAGGTGATTAAAGTAAAGCTGACCTGAAGTTCAATTAGAAGTAACTTAAGTGAAAGGATGCCAGTAAATTCCTCTGGTTCAGGGAAGCTTGTACTCCTCTGCTTTAAAGTCAAGTACACATGAAGTTTTTTCCCAAATAGGATATGTGAACCATCACATGCCTAAACCAGGAACTGCTGTCCATGTCACTCTATTTTTTATGGCCCCATATACATAAATGAACTGAATATATTTTGCTTTTTTTAGGGACTGACACAATGCATGATAAGGAGCTAACTTATCATGTAAGTGATAAGTGTAAAGTTCTCAGATGAGACTTTCAACAGGGTAAACTTTCAACTGACTAAACTCGGTTCCAAATCGTGTTGGGCCACCAGAGGCCATTTCATGATTTAGGAAGAGTTTTTCTTTTCCTTGACAAAGCTTGTTCCATTTCCCTTGCCCATCCTGACACTTGCCAAATGCTTCATGTTCGATAAGGCAATCCTGCAGAAAATATGTAACTACCTTATGAATTCTGGAGGGTCACTGGACTTTCTTTAATTTTTGTACCTGCAAATATTACTCCCAAGGAGTAATATTTCATTACTTTCCTGAGAGCCATGAAAATTTTTTGTTATATATGATGGGACAGGTAATCCTCAGTTAAAGAGAAGATTATTTTTTTCTTAGACCAACTTTGAAGGTTACTAAATAAACAAATTTTTGAAAGATGAAAGATGTACTTATCAAGACAGCACGTTCATAATGTAACATTTTATGGAGCTCGTATCACATAAACCGTGTTTGACTGTGCTCATCAGATGGCTTACTCCTTAGCTGCTGCATCAATACAGAGAGACATTTGGGAGGCTTTTGGATCCATTTCTCCTTTGTCATTTCAAACTTGAATTGAATTTAACTATGCATTGTTTTGAAAACAGCAATCAAGACTTCAAGTATGAGGATGTCATAAAAGCGGGTTGTTAACTTTCAGTAGAGAGCATTTAAGGTTTCTGAAGTGCCACTACAAAGTCTTCTAGAAATTGATCTAGCCAGTATGGTACCAGCACTATAAAACTAATAAATAAAAACAAAATTTAAGGCATGATTGGAGAGAGCTGAGCAAGTCTGGTGATGGATAGATATCAGACAGACTGGCAGAGATATGTATACATGTGCATGCACATATGAGCACATGAATTCTGCTAGTTGTCCCTTTGTGCATTTCACTGTAGCAGTTTGTGCATGTCTCTCACCCCTTCTCTTTCTTACAGAGGCTTTTGAAGAGATTAAATGCATAGAGACTACAGAAGCATCAGTATTTCCTGTTAAAAAAAAACAAAAACAAAAAAATCCCCAAGCAAACCACCAAGCTTTTAAGCTGCTCTTGCCTTGATAATTTGCACTTTATAATTTTTATTGGGATGTAAATGCAAAGAGGACTGTAAGACTGCTGTGTGCCAGTCTGTGATGACAATAGAGAAGAGTACTGTTAAGAAAACTATCAGCAATGCTTAAAACTACAAATAACCCCAAATTTTATTTAGGAGGATTTCCTTTTAATCAAAAAGGGGCAATAGTCTATAATCACTTATCAGTTTCCAAATTTTTCAGGATATAGAGCAGGAAAACATTGATATCAACATTAACTAGTATCTTCAAACTACTGAGGATAGGACAGACTAAGTAAATATAAAAATTAACAAGATCTGATCCAAACAATTGTCTGCATTTCTAAACATTACAAATGCTAGTGAGGGTGCCCACATGGACCTTGTGTCATTTTCAAATAAAGGGCTTGGTTGCACCCCTCTTTACTGCACATGTGAGACTTATAGAAGACATAAATTGATTTGGAGAGTCTGATTAGTGTTGGGAGTTGATTAATTGGCTTTGTATATGTTTTCCTAAGTATCTGTGTCTTTTTTTTTCTCTCTATTTTTTCAAGCATCCCATATCTACTTAGAAAAGTTGTAACTTCATCCTGCTTCTGTTTTTCATCGATTTACCCACCAGATTTATCCAAGTATCTACTTTTGACTAGTAACTCTGTACTGTATAATGCATGGCCTTAGGGTGGACCTGAAAACTGGCGCGCTGCTCGTCCTTACCACACATTCCTGGCATGGTTTGTGCTCATACCACCATTCCTTTCTTTGAAAGAGGGTTCCTCAGAGTGGTTTGTGGAGAATGCCTGGGGGGCAGTTCCCAATGCATGCTATGAGAAGGATTGCACCAGTCCTGGCTTTCCATAGCCTATGCAGTTCACGAGTCGCGCAGCAACACCAGTAGTATCCCACCTGTCCTCATGCTGCCCTCTGAGACTTGACAACAAATCAGAAACATAGAATGGTTGGGTTGGAAGGGACGCTAGAGATCATCTAGTTCCAACCCACCTGATGTGGACCAGGACACCTTCCACTAGACAGTCCTCTGTTTCATTCTTTGCTACAAAAATGTCACTCTAACTGATGGAACATCAGTGCTATATAGAGTTTAAAACTAAAAACCCCACCTCTACAATTAGCAGTGTAATGTAAAAGGAACAGCAGCCAGATAACAACCAGTAGATGGGGTTATGCAGTATGTCAGCTTATGCCACTTCCCCATAAGGTCAGAGGGCTCTCTGTGACCTTGTTTTATTCAGCAGTGTAGGTATTGTCTCTTCGCAAGCAGTGGAATTAATCCTATTGTACTGTAAAAGCCTAATTTGGATTAGCTGAATTCTGCTGCAGGGGGGGCTGTTAGGTGGGTTCAGTGGAGGTCAGTCCCACTCCAGGTGCTCCAGTTCACTTGTTATAAGTTTTTGTGTGCTTTTTGTTTAGTAGGGAGGTGGGATTCCTTAGGGCTTTTACACAGTCCTTTACAATAGCTATTTGGATTTCTCCTGTTGGGAGAACTGTGCTGTTTCAGAAGTGTTCCTTTGGAAGGTACATTATATACTGAGAGTCTGCTGGTAACTGCTGTATTTCTGTGTTTGTGCGGAAGAGAGTTTGCCCTTGCTTGAGAATGGGAAATTCAAAAAACAAATTTCCAATAGCACTCTCAGGTGTTGAATCTTATCTTATTGGAACAAATGTACAGATAAACCCCTATGGTGTGGTCTCAGGTTCAACAAACAGCTTAGTTATTAAGGTTAAGCAGTACTCCTGAGAGATATGCTAATGTCCACCTCATTTTTAACAAACATAGTTTGAACGGTTTTGCAGTCTGAAGGCACACTGGCCTACAATGGCTCGCACAGGGATGATTAACAGTTGGATCTAGCACTTGAAAGTACAAGGGTCTTTTGAAAAATTATTTTAAAAGAATAGGTTTATGTAGCAGATATCCTATAAGCACAAATGCTAAAAATCTTCAGGTTTATTTACTATATATATCTTTATATATATATAATATTTTTACTATCTTTTTCTTATTGTACTTTACTTTTGTATATTATGTATATTTTTATTTATAAGTATTTGACTTAATAATTAAAATATCCTGTGTTCTTTCCTTAGTCCAAATAAATACTGAAAAATATACAGCTTCATTATGAAATTTTTAATTATGCATCAATTTAAAAACTGGAAATATTCCAATACTGAATGTAGTGTAAAAAGTAAAAGATTTTCTAATACTTGTGCTATGTCGGTGGTGGTATTTAAATCCAGAGCACAACTATTGCAGCAGGTAAAAGACAAGTTTTAAAACTTTTAACATAATGTTATTGTGTGCCGTATTATAGAAAACATAACTACACTCTAACAAATATTGATAACCTCAAGTCTTCAGGATACTTTTGAGTGGTAAATCTTTCTTTAAAATATTCTTGGCTAAAGGGAATTATGTGGCAACTTTCTGATGTCTAATGAAGCAAGACATCCCTCTAGCCTGGAGAAATGACAGCATAAATTGCTGAAGAGCAACCAAATCTTCAGTTGTGTAAAGAGTGGACATAGATCGAACAGTAGTTTGCCAAAAAAAATGCATAAGGGGATTCAGGAGCTGTCATGTCTGCTTGGTTCTTTTAGACAAGTTGGTCTTTTGCATAAAAAACCATTTTTTAAGTGTCAAAGCTGCAGAATAACACCGGTCTCCAGTCATAAAAATTAATTGTCTTCCTGCCATGCACCTGTTGTCAGGAGGCAGCTGAGGAGTTGTGCAAGTTTTGTTTTTAACCTCAGCAACTGTTGTACATCAGTATTGTATATCAGTAATGTACGTTATCTTCGGTCTAACAGAGCAACACAGATTTTGTAGGCATGACCTACCACTTTTTATTCTTGATAGATTTGCTTTAGTGACAGAGGCTTCTTTGTCTACAAAGATGTTGCTTTATTACAGTGGGGAGATAACTTTAGAGCAAGCAGATGATGTCAGATCATAATCTATCAAGAACAAAATACATTCTTCTCATGAATGTAGGTGATATTTTCATTAATTTATGAATTTTTTTTACCAGTAAACAGACTGAATTTTCCTAAACCGTGGATTAAACTAACCACTTTTGGACAAGTGGTTTGAAAGGCAATAATTCTGTAGCTAATTTTTCCCTGCCTCTTTCCTTAGCACATTCCTCACTCTATATATGCCATACTTTTCATGTTAATATGATCTTTAACTGGGCTTTATTTGTTTATTTATTTAGGTTCCAAAAGAAAGGGGGCATGGGCTTGTGGAAGAAGGCTTTAAACTAAAAGTGCAGTTTCTCCTTGCCTGACAAAGTATACTACTTCTTAATTTTGTAAATTATTTATGTGCTTAGCTGTGCACTGAACAAACCATCCATTTTATTGATGCACCTTTTAAAAATATTTAAAACCAGCTACAATATATTTGCAGATGGAGTGCACAAGTTCCAGAACAATATCTTAATATTGTATGCCTTGGGATGCTGAGAAAGACACCTGAGTGGGGAGAGCAGTTAGCTTCTTCAAGGAGGCAGCCGTATTTTCTCCAGGTTTATTTTATCAAAGGAGAACACTCATGCAGGCAAAGCTTAGAAGAAGCATTTGTAGAAAATCAGTCAATAGCACTAATTGGAATTTAAAAGAATGAACAGATGGTCTTTATGTGACTGGAAGTAGCAGGATAAAAATTAGCTCTTGTTTGCTAAGGCAGCTCAGAATCGAGAAAACACACCTGTTTATTTTTCTGATAACAAAAATATTGTTCATACAATTTTTATTTACAATTATCTTTGCAGTTAAATTACTCTGCAGTGTTTTAGTCCCATTTGTAATCAGAGAGATAATCAGCTTTAAACTACTTAATATTATTCATATAAGGGTTTTTCCCCATGGGTCCAATAACATTAATCATAACATCAGAATAGCAAGGTGATCTTTCCAGTTTCTTTAATCCTATTTACACCATATGGCAAACACAGTCTGACTAGAAAGACAACAAATGCTATATATTCACAATTGGAAAACAGAGTTTCTTCTAAGCAATAGCAAATGAAATCCCAGTTTTCTTTGGAAGGTGTTGATGGTAGATCCTCACATTGCTTATCTTCCTAATGAAAATTCCCTAATAACAAAAGAATAGGCATTAAATAGCTTTCCTCACCTAAGCCAATGCACAACTGGTGCTCTGACAGAAAGGTTCACCATGTGTCACCCTCTAACTGCCCCTTCCTAAAAGGCATCTGCCATCACGGGATTTGCTATGGCAAGGCCTCAAACCAGTTCTGGGAATTTAGTGGAAAGCAAGATCCAATGCCAAGGATTTCTAAGCTCATTTTGAGTTTCAGAAATATGAGAATTGTGGCTGCAGCATGGCTTTATTTGGAAATAGACTGCCTTGTATGTTCAAATAGCTTTGTGTGCTAAAGTGAGCGAAAACAACTTGCCTATACAACAAATACCATAGTATTTAACTTCTGACTTTGAAACACAGTTTCAAAGAGGAAGATAAAATAGCATGGATTTCTGTGTGCCTCTCTGAACTCACTGGAGGTCTTCCTTTGTTGCTTTCACACTTCTCATAATTTTAAAGGAATTGGAATTGTTACTACTGAGTTTTCTGAAACTTCACTTTCTTACTGAAACTGTTCAGGATATAAAATTCCTCTACTACTTTACTCATGGTGTTTAAGAAATTTCTTCTAGTTTATATTTGTTCTATAATTCAATCAGAATTTACCATTACTAGACCATACCTCTTAAATAAGTGTTCTTCAATGTTTTCCTGAGCTCCAGGTTCTTTTGGCATTGATCTATAAGAGGAAAAATGCACCTGTGTCATCCTTCTTTGACTAGGGAACTTCCTTGAATCTATCTTTAATCATATTTCTTAGTTAGCATTTGCATACTTAACTTCGTTCTTACTACTCAAGGCATTTTCCAATGTAATAAGCAGCAAGTAATAGTAAATACTATGTAACAATAATAAAAATTCATAAATAAATTGTATCTTTTCATGAGAGTTGTCTGCCATATTTGATATAAAAATAAAATTCTAGTCATTAATGACTAGAATTATATGAAGATTATATCAGTTACCCATGGAATTAGCCAATTATGCATAAGAGCTTGCTTTTCCTTTATGTGATTTCCTACATTTCTTTTACCAGTGTCGTGGTCTAACTCCTGCTGTCTGAGTTCTGACATCTCATATACATTTCACTGAATGAAAAAACCTTGATTATTTCTAAGACGCTACATATTCTTTAAAAATTATGAAAACCCAGTACTTTCCAGCTCATAGAAATTGCTCAGTAAGAAAACAGTTAAAGCTAATTTATGATTAGATCAGTATCATTTAATGTGGCAAAACTTTATGGTTCTTTGAATCATTGGTCCCATTACAGGCAAACAGTTCAGAAAGCAGGTCAGGAGCAAATCAAAAATACGTATCATGCCTTCAAGCCAGGAAATATATTTGCTATATCATTTACTAAAGTTCAGTAAGTTACTTATGACCATGGGTAGGAAGCTGTAGGAAAAAAAAACCAAAAAAAACCAACAAAAAACCTATTAAAAAAAAAACAAGCAAAAAGCTAGACTAGAACAAAAGTAATTAGAAGACACTTATATGCCCCATAGAGCTTAGCAGTTGGAGACCAGCCCACACTGTGAGTGAATCTCATTTAAGCTTCCTTATCTTGTTTTGAAAATTAGAGAGTGAAAAGAATATACCTTGTTAATAGACATCAGACTACATTTCACCCCACAGAAAACTTTTCTTATCATATGCTAAATCTTATTATCCATATGGTTGTCATTTAGGCCATAGCTAACCCATTTATTGTTTATTGTTCTTTAATTTTATCCATACTTAACAGAATTTCAGAAAACTTAATTCTTGTCATCTATCACTACAAGTAACAAGCATAAAATTAACTAAAGAAAACCATAGCTTTGCACAGATGGCCAAGTGCTCTCGGATAATGGTTCACATGTTGTCTTTCATCACCACCTGGATGTATATTGTCTCTTCAGCAAAATATAAATACGTATGTATAAATACATAAATACTGAAATGCTCTCATCTGCCTGGCATGAAACCTGATAGTACTATCCAGATCAGCTTCTTTTTTTTATCCACCATCCATCTACAGTTCTACAAAACACTTAAGTCAGGGATAAAATTAAGAATGACTCTATGGCATTATACTTAGGATAGAGGCAAAATGTATTCCAAATTGGAAGCTCTCCTTTGAAAGTGTTTGAATCTTAATGTTAAAAATGCCTTAAGTGTTTTATTGAATCAGAACTGCTAGGGAGAAGTTCAGAGGGCAAAGAAGTGATTATCTCCTTCTTCTAAATTTGATACTGTACCATTTGGTTCTACACAGCAGTCATGATGGCTTGCAGGAATTCTTGACAGATAGATAACTCATTCAATCGATTAAGTAATTACCATCTCATCACTCTTTGTTTCACTTATAGCTCATTTTCAAAAAGAAGTTTATATTTTCAGTCTCTTTAAATGCTTTTAGAAGTGCTCAAAAGATGTTCTTCAGCAATTGCCCATGGGATAATTATGTGCTTTATGTATTATTTCCATGGTAACTTGAGATAACAGGAACAGGGTTTTATACTATGTTACATCCATCTTAATTTAGTTTAGGATGTGTTGGTTTTAGTTTTTTTTTTTCCCTAGGGTCAGTTTTCATTTAACAAAATATTAAACGGCCCGTAAAATAAAGATTGAAAAGGCAAATGTCCTTTAATATAGTAGTGTACTGAAGTCCTTTTTCACAGTACATTTGCTTTGATCTTAGAGTAAAATAAAAGGAATCTTTTTATTATTATTCTTATTTCTAGCAAAGCAGTAACTGATATCTCTAGTAAGTGTTCTGTGTTGATTTGAAATTTATACTGAATATCTTGGAAACTTGCTCCTTGACCTTTTTCTTGTGCTATTCATAGTTAATGAAAGCACTAGTCATGGACAGGGGCAGCTTGTTCTAAGTGAGTCCAAAGAGCTGATTGGAGTGATAGATTTTTAAGAGACATTTTCAGGAGCTTCTGTGTTTGCTTCTTTTGAAATTACATTGTTGAAACAGTTTTCTTTCCTATCTGGCTATATTTTGGTTCCCAATTCTGCATATAATTACATATATATTTATTTGTGTGTGTATGTGTATCTAAATGATACTCCCTATTTAACTACTGTTGTTGCATTGTATTTTTGCACAGATAAAGTAATATTCTCCAGAATCAGACTTTTTATTGGTTGCTTCATATTTATATCCTTTGGTCAAATATGTATTCATTTCTAAGTAGATTCCACATGAAGTATTGACATCATGCAGTACCTGTAATAAATGAAGCTACAAGAAATGAAACCAGCAAGTACTACTGTTGGAGATAGTGGCATGCTAGCAAGAGACATTCATTAAAAGATTAGGTTTCATTTCACTGCTTGCGTGTGTCGCCTTGTAAACATTAAGAAAGACTATGTCAGACACCATACAACTTCATCATGAAGCTGTCAGGTGAGAAAGCACGCTTTGCAGATCCCGAAATATACTGAATGGAAGGCATTTTTACAAAATATCAATAGAAAATATACTTCAGGGAACAGTTGTGCTGTGTAAAGACAGAATTACATTATAGTTGTCTCCATTAAGTTGTCAGCAGTCACCGATTGATTCCATGAAGTCATTTCCTGTTTGCAGTAGGGGGGAATAGCAATCAACTGTATGATGGAAACAACTGCATTTAGTTATACATAATGTTAACTTATCAGCAGTTTAATGCCAATCGCCATATCTCAAGTATAGCTTTAGAATATTAGCATATTTATTTCACAGTGGGGCCAGTTTTCGCTAGAAAGCCTGTTGGGTATAAAATAAAATAACTCTTCATTTTGAAATTCTAAGTGATTTAGAATTTAGGCTGGAATTTTTCAAGAAGGGTAAATGAGTTAAAATTGAAACAATGTTTTAAGAAAGTATTTCAAACCTGAACATTTCTATTTCACTTCCCTTACTGTTCTGATTTCTGTGGAGGGCATACACTTGAAATTCCTAGTTTGTTAATTCGTTTTTTCCTCCATCTTTGAAATGTTCCTATATGTTTTTTACTCGCTGCTATTGTCAAATGTATTGATTTTGGCACATTGTTTCAAGCCTGGGGAAAATAAATGTGGTTTTTGCTGAAACAGGGAAACATGAAAATAGCACTTTGTAGGAAGTGTGTTCCGTAGTAAGTGACACCTTCTTCTGTAAAGACACTTCTGGCTTTCCTCATCTCCCTTCTTTTATTCCTTAGATCCTCTTCTCAATTCGTGTTTCCTCAACTTGGTGCCTGAGAGGGGGCAATGGAAAGGCTTGAGTATATTTTTCTCATTATATGCCGTTTAATGTGTGTTTCCTTCTCATGCCGTGTTTAGGGTTAAATAATGGATAGAAAAATGCAGCTGACATACAGGCTCACTTTCCTATGGAAAAATGATCTCTCAGGAGTAGCTTTCAAAGAAGGCAAAGTCAGGAGCTGAACTTCAATGATCCTTAAGGATCTCTTCCTACTCAGGATATTCCAGGGCATTGAAAGCAGGGTTATTACCCGTCCATGATTGTGATTTTGGAAAAGTAGAGGAAAGAATTAAGATAATCAAGATAGTTATCAGTGGAGGCACCACATTCACATATTACATATCTCACAGGATCCACAAGGTCTGGGTATCATGGTAAAGCAAAAATACTAGTACCAAAGAGTGGAACAGAATATCAGAGATTTTAATTTTCTTTCTGAGTCCTTGAAATAGTCTACTGCCTATCCAGAAAAAAAATCTCTTCGTTAAGCAAAAGAAAACTTCAACATGAGACTGAAATTAACAGAAACGTAATATTTTGTCCCTTTACTTATAACGTTTGATTTATCTATTTCTTGGAAATTTATGTTTTCTTGTTCATGTGCAGGCAGGCTGAGAATCTATGTTAACTTTCCTCAGTTTTGTGAAATGCAATTTTTGTTTGTCCTGAGTTTTTTATAAAATCATAGTTAGATGATAATTATTAACTTTTAACCAAGGTGGCATTAAAACAACATCTGGGATTACATTTTCTTTGAAGTACATGCAAACTGACTACAGATATCTTCCAAAGATCACAGACTTGAAATCATTTGATTTGGCATAATCTATGCCTTTCAAAATGACTGCCTCACTCTTTACTTTGAAAAAGCCATTATGCCAGAGGAGGCGAGGAGGCGTCTGATGTGTTTTATGATAGGAGTGTTTAGGTTGGAAAAAATCCTTAAGATCATTAAGTTCAAAAATCTAGCATTAAGGGTGTGTGACAGAAAGTGGCAGACCTGGATCCTCTTACCTGCATATTCTATGAGAATTTAATTTCATATTTCCCAGGTCTGGAGTAAATTCTTCCTGAAGCTGAGTCTTGTATTATCAGAAATGTGAAGCATATGGGGCCATGAAGTGTTGTCTCCAGAAGCCTGACTTGGTAGCACTGTATGCAGATAGCACAATTGCCTTTCAGTTCCTGAACCCTCAGAACAAAGAGCAATGGGTGTCTGCAGTGCAGATCATAATGCAGCATGGCATTTCTCTGTGGGACCCTCTCACTGTCATAGCTTACTCTTTTTGGTGCAAGGTTTGTGTGAAATACAGTGTGCTTGTACATTTAATTATTATTGTACTATATAAAGAGACAAATCTTAACCAACTTGCTACTGCCTGCTGGAGAGCACTATGCAGGCAAGACCACCAAAGTCGCCCCCACCTTCAGCTGGAAGTTGAAGAATTCATGAGGAACTTTGCATTGTGCCATGCCTATATAGATTAAATCACCTGAGAATTTAGAAGTCAAGAATCTAGGCATCTACTAAAGGTATAAAAATATAATTTTAAGAACCCTGTAATTTTGGCTGAATGTGGGCAGATCTATGTTAGCAGTGACAGAAATTCCTCACTGGAACAGAGGCTATGCAGATTCCACTCCATGTCCTTGCACTAGGCTGGAAGTGGCACCTGTTTTTCCAGTTTCAACTTCTAACTTCTAAAATTATTTCTGCTCTCTAATATTTTATCTTCTATATCATCTTTTGGGGCTGCTCTTACCCGCAGTACAGGGTCTGTTTGCCAACTCTCATTAAGATATATTTACTATTATTCGCAAAAGTAAAACTGCCATTAATCCTCTCTTACAGTGTGACCTCATTTGTATATTGAGATGGTGCTGCTGCTGTTGGCAGTACCAGTGCTTTCTTCCTGAAGGTGACAAAATACTTTGAAGATGCTAATGAAGTACAAGTCCCAACACCCCTGCATGTTAATGAGAAAACTTAATTCTGCAGTATTGATGGAAGAAGTTCAGGTGCAGAGGGGCCTGGTGATTGTCTCCAAAGGGCATAATATTTTGCGATGTAATAACTTATAAGGCAAGATTTGAACAAAGGCTTCTGTGTAGCACTGTTCACTCGTATCATAGAAAGATACTACTGTGCCATATTTTAGATGTGAGAATGTTTGTTTTCTACTTTTCCAATCATGTCCTGCAAATTCAAATGTATATCAGTATGCTTTGAATTGCCAAAAAAATTAAAGCTATTTCCATAATTCTTCTTCACTCTAACTTAAACAAAATTACATCAATCTTGGTGGCATCTCCATCTGTGGAAATTTTCAAAACTTGGATAAAGCCCAGAGCCCAGAACCTTACCTGACCTCATGGCTGACTTTACTTTGAGTAGGAAATTGGACTAGAAACTTCCTGAATCTCCCTATGTACCAATGTTTTTGTGCTGTTTACTATTAGAAGTTGCATGCCTATGACAATTACATACATGTATTATTAGCATAATATTATGTGTAGGAAGTTAATATTTAAAATAGGACTAATGAAGAACACATTCTATTTATTATTATATAATACCATAATACTAGAACTTCTTTGCCTTATTGTAGAACTTCTCCTGCATTAAATAAGCATATGATTTAATTATAAATAAAGTGTTTCCTAATGAAAACAGAAAATTGTTATGAAAGCAGAAACTAGAAGATGGCTCCGAAACTATTCTGGGTACCTGTAGTGAATACTTTCAAGTTGATTTGAAAAAGATTAGAAAATGAAAATTAAATTATAATTCATGGATTACTTCCATAATAATTGTAAAATATGATTTATCTGTCAAGTTTCAAGAAGTTATGCATAACATTTTTATGAGTGTAGATGAGTTTACATTAAGTATAAATTTATCATCAGTTTGCATCATCCAAACCCTAGAAGCCTGGAGACTTGCAGCCTAAATACCATATCCTTTCTGCAGATTAATGCATTAATTGGCACACAGTGTACATAAGCTTATTTATTTAATGAAGTCTGTGATGGTCTCTGTGGATGAATACACACATTAAAATATTGCAAAACATGCCTAATACTTTTTCTTCCTTTAATTCACATAACTTTGTTGCGTTAATTCTTGATTATTTTCTGAACTCTTCAAGCTTAAGACAAAGCTAATCCATAATAAAGGAAATCCAAGGAACCTCTGGAGTCAAGGCTGTGCTCTCTGTTTCTCAGCCTGACTTGCGCTGTGTCAGTAGGGAACTGAGAAGAAACTCTCGTGACACTCTGAAGTTTCAGCAGATGAGGATTCTGCCCTTTGTATTTAAAAGATTATTTCACCTCCTGCCTGTGTAGGCAAGCTAGCTTAAAAGTCAGCTGTCTGAGAGTGAATAACTAGATCCAAGCTATTTTTCAAGGTCTTTTCGCAGACAGGAAGACAAAGAAAAAGACCTAGTGCCCCCATTTGAATGTGCAGTTCACAGTGCAAAACTTCAGCCGGTCAGTCTAGTGAGAAAATTCTGCCAGTGAAAGTTGCTACAGAAATCAGTACAAAGAGACTGCCAGTACAGCAGCTAACTCCAGAAAGTAAAATAAAGGAAAAGTTAAAAGAACAAAAATGTTGTACCAGGACAAGCATGTGTTGCCAGTTGCTGTAGCATGTTACTTGCAAAACTCTATCCAGAGTTTAGACTCGTTTAGTGGTGACTATCTGTATGTAATGTCAGGATCTGTTTGTTCTTCAGTGAAGGACTGTAAAGTACAGCATCTCAGAAGATAACAGGGGAAAAAATAGGCTGACTGATATATCTCAAATTTGTTATCCATCCTCAAATGTCCAAGTAAAAGCAGAGAGCATTATCTGATTTTGTTTACACAAACAGAGTATATTTAGAAGAGCTAAAAGAGAAAAATAGAATGCAACATGGTTGCCTTCTTTGATTTTACTTACATGAAATATTTATGACTTGCATTCACTTTGTGATTTCCACCCGTGTTGAAAGTGTACAACTTAATACTGATGTGAAAAGCAAAGATGTTAGTATTTGTAATCTTATGAATGGACCACAGTAACTATCTGAAATCTGACGTCCTGTCTGTTGTCTGGTTACTTAAGTGGCACTGTTGTGGGACAATGCTGCAAACAGAAAAATAATTGAAATTCTCTGATTTTTAGCATGTCTTATGTATATTTGATATTTCAATTATAGTGACAGGATTGTGAATACAGTGGGTAAGCACAGTCCAAATCAGGGACATACAGCTGTGGCCAGGTGGAAGCTTCTTTTTCCTAAAGGGAGCTGTTTGGATGCTGTAGATCCCCCAGTCAGAGCGTGCTCCATGGACAGAAGGTCCATGCCATGCTCAGGCATTATATTGACTGCCCAGCTTGGGTACCCTATCCTGTTCATTAGATATTCTATGAGTACATCAGAACAATATGGATATTAGTCTGCAAAGAACACGTGCCTGTTTAACACTTAACAGACTTTCAGGGTCAGGTTCAATTAACTTAAAACCCTGGTGGCAGCTAGCAAGAAACCTGTGTTGGGGCATTGACCTTGAAAAGGTTGACTTCACAGCAAGATTTAATGATTTTTTTTTTTTCCTCAATGAAGAGCGAGATAACAGGAGGTGAATACAATTAATGACAAAATTAATCTTCAGCACAGAAGATTACTCTTTTATATTTCTTCTGACACAGCTGCACCAGCCCAAACAAGGTTTTCTTCTAGCACCTCTAGTTTTCCTCATTTTCCATGCACAGCTCTGGCAACTGTGGTGTTCTACCTTCCGTAGTTTCTCTTTTTTACCTTCCCCTGCACATGGGGAGGAGGCACAGTGTCTTTCATTGGAAGCCCTCTGGATATAGAATATGCAGCCTGAGCAGCCCCTAACTGCTGGTTGTTTGGTAGGTCTTCAGAGAGCACACCAAGAAAGAGCAACAGGCAACAGAAACCACGGGTCCCCACACTCCCTTCATGCAAGGTATTTGGTCCCCACCTCAGTCTTGGGGATTAGAGGGTTTTGTTGGGATAGGAATGACTTGAAAAAGTCCCTTCATGGATCTGATATGAAGGCCGTGCAATCACACATAAGGATCCTGTGGTGGTGCGTGAATCTCTCTTATTTTTCTTCTATAGCAGCCAGCACTTACAATACAGATCAATAAATTTCAATTAGCTACAGGGGCTTAAAATAACCAGGCTTAAAATCTGTAGAGCAGCTTTTAGCACTTCCCTTTGTCATTTTTTATCTTAAAAAAACTTAGTGAAGGTGAGGTAGAAAGTATTAGTATAATGCATTTAGATTAAGAAATTCTTTATTTGGTTTCTTTCAGTCTTTTTCACTAGTAAAATTTTGGTTTAAAAAGACACCACTGTGTTCCTGTAGAAAACCAGCATGCAACAAGCAAGCTGTTCTTCACAACCAGCTGGCCTTGGTGGGTGCATTTCTGTTTTCTATTGGGATTAAACTGGAGATCAGACTGCACATGGGCTAAGGTGAGGCTTTATACGCTATATTGTTGGACTTAAATAAAGCTGATAGGAAAGCTTTAGCAGTGACGTTGCATGTGTATTTCTGTGAGAAAAGGTTTTCAGAGGAAGAGAATAGGAGAAATAACCAAAATCTAACATTTACTGAGAAGGTGGCTGATGTAAACTCAAATCTTTCCTTTCATGGCTACTGGGAGCTTGCATTTATACCTGGTCATACATCTGACTTTATGGACATTCTTATGAAAAACTTTATAATTTATCTTTCAAAAATTGATACATGTATTAATTTTGTTCTATTTTTAAGAGCACCAACTTTATAGCTGGGCATCCTGCTCTTCATGAGATTTCTGTAGTATCATGGATCTGACCATCTAGAGGCTTTCAAAGGAAATAGGTTTCAGCACAATGGAGGAGAACTGATGTGGTGGGAGTTGTGGTTTTTCTTCTTTTTTCTAGAATGGGAAACTTTTTCTTCTCAGGATTTATCTTCAGTGGGATTTTTCTCATTGCTGGACATCCCACTTGAGTTAGAAAAGCAGAAGCTTAAATGACCTATAGTAACAACACTGTACTGCTTAATGTTTATTTCTATTCTTTCTACTTGAATGTGTTTCAAAGTTCATGTAAGTTTACCATATGTCTAAGTAAACTTCGGACAGTGGATCAGATCCTATCCCTGCTGAGTTCTCATCATGATCCTGTAAATTTAAAATGATCCTTTGTTCTTAACTGGGTCTTTTTTCAAATGTAAAAAATAGGCAATGATTTGTTGACATGGATGAAGTACATTATATTAATGAAATATCCAGATTAGCTGGCAAAACTGACATCAGCAAGTCACACATCCATTCTAATCTTAGGTGGTGGTGAGAATAAGAGTGACATGGTGTCTTTTTCTACCCTTACCCGAAATCCATTCCTCACATATTTTCAATGGCTATGTCTGTTGATATTTACTGTTGTTGCACAGTTTCCAAAACACTGGTCTCATTACGCTGCTTTCCATTTTTAATAACCCACAGTTAACTCAGTCATCAATTGTCAATCAGTAATGTTCCGTTATCTTTGTCAAAAACATGCACATTGATGTGTTATTTGTAGTATGACAAAATATGGTTGTTTCTGAGACACTGACTTGTCATGCTGGGTGAAGCATCAGTTGTTTAGAAAACAGTCTCTGCCTCCTATTGCAAAAAAAACAGTTGCACAAAGAACTGCCTGCAATGTATGCATAGAGGGTCAGTGATCGAGCCAAACCATACTTCAAATTTATGTCTCAGAAACTTTACTATTAATAATTTTTACTGTCAGCTTTTAATATCAAAGAAGAAAGTACAGCACAGTGTTTTAACACACTCCAGAACACTTTATTAAATAGCATGGCAGTATGCTGTTGTAAATTGAGGTCAGGAGGAAGGGTAGCAGTACTTTATAGGCTTGGGAACTTGGTATTTTGGTATACTGCTGGGATAAGAGTCTCTTTTCCAAGAGTGTTTGCAGCCAGCACTGTCTTGTGGCTTAACCCCAGCCTGCAACTAAGCCCCTGAGAGCCGCTCACTCACTCCCCCACCAGTGGGATGGGGGAGACAATCAGAGGGGTCAAAGTGAGAAAACTCATGGGGTGAGATAAAGACTGTTTGATAGGTAAAGCAAAAGCTGTGCACAAGCAAAGAAAAACAACAAATTCTTTCACCACTCCTCATGGGGTGAGGTGAATCAGGCAGGTGATCAGCCACATTCAGGAAAGCAGAGTTCCATCGCAGCTTGTGGTGAATTGGGAAGACAAACTCCATCACTCCAAATATCTCCCGTTCCTTCTTCTTCCCCCAGTTTTATAGGCTGAGCTTGATGTCATATGGTGTGGAATATCCCTTTGGTCATTTGGGGTCAGCTGTCCCAGCTGTGTCACCTCCCAAATCGTGTGAAGAAAAATCAGCTGTGAAGAAAATCAACCCTGTCCCAGTCAAAATCAGCTCACACTGCAATCAACAGCTCCAGTTCATTATGACAACAATAATAAGAATAATAAAAAAAAAATAAAAGAAAAGAAGTAATTTTCAGAGACATAGGTAAAAACAATGATTTTGTTTATCTCAAGTAATAAAGGCAGCCAAAAGGGATCACTGGGACACCTGAGGGAAGAAACACTAATGCTAATTGGCATGATTTAAAAAGATGACTCTGTTATTGCCAACAGTCTAATTAAGTCATTATCTCCCCAATGTTGAGGCAATCACTCCAGTTATAATTTTAATAGATGGATAACAAGGTATGCCTCCATGTACAGACGTATATACAAGAAGATAGGCTAGAAGAAAGTGAAAACAGCTTTTTGTCTTTTTATGAAACACCACTCCATAATACTTTTCTGGTGAATGAACTTCATTATTTTGTATGCGTATATGTAGTAGCAACTTGTCATGAGGCCACAGAAAACCGGCAGGAGAAATCAAAACTATCTATGCATTCTTAATTTCTCCATTTCTCAAATTAAAAGATTTCTATTTTTAGAGAAAACAAGTAGTTAAAGGGAAGTAGTTTTGTGTCTTTTTTCCTCCCTCTACCGTATGTTTGCTTTTCAGCAAATGCCCCTCTATTAAAGAGCTCTTTCTGGTGTTCACCCAGAAGTTGTCAAGGCTGTAAGAATTAAAAAGTAGAGGTACTTAATCAAAGATTTGCTGCAGTGCTTTTCTCACATCTGTTCTGAGTACACTTCTCCCTCTAAAAATATCCTATCATTATCATCCATTTTTACTAAGCTATTTAACAGTGTCCTGTAATGTGTTACCCCTGCTTTGACCAGCCTTTTGCTAAATCATGTATACTTCAAATGAAGAGTGAAGGAATGTAAAAAAGACTATCTATATATGAAAATATTTGCTGCAACTCAACATACCCGTTGTCATAAGGATAGGCTTTGAGAGAGGAGAGAGCCATTAACTTAATCTTTAACTTAAATCTCTGGAGTGCACTCTGGTCATACAACACTGTGATGCTGAAAGTAGCAGTAACTTTATTCCCATTAAAGTAGGGATTTCTGATCTTGAAACAGAATTTTTTTCTTTGGAAGGGTTGTTCATGTCCTGTGCAGCCCTGCTGCTGCATACTTTGCTTGACATTTGTCAGGAAGGGGACAAATACAGGCCACAATACCACTGATATTCTGCCACCCCAAAAGAGAGCATTTCATCCTGGTTTCTTTCTTTGAAATCAAGACTCTGTCTCCTCGTGTCACTCAAGGAACAAATATCTGAATGAGAAGGGGAGTAGCCAAAAACTCCAATGACAAGGTGTTCTTACTCCATCTAGAGATCAGAGGTTCAGTCTTTACTTTGACTCAAGCAAGGTACAAACAGGAATGTATACTAATGTTTCCAGATTTTTAGATGTAAATTCTGAGAGGTCAAGTTCAAAATTTCTAAGTGGTCTTATTAAACTAGAGAAGAAAAAAAAGTGGCATCCTCAAAAAGACTGGAGTTTGAAATTAAATGTTTAATTCTAATACCCAGTTATTTTTGTTTACACTTTATTTTGAGCAGGACAACATAAAAACACTAAAGATGAGCTTTAGAAAGATACCTCTTGTCTGCTTATCTGTTAGTTGCCAAGAGATCTAGCAAATTTGATAGAATTAATTCACTTCCATGACATTACTACAATTTATCCCTGGATGGGATAAATGGGCTTTAGAAAATGACACTGCCCGGAATGGATTAAGACAATTAACTTGCATAAGGAGTCAAATCCCTGACCTCTACTTTGCTTCACCTCTCATGATTGCCGCAATCCACTGGTAGAAAGATGGAAGTGATAGCCTTTACAGAGTAGAGCAGATGAGTGCTCTTGTACAGAGAACAGCTTTTGAGGAGTTGGATTTCATGTGGGTCACTCCAGTCACAATTTACTGCTGTCTACTGCTACAGCAATTTGCATAGGGGAGATTTTTATACAGCTTGTTAAAACAAGTGTAAGGGAATCACTGTCAGACAGGAGACTATGCAATGGGAATGTTAACAAGCCAGCAATCTGTCATTTACTCTCTGATAAGTTTTCCTAGTAATCTTAAAGCATAAACTAGTCATATCCTGCTGTGTAGAGAATAAACAAGTACCATATTATCCCTTATTCCACACAAATGCCTCCAGCTCTGGAAGAGCAGCACTGCTGTAATAAGGAGCCAGTAAGGAAGAAACCATGCCCACGCCATGGTTCTCCATGTCACTGAAAAATTTACTGGTGTGCTTTGCTGGTGCTTTCAAAAGGAGAAGGAGAAGTAGTAAGGACAGGAGGAGAGTTCTGCGACTGCAAACACGGTCATAAGTCAGGGCTGGATTTCCATGAGGCTCCCAGTTCTAGAAACATAAAAACATGGATAATGTGGATGAAATAATAGTCATTTTAGCAGGAGTTAAAAAAATCACAGCAGGTGATTTTTTGCTGGATGTAAGCAAACCATTTTTATCCCTTGATGTTAATACTTTTCCTGTAGATAGTGCATGTGTAACAGAGGGATGCAAAAAATTACGTGCTTTCTGATATTGGAACCATGGAATGCTGTGGCTGATTAGGGAAAAATGTCTGTACCTCGTGTAAGGGGACATTTGTAAAGATTTCTTTTTGGCTCTTGTGTAGGGCTGTAATTAATTTCTTTTCAGTTTAGAGAAGGCATTGAGCTATCACTTGAATCTAACAGTTCTGATATTCAGAGTTGTTTATCATGACTGCTGAATTTTGACTCCAGGAAACAGTTTCTCTGTTTTCTCTGAGAACATGCATCTGTTCTGCTGAGAGGAAAATTCCATTCTTTGGGCAGAGGAATCCCTCGGTCTTGCTGCAAGTTCCCTGCCTAGTGGGCCCTCAGTGGCTCTAGAGCAACCTGTCCTGCTATATTTTGCTTGTGCAACTGCTCTGTAGCAAAACACAGTTTATTTGGTGAGCTTGTTACTTTATTTACCTACTCAGAGGAGAGCCATCATCCACATTAGTGCTGTCACTGCTCTCTTGCCCCGTGGCTGGTGTTCCCAGTCCTAATCGCCAGCTAGCATAATGCACACCTTGTGCTGTGTTAGCTGCACACACCTGAACCTATCAGTTAGCATGTAGTATGAGTGGCCATAATGCAGAAACAAAATACTTCCCAACACCAAAGAAAATTCTAACTTATCATTCAAAGTTAAACCGTGGCTTCTTTCACTTATTTCATACCAAGTCCCATAGATCAAAAATTTTGGACTTGATAAGAAAGGAAGGATATGAAATCACCTTAATCTGTAACCATGAACAACTCCCTGCAGCTTTCAGCTTTCTGGTGTGGGCAGCACCTGTACTCTGCAGAGTTTCACACATCTCATTGATCTCCTAGATAACTCACCCACTGCACTGCCTGGGTGCACTGCAGCTTTGTCTTTTCCTAATCACACTTTGGGACTTAAATATGATGTGCAATCAGGGGGAATGGGTCACGTATTCACTTTTAAGAAGTGGTCTAATCCAACATAGCCACCTTAATGAAATGCCAGGTACACTGGTCCTGTTATTGTCATAAAGAGTTAGGAGATTGTAGGAAAATGACCTTCTATAAAAAGCTCTCTAAATTATCTTCCTGGAGCTTGTATGGTATTACTGATGATTAAAAAGGCAAAGAAGTGTTTTTAAGGCTTATTTTTTTCATAAAAGTTCTTAATTGGGAAAGAATTAGAGCTCATGCTTATATTATTCTTTGTTCAGTAAAGCCTGTAAGAAGTCACTCATATCCTAGATTATTATTTTGAAGAACGGATTTCCACAAAATTGCACTTCAGAAAACAGTTTTTCTGGACTGCTATTAAACAATAAAAAACATATTGCCTGTTTTTGATAAGGGGACATACTTTAGCCACTACCTAAGAGACATTGCATAATACCTTCAAAATATGTGAAGGGTTGTATAGGCATGCAATAATTATTCTGCCTTGGAAATAGAAATCTGCCTGGTTGCCAACAAATAAGGGTCAGAAAAATACACTGTGCTCAAGGATATGTATTTATATATATATATTTTCATTTTAAAGTTAAAAAATTTTCATACACTTCAAAGATCCATAATACACATCTAACATAATACTTTTTAGAATATATAAGGTAATGCAATTTAATTGCTACAGTTAAAATACAGGCTTCTTTCTGAAAGAAGTCTAGTAATGACAAGGACCTATTCCTTAATTTTTTTTCTCAACTACTGACATCAGGTTGCATCAGAGAAGGTTTAGTCTGGATGTTAGGAAAAATTTCTTCAAGTAAAGAGTTGTCAAGCACTGGAACAGACTGGCCAGGTAACTGGTTGAGTCACCATTTCTGGAGGTGTTTAAAAGATGTGTGGATGTGGCACTTGTGGACATGGTTTAGTGGTGAACTTGTCAGTCCCTGGTTAGCAGTTGGACTAAAGGAACCTAAAGGTCTCTTCCAACACAAATGATCCTATGATTTTACTAATATTTCAGTTGTCACCATTTGTACTGTGCCTGTAACTGTCAGGGCCCCTACCCTGGAGGTATTTAAGCATAAGGAGAATTTATATAGTTGTTTATGATAATTGATATCTTAAGATATATCCTAAGATATATGCTTAAAGAAAGCACAGTGCAGCCATTGCACAACACAGGACCAGGGCACTGCCAGTGGTAAAACAGTAACAAACAGATGGGGCAACAGCCTTGTTTTAATGTACTACATTACAAGATGCGAAAGATAAGCCTGAGTGCAAGCAGATAAACAATCCAATACTCCACTGGGATGTTGTGCATCAGAGACAGAATGCAGAGCAGATCCTTCAAGATAAGAGTCATCTCATCATATTTCTTGAGTCTCAGCAGAAAATGAAGCGCAGTACATTTAAGCGTGCAGATAGATAAGCTGAATTTAGAAACTGCGTTGACTTTCAGCAAGAAGTGGGTAAAGAAGAAATATGAAAGTAGGGAGAACATGATATTCTGATGCTTTTCATGCACTAAGGTAGAAGAAAACCTTACTCTTATGTGGTTTTCCACATATGTGAAAACCTGCAAATATTTACAGACCAAATGCACCTTTATGGTAGATTAAACCATACATTTAGTAATACAAATTTTTAAGATTTTATTTAAACAATTAAATTAACTACAATTAATAACAATAGCAATTAATTAATTACATCACCATTTTTAAGATACATTTGGAAGAAAAAAGCCCTACCAGTTATACTTTGGATTTTCAGCCTTTGAATTTTTAGCTGATATTTGTGGTAATCCAATACAACTTCAGAATATTTTAATGGTTTCATGAGACACAGGGAAAAATGAAATAAGACAGTAGTGAAATTTCTTCACATTTTCCTTGTTGTTTCCTCCATAAGAAGAAATTTGAGACCATTAGCTGTTAAAGTGACCTATATATGATAGAATCATTTAATGGCTTGGGTTAGAAGGGACCTTAAAGATCTTTTTAGATCATCATATCCATAGGACCTGATATTTACTTCCAGTAAGACACTGCAGATTATTCTCACACAAAGGGTTAAACATATGCATAAGTGTTTGCAGGAAGAAGGTATTAAAATGTGCACTTCATGCACCCCAGTAGAAAATGTTGAAGAAAAATGAGACAGAGAAATTCCATTCTTTAGACCTTGCTGTTTATGTGGCAATTTTTAGCTGTCAGCTCACACAGCCAATCTAGAGAAACATCATCAAACAAAGGGACCGAAATCAGCATTATAATTATTTGGAATATTTCTTATCCAAACTTATAAAATTACAAAGAAACAATCAGGACAAACGTCTCACTGCTCATACATGAGCTGGCTCTTCAAGGTTGAATGCACTTTACTCTCAGTGATATCAGAAGAAGGATACTGAATTGCCTGCCTTTTGCCATAGGTTTGAAGAACAGTTGCTGTGCATCAGCTAACACACTGTTGACATTCTTGCATGCTAAAGCCTGAAGATACTGTTTTCAACCCACTGCCCAACAGAAGTGATCACACAGTCCATTCTCACCTGCAACTAGCAGTTTCCTCATCTTAATTTCCCTCCTAAAACATGTTAAAATCTCCAAATCCACTAAGCAAAATATATTTAATTCTTTATTTTGAAAATAAGTAGAGGAATTCAAAAGAATGTGTAGAAACATGAGCTGCAAAAGCTCATGGGATTGCCTCTGATTCTAGTAGGTATGATGGGATTTTATGTAAGTATAAATATTTTTACTGCTTTTCTTATAATCAGATCGCAAGTGGAAGATAGATCCTACCTCTTACATTTCTGCCTTTGAGGTTCTCATCTGAAGAATGCCATAACAAAACACAGTAGTGTATGTCAAACTAAAATGTTTAATTTCTTAGTTGCTGTGAAGGACCCATCTCTCTTGGTTGTACAGAAAGCATTCCAGCCTTCAAGTATTTTCCAGATATATGTGTCCTAGTTTTATTGCTTTGTTTGGTCTGGTTTGGCTTTGAAACCAGTCTTATGAAATATTCTTTTTTCCAAATTAAGCTATGACTTTCTCTTTCCACATCCACTTGACAGAAGAAGTTGAAGACATTGGTTGATCTGTCTAATGAAACATCTAGGTAACACTGTGCTAATTTTTCAAAACACATCTTGTGAATCTGCATTTGCCAGATGAGGTTTTCTTTCCCTTTGGGTGCACTACCTGAGCCACTACAAATAGAAGAACATAACTCTACTGCAGGCACAAACTAGTCTGTGCAAAGCTGCAGGGTCTTAACATAAAAAGACTAAACCCAGTGCAGCTGGTGGGGATTTTCCTAAGGCATTTACAGCCCTCATCATGCTAATATATTGCAAAACACTTAACAGCTTTATAGGCAGCACACTTGTTAGACTCAGAGCAGAAGTCCCCAGTATATGAGAAGATGCCATATAGTTTGTGACAGCAGGAATGGGCTCAGCATCAAACCACTTTTCACACAGCTGTGCCCACACAACTGAGCAGCTACACCTACTTCAGATTCAAATACCAAGACCCAAGTCTCTCAGTGATAGGCTGCCATCATAGAAAGCACCTTTCTCCTTTAATTAAACATGAGAAAAGGAAAAAAACCTTAAATCTTGCAATTCTACAGATTTTATAGAATAAGAAATCCTTTCTACTCCACATTTTTTAAGTAGTAATGCTGATAGTCACTACTGTAAAAGGTTAGCTGAGAAGGACAGCAGCATTCACTACTCCAGTTCTGTCTAGTTTCCTAGAAGACTAAATAAATTGAAAAGATGCAGAAGTCAGAGAAACAGAGCAGAAAATACAGCATCAGTAGTGAGGGCTGAATTGCCCATCATTGCTTTTGAAAGAAAGACAAATATTACACACAATCTAGTCAGCTAGTCTGACACTTGACAAACTTGTGGTGGCGTAAACTTTTTGAGATATTATCATTAGCTGCCTTTCTAGTGATAAGCTTATTGTAATAGAACAAAAAATAGAACATTTTGAGAGGCTAAGGCTAGCAAACTTGCAATGAAACAGATTAGAACCTATAATCTGCTATACACATCTGTTTTGACATTGCCTGTTAACAAAGTGTGACCACTCAGCATGTAGCTGTGGTAGCTGAAAAAGAAATATTTCAGCCATTAGCAAGAAACAAAATCCAGTATGCTGAGTGTTTCTAGCCCTCAAATCTATGAAGAAAATCCCTACTCTTCTAGTATTGTATTGTTTTTCCCATCAAGAAGTCACTGAGTTGGTGAACACAGTTGCACAGAGCTCTGGCCAACTCTTATTTTCCTTCTTGTTTTACTTGCACATAATTTTACATGTGTTTTCCACTGCAGTGTTTTTCATGCTGATGGAATACATATTCAGGGTTGCTGGTATGGCTCTGCAACTGAAAAGGTTTGAAGATGAGAAATATGAAGTAAATATGAAAATGATACAGGAAAGCAAGTGAAGTTAGGAACCTAAGTGTCACATTTCAAATAAAGCTGGAGATCTGACTGTGGCAGGGAAAGAGAAGCAATCCCCTGTGTGCTTTTTTGGGGTTGATCTGATCATTTCTAAGTGAGGGGGTGAGGAAGAGCAATGTTAGGTTGGGTAGGAGAAAAGAGAGGAGAAGAAACCCCAGGAGGTGGCAGGATCTCTGGGTAGTTCTCATTACCTTACTGTCAGATTAAAAAAACTGATGACTGGTACACTCCTTCCTCCTTTGTTCACATGTTAGATCCTATATTTTATATCAATTTAAAGTAACTCATTTCATAGCTATTTGGTGACAGACTTTTAAAATTTAGCTTTGGTTTCATATTGTAATTGCTAACTGACTTTATAAATTACTTCATGCAAGTAGATGAGTTAGGTATTTGTGTTATTTTGGACAACTAAAATAATTTTCAGAAGTATGGTCTACTTTAGTTCTCTGCTGTGAATTTCTCTACAACTTCATTTAAATAAAGTTAGAGTAGACACCATTTCCTCTGTAGTCTCTGAAAGACTGGGAAATAATCCAATGAAATGCAAGATAAAACTACTGAACAAAAAAGTAAGCTCAAGTTTAGCAATATAATTAGGTCAATGTAAAATTGACACAAACCCAGCATAATGACAGCCCCTAGGTATTGGATTCGAGACAGAAAAGTATGCCAACAGAAGAATGCTTGCTAAAACTGAGAGTGGGGAGAAGACACCTAGAATATTCTGCCTGTACTCTGAAGCACCAAGCCACCAAGTCCTGCAAGAGGTCTTGCTGCCTTGACAGGTGAAAAGTGCAGGAAAAATTATTGCCATTACTATCACTCTGCTGAAAATAGGAGGGAATTCTCATCAAATAATATGAGAGAAGCCCCTTTGTCAACAGAGACAGAGGCCGACTGATGAAAAAGTTTTTAGTTACTTTATATGATATACCCCACAGGTCCCTGGAGATGTTATTTGCAAGCAAGTCCAAAGTACTTGCTAAAATGTAGAGAAGGGATAGATTACTATTCGTAGAGAAGAAAAAAGCTAATAGAATCCTGCAAAAGTTATAAGGAAACTATGAGAGGGAGGATTGAAATTGTAGTATAGAAGAAATGTTTTAATTGTTATTCCTCTCCAACTAGTAGTCAGTGAGAGAGTCTGAAATTGAACATCAATATTCTTTATTTTTTTTAATTATTTGGGCATTTAGAATTCTTGTTTCTATTACTTGTACACATTTTATGCAATGGGTCTTGGGTATATATAATATTCCTCATCAATGCACTACTACATGCAATATTAAAAAAAAAAATACAAAAAAAAAGGTCAATTATTTCTGGACAGGATGTTTCATGACCATCTTAAGAACCTCAAGACTAAGAATCTGCTGGGATTAAATGTAGCTTTTAGCTCTTCCCCAAACACACCTTAGGCCTATTGTGTTTGAAACCCCAACTGATCAAACCCCTCTCTACCCAAGCCTGAGACTCACTTAGGAATGTGCTTGATCTTTCTGCTCTCCTTGATATTATGTCTCCAGCTGCAAGCAGTATTAAATCCCTTTGTAAAATCAATAATGATAAAGGAAGCATGCAAAAATGCATCATCCATGTTTCACTCCAATGAAGCACTCTGTCCTTCTATTTTCCTGTGCATCACTGCCTTAAATCTCAACAACTAGAGGTGCCACGTCATTAAACTATCAATCTGACTCCTTCTGTTTTATGGAGACGTGTAAGATTTGTGGACAATAAGGTGAAATCTATAAGCAGAGATTCATGGTGAAGTCCAAGGATAAAGAAGGATTCCTAACTGGGTTTTTTAAAGAATTGATTTTGAGGGAGAAAATGATCTCCATTAAAAAAAAAAAAAAAAGAAAGAAAGAAAGAAAAATTAAAAAAAAAATAAGACAATGCCCAGGCAGGTCAAAACTTAAAGAGAACAGAAGTCAGGTGATAGAAAAAAAGGTTTATCCTTAAAGTAAATAGCAATTCCAAATTTTCTGGTTTCTGAGAAGTGAATGAAATAATTGAATCTCTGGTTCTCTATAAGATTTATTACCCCAGTAAACATAAAAAAAACAGATTTTGAGGAAAAAAGTAAAAATCAGTAATAGCTTGTCCCTCTTTCCATAAGAACCACTGGAAAAGCTGTCTGTGTCCACTAGTGAATGGAATGTGTAATTAATTTGCTCTTTTAGCTTGGAAGAGATCACCTCTTTCAGTGACAGTTTTGATCGGAACAAACCATCACACCACTAAACCACCTCCTGCTGTGAATGATTAACACTCAGAATTCTAACAAAGCAAAGAAAAAAAAAATAGCATGTTTTTCATAGCTTTAGCTTAGCATGTCTTAGTAGACATGATAGTTATGTCTTCTTTCATAGTAAGGCTGTATTTTTTTACTTGTAAATGCCTCACAACTTTGACAGAATCATAACAACCATAATGTATCATTTACTTTTCATTGTAAATTTTAAAAACTTTTCAAAGGTGTCAAAATTTTATTGGCTGCTTTTTCAGTGTTAGAAATAGATGGAAAACAAACCTCAACATTTTTAATACTTCTGTTATTTCTTTGAAACAATTGTGTTGTGCATGACTGGTGTAGGGCAGTATCTTTTCACACATTTCAGTATAAATGCATGCTAGTTGTATTAATGTATTAATATGTAGCTGCTCACAGCTAAAATTGTGGTTCTTTGCTTTTTGTTGTTGGTTTGGTTTTGTTGAAGGGTAGTATCTTGGTGTTGACTTCATATCTTGTGTACCACAACAGGCTAGAGACAGAAATAATGTGAAAAAACTCCGATATGAGACTATTGTTTCTGTTCAACTTACTGAAAAAATAATCTTTCAAATAATACGTTTTAATGGTATTGTGTAATTAATGTGTAATATGTCATTAATTTATGAACACTCATATATATATTTCATTTGTGAAATATGAAACTATTTTCAGCTAGGAGCTGGAAACATGAGAACTGTGTTATCCTGCATCACTTTAGCATCTAGACCACTATTATCATCTTTAAAATCCAATTAGATGTTTTGTGACACTAAAAATTGCACAGATTTTGCCACTAACATAAACCAAGACAAATATATGTGTATTAAGAGGATCTGACTCCTAATATAATCTATCCATACTGTTTCATTAATTGAATAAAGTATTAAGCATTGCAAATTGTGATGGATTTTAAAAGCTACACTAAAACAGTAGTATTATGTTGCAAATGGTGACATCTGTCCTTCAGACTTCAATGTGTGTAATCTCTAATGCCTGAAAACGTTTAATTGAATTCAGCTCAGCAACTCACACGTACAAATACTGTGTTGGCTGAAGTGTTTGCTGGATCAAACCATTATTTGGCTTGAGTTACACATCCAAATATTTGTCATTTTGTTGCCAATTTGTTTTCCCCAGTTCCTGCTAAGATATACCCCAGAAATATGGACCTTATTTACAGGCCACCTGCCATTTTGTCCATTTCACATCAAATCAAGTGCCATTTACGTAAGTTTAAAATATTTACACTTCTTGAAATTGAATTTTACTATATGTGTGATTCTGTAGAACCTTATGCCGTGAATAAAATTGTGATGTTCAAAGTTAAGATGGCATACATGAGTGTACTAATACCATCAGGCTTGGCGTTTGTTCTTGTGGAGGAATAACTAATTCTGTTTCCTGACTTGTGTTTGAGTCACTGCTATGCTTATCAGTAGGGAGCTTGTCTAATTATTCTCTGAATTGACATGAGGCTTGGGTTTCCATTATGCAGCTGATAGAAATTCACCACAGCAGTACTGTAAAATAGAGGCACTGTTTCTAGTAATTAGTTCCAATCAAATGGTTGTTCCCTAAACCACATATACTTGCTTCTTACAATCTAGCATTCCAGTTGCCAAAGGACAGAAGTCTGTTTTGTTTGGTTTGGTTTTTTTTTTCACACTGACGCTTGTAAATATTTGTAAATCAATGGATTCCTTGTTTACAAGCTCTTCCACTGAGCTTGAGTGTAAATCTTCTTATGTGATTCTTGGGCAAATTATTGCACATTACGATAAGCATAAAGGATTGACTATTGTTCGTTTACACTGCAGTCACCTTACATTCTATTAGGCATATATTAAAAATCTCACTTGGTCGCTCTTTGAGAAAGTCAAGGTTGTAAAGTCACAGATTTCATGTTGAACAAACCCCACATTAGTTACAAAAGAGAGAGCCTGTAGCTGTGCAAGATCTTGTGATTGGGGCTTTTTTGAGGAGATCAGCCGTTACCATACAGCATTTGCATCTTGAAACTTCATTTTAGTATGGTATCTTTAGGTTAATCTGTACAGAAACTGAGTTTTCTACAGCTGATTGTTATTCAGTGAATGGCCTGACTTGCACTGCTGAAGAATCCTTAATTAAGTAGGTTTCGCATTCCAAGTCTGGATGTGAAAAAGAACTGGTCAGGTTTGAAAAGGAATTTTAGGTGATTTTCTCTCTCCTCAGGACCCAGAATAGAAAAATAGATTATTCCAAATCTCATCGAGGACTTTGACAATTACTGCCAGGATAGATACTTGCAGTGACATAGTTACATTAGGACTGTTAATGTTGCATTATGACTAGGCTATGTATCTTTCAAACCTGATACAGAAATTTGTAAATTAATGCTCAAATCAATGCAGTAAATTCTAATACGTTAATTTGTATCTGGTCATAATGTTAGAGATGGAATTTGTCCAGGAATTGTTTTGTGTGTACTAGAAGAAGCTACATGACAAAGTTTTGTTTGTTTATTTTAGCTGGAAAATCCAATTAATCAAAACAGAAACTCATTATTGGTTTGTGCCATTAAAAAAAAGGCTTTTGCTGGCAAAGCCTTCTCAGCTCCACAGTGGAGCTCCTGGTCAAAACCGGTAGTGAGAGAGAAACCGTATTTCATATGTAGGGTTGTGGTCTCCAGCATGAGAAGAGAGTGCCATGATGAACAGGTTAGTTGTTATTCTGGATTAGTTTTTCCAGGTTTTTCTGCTGGAACTGTTCAACTTTATGTGCCTAACCAGGTATTATTTTTTGACTCAGAATAATCAATGTCCCAAGTAACTCCCTTGCCTTCTGAATTTATCTTTAATAAGTTTATCCTGCATAGAAGTTCTTCAAAAAGGGATAGAAATAATAAATAAGACAGATCCAAGTCCAGTAACTTCATCAAATGGAGGATCTCTGAATGGGAAAACAAAACTGGATTTGAGCAAGCCAGAGGCTACAGGAAACATTGGTGTTATTCAGATCATATAATAGCTGGAAATGGCACATCCTGCAGTCATCAGAGCAGCAGTGGCAGTAGGAGAGAAGCAGAGAAGTTAACTCACACAGAGATAATACTGTATGATACCTGAGATAGCAAAAATTAAATTCAACTTAATTCGACACTTCTTCAAAATTAGTCCAATTGATCAGTATTCCTACGCAATGCCATTCCAGCCTTCATCAATGACTGCTCCAATAAAGATTCCTGGCATATATTATGCTTCCAACTTTATTTCTCCTCCTTCCTTTCTTAACAGTTTGAGGCATTTTTGCCCCACTGATCAAGATTTTTACTCTGCTGTCACACAACAATTTTGAATTTTGGGAGCTACAGCTCGAGGTAATCCACTAAGTGGGTTTAGCAGACTGACTGCTGGATCCTGGCTGAGCTGTTTCCCTGAATAATGACTATAGATTAAATATCATAAAACAGCTGTCAACAAGCCGTGTGCAAAAGAGGTTTTTTTGAAGTCACAATTAGTCAACAATCTCTGCTTGCTTCACATACCAGAGACGTGTTTGATGTGCCGTCTGTTGCCCTCCCACCCAGCAGTGCCACTGCTCTGGGCACCACACATTGCAAGATGAGTCATGCTGCTCAGCAAAGCATATTCTTCAGCTGTGGAAATGAATAAAAGTGATACCAACATGCTGGCTACCTGGGAGGTACTAAAACTAGAGCTTATTCAGTTCAGCAGAACACTGATTTCCTTTGCATTTGGGATTGGTGTTGGCGGGAGGTTGGAAGTGACCACTCCATGATAGCTTTTGTCTGTAATTGGCCTTTGCTATCCTGACATAGTTGATCTCAGTGGGAATAATTAATCTTTCACACACTTAGGATACTGACTGGGTAGTTGAGCTTAGAAATATCATCTAGAATTGCTCTGAGTAACAAAAAAATTGGCATAGGGAGCAGAGAAATAAGAAAGGATAGAAGTCTTCTACAGTCATCAGTGCAAGACCACACAGGTAAAGAAAACCGGGCATTCCTCTGCTTTCCTTACAGAGTAGCTGAACAAAGTGTTTTCTAAATAACAGTCTAAAATATTGGGTTGATTAAGATCTAGTATATGGAGAAAAAAAATTTATTTGCTCCATTTAGGAGGCAGATGTCTAATACTGACAGGAGAAACATGATTTTCCTGGTTTAAAAAATGATGAGTTACTTAAAAATAGGTTACCTGTAAGACAATTTTTAAAGAAAAATATACAAAACTTGTTACAGCTCCAGTAACATATTTTCTTGCTGTTGCGTCTCTCTGCATTTAAATACCATCATTTCAAGTTTTTAAAATGACATATAAATCAAGAAATCCAGTATTCTGAGAATGTCTAATGTGCATGAGGATGCACATTTTGACAGCGCAGTAAGCAATATCGATTCAGCCAATTCTCAAAAAGCAAATGCAAGAGGAAAAGTCTCCCAAGTGTTGTTTTTTTGCTCCCCGTGTTCCAGTCTTACATGAGGAAATCCATTTGCAGGTGCGGGCATTACTGTTTTGGGCCCCTGTTACATTTCCTCAGGTGCTGTAAGCAGCCAGAGGTGACTAAGAAGGTAAAAGATGTGGTTTTTACACTTAGTTATTGCTGAATCCCAAGGATGAGGCTACCCACCATCACAGGGAGTGGCAGGTCCTTTCTTCTTTCTGAAAGTCTTAGCAGGGCTGTGGAAATCAGTCACCATCTTTCAGCCTGAGCAGATCAGGACACACTGTATTTATTGCCTTATGTTAGAATTCTTTTTAACTCTTCATAAGCTAGTGGGACTTCTTTACAGATATAAAAACAAGAAGAAAAATGGGAGAGGTTAAGTAAAGAAAGTAACTACCTTCTACTCATCTAAAATTTAAATGCATCTGGAAGTCTTCCTTGTACCTATGGGAATTTGGATGGAAATGTAGTCAAAAGTTTTCAAAACTACCCTTCCTGTCTGAGTAAATACGATTTTCTCTACACAGAGTTTCAGGAAAAAATGTCTTAACAAATAAAATAAAACTAAATAAAACTAAATTTTAAAAACTAATTATCATTCAGCTTAAGCATACATGACAGAATGGATTTGACTTAGTTCTTTATAGATAATACACCATTAAGTTGGCTTAGAATTTGGGGCTGGTCCTGAACTGAAAATTTTTGTTTTGCATTGTTTTCAATCTTTATTCCAAGATCATTTTTCATTTAAATTCCTTTCATTTTTCTTTACTGAAATTAAGAGCTAATTTTTAATTAGATCTTACTTTCAACATGAAGTATATTTTTCCTTGATTATAAATCAATGAAATATTCAGTACAAAAAGATTTATAATTTTTTATGTGATTTGCCAGCAAAGCACAAAGGTATTTTTTGCCAAGCTCCAGTCACAAAACATTTAGTGCATCCTACAGTAATAGCATAACATGATTTTTTACTTTTTTTGTAAGTTGGGTTCTGAATGCATTAATCTTGATATTTCCAGGAAAACTCCAAGAGTTTAAGTGCATGTAAAACACTATTACAAGGAATTGATATTGTTGTCTTTGGTCATTTAAACATCATGGTCCTGCTGGCTGTACTAATGCTAAAAATTAACAGACACTGATAGGTTTGGCTTGGGGAGGGTTGTGGGGAGGAGGAAAGGTTTTATTCTCAGACCTTACACACAGATTTAATCTTTTAAAATTTATTTTAAACAATTAAAAGATTCCTTTCAGTGGAATGATGAAATGGTTAAACCTTCTGGATTAACTCTTTCAACTCAGCAGGTATGCATAACATATAGGGGTAGTTGCATGGTGGATTCATGTGTTTTGTATGTGAAAGCCTTACAGTCTTCATAAAGTAATAGATAATCATAGCAGAAATGACAGATAACGAAAAAAAATCAACTACTGCACTAACAATAAAAGAACATACAGGGCTGTACAGAATTCAGTTACTTCAATTTATAGCATGTTCTGTTCTACTTCTGCTTCTCTAAGTTCTGATTAATAGAATATCTAAAAAATGTTGGTCTTTTTAAACCCATCCAATTAAGAAAGGTATTTTGTTGAGAACTCAAAAATTTGGCCAGGTTATCCAGGGTTCAGATGTAGCTCATGAAAATGAAGCTTTACCTGTGATTTTTTTTCAAGTCTTAGCAACATTGATTCTTACCTTTTTGTCTGAGCTTCCTTAGAGATCTTGTTAAAGTTTCACAACTTGGTCTTTCCTCCCTGCTATGGCTTATTGTTTCTCTGCGCTTTTAACAAACAAGGTCTTGAAACTTCGAGGTTTTGGATTTCTCTAGGATATCAATTAAGGAACTCATGTTTGTTTCCAAAATCTTCTCCATGGACTTCTAGCAACTTGTTCCTATTGCAGCTTCACATCTTCCTTTACTTTAAAAAGCGAGAATTTACTTGTGTAGTTGCACACTATTAAGGTAAAGAAAAAAAACATGCTGGAAGATGAAAGTTAGAAACCAGGTATGCCCTCTGGCCCTGTCAAATCTATTAAATCTTCATCATAAAACTAATCTTTTGCTATTTTTTCCCCTGGAGCAATAGACTGTGATCTCCTTGTGTTCTGTAAACTAAGAAAGGTCAGGCCAGCCTCCCCAGTCTTTGGATGAATGAAATCCTAAGAATTCATCTGTGCTTAGGATGATGCTGATTAAGTTAGTGCAGAAACAAACAAGATCTAGCTGGAACAGTTTGAATTTGCTTTTCACAGCTGTTTATTGCTGCTTCTCTAGGTAATCATTACAGCCCCCGCAGTGGAGGCCAAGTAACAGCTTGTGGGAGTCCTCCCACTCTGTTTCAGGGCAAACCAGTTGTATTAACTCAAGCCACTGTGGAAGATGGCTCAGGCTAGCCCAAACGATGACTCATTAGTGCAGCTCAGTATGGGGATAATGAGGAGCAACTGTTAGTCCTGAGAGCTAAAGCTCCTACCGCTGCCTTCAAGGAGAGCACTTTATGCTTCTGGAAGCTTCAATGCTACCGAAAAGTAATGGCTGGAGGAGGTCCTAGAACATACCAGCTTGTACTGGAAGATGTGATTCTTCCTCTTAAGAGCTTTGGCCCTATAAATAGTAAAATGAAGGCTTCTATGTAGTTAATAGTGTTAGATGTCCTAGTGGGTCATATAGTATAATGCTTTTCTTTTGGTTAAAAGAGTGGGTCCTCTCTTTTTGTCAGCTTGAAAAAAAATTAACTGAGAGAGAAAATATTTTTAAGTAAAATTACAAATTTTGATTTTACTTTGGTTTTATAATTATTTCTCTCCATGCAAATGAACATTAATGTTGTTCAACAAAAAGAATAAATTGAGCCCGTTTCTTTAAAAACAATTTTATTTTGCCTTTTTTTTTTTATTAGGTAATGCTAATTTTCTGATCAAAATTGGACTGAAATACAGTCAATTTTTTGTTTTTTTGGGAAATACCCAACTTCACATAAATGGAAAAATGCATTTACTTTTTCTTTTTCACAGTACTGCGTACTGTAGTGGAATGCTATTAGACATACCCTTCAATATCAAAGGCATCTTGCGAAATAAAAGAGATTCAGGATATCAGCTTGACTATTCAACCCCTCTTGATCCCCACCAATTATTTTTTAAGGTAGTCTTCTGATCTCTTTGGGACCTTTTTACTTGGCTCTCTCTGATAATCTTAGGTGTTGTGACCACAAGACTTAAGAACAGCAACTGGTTTCTCTTTCTTTCCTCATTAAACACTGATATTTTAATATAAGTAACTAACAGAAACTAAGTAACCAGTTTATTAGACTACTTGTGCATCTGTTTATTAAAGTTCAGCTATGCTCTGTCATGCAGTGTCTAATCGTCTTTTTTATTGAAGTTTCCTGAAAATCCTCTCTCTTTCTTGTGACATCCATTGGCTCTCTGCGTATGAAATTATTACTTACGGAGAACAAGAAGGAGGAGGTGAAGCTCTTCCTTAGATCATTTGTGTGAAGCCAGGGACAGATGATAGCTCTTTTATCTCTCACAAATGAAGAAGTATATGCAATCTTTGCAGTAATATCATTACTTATTATTTATTATGTGAGAGAGGCACCACGCCTCTGGCAAATGACGGATTGAGTTGCTGCCAGTACCGTCTTTCCTCTGGCCATTGCTGAAGGGCACATATTTATTTCCTCCCAGGCTATTTTTGTCACTGCTTCCTATGCAAGGAAACTAGAAAAAGATATCTGATAAGTCTCTCCCATGTGATCTCAAAGAACACGACAAGGAGGGTTTCTTCTTCATTATAATTCCATTTATAATGACTGAATTGCAATTTCTTAATTACTAACTGGTGCTTATATGTACATATTTGTGTGCAGATATATATGTCACATCCTTGTGTTTATCTGAGAAATTACCTTTACATGTTTGGTAATAGGTACAGTCCCTTTTCTCCTAAACAATTTTTTTAAAAATCGACAGTCCCCTGTGGTTAATGCTGATATTCAATTAATGATGTAGTTTAGAGTCTAGGTTTCAACTAAAATTCTGGTAATTTATTCCTATTTCTCTCAGACTGGGTAGAGGGCCTGCAATACCCTGTGGATCATTTTGTTCCTTCATTTTGTGGCACTGATGAACAGCAGCTCCATGATCCACCTGTGTGGAAGGGTTCATACTAATTGTGATTCATAAATGTTATTCTCCCTTGTGCTATTTTAGAGCAATACTCAATCCAGGTAATTACGCTCTGTTGCCTCTGCTGCAAGCAGACACTCTATAAATCCTTCAGCCAAGGTGGGCTTTTCAGGCTGAGAATAATGTGCAGGTCCTCAGAAAGAATTTATATTCAAGGTCCATTTGATAGGTGGGTTTTCCAGTTCTTCATTTCTCAGAACTGATGACAAACCAAACTATTTGGTTATTCCCCACTGATGCTGCTCCCGTGATGGGGTGATCAAAAATCTGTAATTAATTTAGAGTCACTTGAATGCTAGTACTAGGCAATTTTGGCAGCCTTACTTTCAGTATCGATTTCTTGTATAATTTACAAAAGAGAGGCATACCAGAGACGATGATGCTTTGAAAGTTGCTTGCATTCTTCTTGTAGACACACACCTCCCCACCGCATCAGAAAAATCCCCATGATATAAAACACATTTGAATCAAATAGTCTTACTCCCACTCTTCTGTCTTTCACTGTTGACAGATTGAAGTCTAAAAATTAATTAAAACAATCTTTCAGCAGTGTATTAACAAGAGTCTGTCCAAGGAAGTTAGTGTACTGGGGGTATCATGGTTTTATAAGATCTCACAGTCTCAAAGTCTGAGAGATCAAGGGGTGGTTTTCTTTTTTATTCAAACAAAAGACCTTTTTGGTCAGCATAACTAAGGAAGAACATAATGCTGTTTAAAAAATAAAGGCATTTTATGGTCACGTTTTAGGAATAGCAACTTTAGCAATTTTTTCTTTCCTAGAAAAGCCCATAGAATTTAATTCAGTTTTCCGTTTTTAAAAATTGCAGTTTCTTTTGAAATCCATGGCATTACTATGGTGGGGAAAAGATATATTATTATTATATGACAGTGTATTGTTGGAGCATATGAAAATTCATCTGATGAGAATGAAGGATTCTAAAAGTTGTAGTGGAGAATACCGGATATCATTTTAGATAATACCTTCTATTTGGAAGTACCAGAAAAACAGTGTGGAAGGCTAAGTGAGGCTGAGGAGAACAGCCTTCAGTACATGGAAAAAAGTAGTGAGTCATTTACAGCAAGGAAATGTTCCTCTCTGGTAATTGTGATAAATGGGATGGGTTAATCTTCCCTGACATCTTCAAAACTGTGAATTTTTTTAAGCAAATAGAAGAGATTAGTGCTGAAAATGAAACTAATTCACTTCCCTTTCTTATGACTGAAATCATCAAGATATGTAATGTATGATATGTAAGATATGTTAATCATTTTGCAAAATTATTACTTTTTGGGAAATTCGCTAAAATGTTTAATTTAGTTTTTTGTTCTAATTTGAATAATAAAATTATTGTCATGAATCTATATAATAACAAAAAATTATATGAAAATAATGAATGTCATTTTAACTGGAGATGATATAAATGTGCTGCTGCTAATATTGAAAACAATGAGCTCATTTTCTGTTCTTATTTGTGCGGTTTTTTGGATTCTCAAACTGCCCTGTGGGACATGAAAAGAATACAGGAATAAGCTCATTTGGACTCGTCTGATTGATTTTCTTTTCTTTGATTTTTCAAAATTTTGTCACCAGATATTAGGGCAAGTATATTAGTACCTATATCCTGCTGTTTTGCTAATATGCATCAAACTGTATTCAGTGTAGTAAAATACACAGTATCACACGAACAGCAGATAAATATGCAGCTGTATATACAAAATGAAATTAGAATGCAATCTTCAAGCCATCCAAACCCATTGAGAATAGAGATACATTTAATGTGATCTGTAAAGCTGACATTTTCAGCAAGAAGATGCATTTTCAGCAAAGGTACAGTATATGCAAAAATATCCATCTCATGGCGGACTTACCTTGTGACTGGTTTTGATGAAATTTTCTTTTACCTATTCTTGACCAAACTGGAGGCAGGAGCCACAGGGCTGATGAGGACTGTCCTCAGTGAGAAGGACTGCTGCCTGCTACAAAGGCTGTGTTCAAAGTATTTTGCTGCAGGTAAGGGAAGGTCCCAGATCAGGAGCTAGTGGCAGAACGATGATAACAGAGTATTGTGATCATGGCTTTCACCGGTACAACAGTTTTTTAAATTCTTTCCTAAGTGTGAATTTACCTGCTGCTTTCACCAACACGCAGAGCTCTGCATGTCCTTCTCTACTCCATGCTCATGCACCCTCAAGTCCTCTGTGCAGTTTTGGACGCCACAATATAAAAAAAGATAGAAAGCTATTAGAGAGCATCCAAAGAAGGATCTACAAAGAGGGTGAACAGTCCAAAGGAAGCCTTATGAGGAATGTCTGAGGTCACTTGGCTTGCTCAGCCTGGAGAAAAATAGACTGAGGGAAAACTATATTGTGATCTTCACTATCCTTGCAAGGAGAAGCAGAGGGACAGGAACTGATCTCTTCTCTATGGTGACCAGTAGTAGAGGACCCACGAGAATATCATGAAGCTGTGTCAGGGAAGATTTAGGTTAGATATTAAGAAATGTTTGTGCACTGTAACAGCGGGAAGCGGGCGAGCACAAAGCCTGAAAAACTTCAAGAATTGTTTGGACAACTCACATGGTATAATTCTTGGGGTTGTTTTGTGCAGGGCCAGGAGCTGGCCTTTGACGATCTTAGTAGTTTCCCTCCATCTCAGGATATTTTGTGACTATGATCTCAAGTGACCAAGGCTGTGCCTTTTGTCTGTGTGGCACAAAGGGAACATGGACTTAAATATTGCTCAGTTTATTTGGAAATATTGTGACAAAAATTCCTGTGTTACAATGGTAATGAAGGTCCTACTTTATCCACATTCATTATGTACGATATCAACTATGATTCTTTGATCACACCAGCATTTGTTATCTGGCATGATCATAAAGAGAACAGCACTGCAAGATATTGTAAACACTGTGGAAATTTTTCAAAGCACTAGATTTATGTTATATTTATTTTAGAAGGATTTTACTCATAGGAATCCTTATTGTCTTCATTGATGCACTAAAACAAAGATTAATTCTAAGTAAATTAGGTATCTTTTCAGAATATGGAAGTCAGAAAAACTTTTCCCTAGAACCCCACAAAGTCAGTGAGGAGAAAGAGATGTACTTCTAGAGATTCCGATCTTAAATTTCAGCAGATTGCAGAAACTCTATACTGTACAAGAAATATTCAGAAGTTTTGTTCTTCATTTAAACTCCTGAAAGATAGGTGCCACTGGTGAATCTGGTGTCGCTGTATAATGATGTATTTTGAAGACTCATACTTGTATAATTACAGTAACTGAAATAATTTGTAGGACTTAGCTGAAGGTACTCTCAGTCACACTGAACATAAGATTTGTGTCAAAATTCTGAAGCAGGCATATCTTTATGCCTCACAAATTACACTGAAGAAATTTATATGTATATTCAGTCAACCAACTTATGGTGGCCTTGAAAGTATCACAACTGAATGGATCACTAACAGAAAGGTCTATTTAAAAATGTGTATGTTAAACTTTTCATAACAAGTGACTTAAATGATCAATGGAATTGTACTTTATGTTGTAGGAGGGTTCATGGAATTAATGAAGAAATTAGCAACCTGGTTGTTCATTTCCAAGACAGAACTGATATTTTTCTAGTTCCATCTAGCAGCTGCCTTTATTTTTTATCACAGCCTACTTTTGAGTGCTGGGCAGCTGGGTAAGGGATTTGCACAGACATTGGAAAAGGAAGCTACGGGTTAGGACAACAGTGACCACAACAGCATGAACATCCCAGGCAGGGAATTTCATTACTATGTAAGTTCATATTTAGTGCTGTTACAGAATATTTTTATTTTAGTGATTCCAAAACTTTTTTCATAGTAAAACAAAGGAAAGCATGAGGTTTTGCATTTTGTTTCTTTATTTCTTTTTAAGTCTGAGGAAAAAAAAAAGATTAAATGGAAATGACAACATTTAAAAGGAATATGGGACTGACAGGAAGGTTAAGGAGGCTTTTATCTTCAACAGGGGTGGGTACAGCAGCCAAGGTATTTAACACATTTACCAGGGTATGCAAGTAGAAGTCCATCTGATGGCCCACTAATGAAATGACATGCAATATTCTGTGATTGCCCTCAATTACCCTATGCAAAGCAAGAATTAATTACTCGCATTGAAAAAATTCACCTTTGTCCCTCATTTCGGGCTCTCATTTATAGTGAGTGTTTCTCAGATGGTATTAATAGAGGCCCAAGTACTTGATAGCTGTGGTTTTTTTCCTTCTTTTTGCTTGTAATGGAGTCAATCCTCTTACATGATAACTATAGTCTAATCAATCAGTGGCTGAAGTAAGCATTAAGGTATATACAAAACATTTTAAAAGTGCTGAACCCACCCGTGTACTGTTTGGCACTTTGTTGTCCAGAGTTGTAGTACACAGGATAGTTAATTTGATCCATTTGTTTTGCAACAACGACTGCCACCACCAAGTTATTTGAATGTAATGTTATAAATCAACTTGAAGGCTGCATAAAAAAATAAATAAGCCAAATAAAACCAACACAGAGATTTATCACGTTTTGTCTGTTTTCCCTCGTTGAATCAAGAGATGCATTTCTAAATGAAAATCAACGCTAAATGATCATTACCCAAGATTCCCTTTGATTCCCAAGTTGCCAATATATTTTTATATTGGTGGAAGGAACTGTCTGCTTGCATGTGATTTTAAAATGCATTCTGTCTTTACATATTTAGTAGAAATCTAGTCATAAATGCAGAGCCAGAACCAGAAATTTAAAGAGAAATTACTCAAAAAAATTTAATTATAAATATTATTCTCCGTTTCATATTTCTTTCATAATTAGTTTTACTCCTTATTCAGGTCTAATTTAACAGGTAGGAGTGATGCTGTAGTAATAAAAGAGAATGCAATGATACAGAAGAATGGACACTAACATCTTTATTTGGTTCTAGACATTTTCTTCCAAATGAAAAAGGCTTAAGTGGTGTGTATCCATAGAGTTACAGATGATTGGAGTTACACTAAGATTTTTATTTTTTTTTGCACACTCTGGTATAACGGTGAGGTGCATGCTAATATTGAAGACAAGTGCATGAAGAGGGAAGGTGGAAGATGAGAAATCAGTTCCAGAGAGTCAGTAACTGAAATTTCCAGTCCCCAGTGTCAGCTGGCGAGTGCTAGTAGTGAGCTGCTGGTGAAGTGAGAGCAGCTTCTGAAATCAGTTGTTCAAATTAACCTGCTTGACTCTTACTGTGAAAGGTACTGTAAATACTCATTCACTCAGGAAAGCGTAGGAGGAAATTTCAAAAGCTCTCTTTTCTCTTTCAACAAAAATCCATGGAAAGGGATCTCTCATCCATGTAGACATCTCTAATGTGTTGGCAGTATCTGAAGTAGTCATTCAAGGTTCCTTTATGGAAAAGAATAGATACTTCTAGAGTGCCATTCCCCTCCTTTCTTAGCTAGAGATCTGGTACAAAGCACTTTAATAGCTCTATAAAAGTTCCTACTTCTCGCTAACACACAAAAAAAGGAGGTCTGGAGAACCAAATTTGTTATAGATGTCTACAGTGATCTATAGGTAGATGAGATAAATCCCATCTCCGTGACTTAAGAGTGCTTCAATCCCATTTGGTGCTAAGTCAAACTAGTTATTTTGAGTTATAACTGGAGATTTAGGAAGCTGATCCTAGCCATTTCTAACAGTTAGAAGATTTCAGCTGAAAAGAATTTAAAATAAGCTGTTTGCCTTTGCACTGAAGGAGAATGAAATCTATCACACACCAACTGCATCTCCCGTAAAGAAAACTGTATTTTACTGTAACAGACTGGGTGGGCATGCATGTCAATTTGACATATTAACCCAGCATATTGTGATTGAGTTTAGGACAGATAGCCAACTCATCTAATTCTGTAAGTGTATTTTTAATTACTTTCTAAATAAATGTACACAACAAAGGTGCTTCAGCAACACAAAAACACAATCAGACCCCAGTCGCAATGAAGGCTCCCTCACTGAAGACTTGCTTCATTTTATATATATACGGCATTTTGTCTCTTCTTTAACATTATTTAGGTAATTATTAGTGAAAGATATCATAAAAGTTTGGATATTTTCTTTTTCTAAAACCTCTGTTTTTTCTTCAAATTCTATCACCACACTTTCTTACATTTCAAGATGAGGAATTTTTTCAGGATTTTTTTTTTCTGCTGAAGGGAAATATTTTCTTTTTAGAAAAGCAGAAGTATATAAACCCAAAGGATTATAGAAGTTAGGCCACAACTCTGGAGCTGAGGTTCTGTTTTCACGGAAAGGAGGATTAAAATCCTTCTCCTTCACACATTACAAATTGAAGAAAGTTTCTAACCTAAACTGCAGCTTTCACAGAAACAGGGTACATCTATGGAAAAAGATAAGCTCAGTAGCTGTGCAGGGGAGTTTTGTTGATGTTGTTGTCTCCCCTTGTTTTCTACCTATATTATTATTAAGCTAAATAGAGACAATAAATGTCTGAGACTGTAATTTGTTTTAATGAGTTGCAAACTCTGCAGGAACTGCACTGACCAGCTTCACAGATAGACACACTAAAAGCTTTGCTGATCTGAGACATTTTTTACAGAAACACTGACCCAGAAAAGTAAAAATATAAACAGAAAGAACCTAAATCCTTAGATTTTTTGTGCCTGTGGCTGAATATCCCCAACACAGTAAATTGTAATTCTATACAAGAAAATCATGGGTCTAAGTTTTTTTTCCTGACTTGACTTAATAAAGAAAAGCACTGGGCTTGGCGAGAGAACCAGGCTGGCACACTGGTTGATGTAAGGTTATGTATAGGGATAGTGCTAACCTCTGAGAGAGGGTGGGTATCAGCAGAGGATCGTGTAAGAACACTGAATGAGTCAAAACCACAGTGCTTTCTCTCTGAACAGTCCATAGTGTTAAAAGCTTCTTTTTAAAAAAGAGCAGGAGAAAGGAGTGAAAGGGGAACAGCTACCTATAGTCACAAAAGCATTGGTGGCTTAGTTGTGGTAGGTCAGTGGAAGCATTTCAGTTGTTCTCACCCTAGGAATGCTGAGGTCAGTAGAGACCCTCACTGAAAATCTGATTGTCTTAGTGTCTGTGTAGAAGAATTCCTCCTTGAGCGGGGACACGGAGTGCTTTTGCAGAAGTTGGACGATCCAGCCTTGTCCAAACTGCAGCCTAATTGGGGCCTGCAGAGGCCTGTAAAGGCCTGAGTTGTGACGCAGTTGAAATTAGTCTAATCTATGTTTTCTGTAAAGTATGCCAATTATAAAGCGTGTTAGAGACAGGTTGAAAGAATGAACTAATTAGGTAGAATCTTAGTAATAAGTGGAATGTAAACTATTTTATCATATATAAGAAATGTGCACAACAAATAAACAGGATTTCGCCATTTTAACTGCATCAGTGTAGGCGTCTTCTTCTCTCCCTCCTTCTTTTCCAGCTCCTTGTTTAAGGTACCCTGTTTCTTGTCTGAATTACTCCTTTTTTAAGACAGTCTATGCTGGTAAAAGCTTTGTAGGATTTGTAGGAGGCTTTGTAGGATTCAGATGATAAATGTTCGTAAATTGTTGGTTATGAAATAATTATGGTTTGCAGGATAAAGAACAAACTTGAAGCATGGTCTTGAAAAAGCAGTAAGTATCTGCCCTTCAGGATGAGGCTAAGATGAAACTTTAAGGAGAAATTTTATGCGTCATTACAACATTGTTAATATCTGACTGTATTTCACCTGTAAATGAATAGGCTTCTACATAGACAACTAGTAAAAATATAAATTGCTGAAAGAATAGATTTGTTTTCCATTGGTTTTCAGGAATCTTTATATTCAGTGAAACATCTCTAATGAGTGTTCAATCTGAACACAAAACAGTTAAATGAGTGAAAGTTAACAGCAGTAAATTGTGGGCTACATTGATTTTTCTGACCTGCATACACAGTAAATTTTTCACATTGAGGCTACCCACAAAGTATTTGTTTTTCACTTCTTAGATTTCAGTTTGAAATAACTGAGAGAAAGCTTTCAGAATCTCCTTTCAGAGCCATCTTTTGGAGGTGACCTTTGCCTTGAAAGGGACAGTTAAAGCAAGACTTCAAATATCAGAAAATTGCATAATTTTCAGGGATCTTTTACTGTTTGGCCTAGTAGCTGACATGGTGAAAATATAGTATTGAAATAAAAATTGTCTGGAAAATCAGTAATTTCTTGGTTTAAAGATTTCTTGGAGAATGATTGAGGAATACATTAAAAATGCAACCTTCTCTCGGAAAGTCGGGATCCCACCAGTTGCTTTGCTTTCATAGTCTGTGTGTCATTGACACAAGGGTCCTATACATAAAGATTTTGATCAGGATGTAGAGAAGAATGAAACAAAAATATGTCAAGGCAGAAAGCAAAATTTGGTATAAATGCTTAATTTTTCAAGAGAGGCAGCTACATTTCATCCAAAAAACCAGTTTTTCAGTTTTGTAGTTTATAGTATCCTCTCCAAGGGATTCCATCCCATGAAAGCTTATAGGAAGGCAGGAAGCTTTTTGCTCTTCATATTCCAGACTGTAATAACAATTTTAATTGCTGTTTAAGTTTTGGGGAAACAGCCTGTCATTTACATTGCTGACTTCAGATGAGAGGTTTGACAAAATTACATGTTTTCAATATTTTTTAATCTCCACTTTTCATCATAGGAAACTAGACTTCATTTCTGAATTTCTGAAAAAGTAGAGAATAGGAAAAGATAGGACTAAAATTGAATATTGAGTGCATTACCTCTGTGAGAAAACTCTTACCTGTTCTGTAAAAACAGGTCATTATGGGGGCAGCATATTTTTATGCATGTACACTCTGTTTTTGGTGGAAGAGGACAGTTTTAAGGCTAGTCCGGTAATTAGTTACTCTCTAGGAGAGATCGTAAATATAATTTAGGGCTTCACTGTCAAAAGTCAGGTTGTTATCGTGGGATTACCATCACATATCAGATGCAAAGTATAATATTGAGGTGATAACAAGCCAATGTCATTTAGTTCAGAACTAAATTGAGTGCTCTAAATGACTAATAATCAAAAAGAACAATAATTTAATTATATGAGGAAGTCAAAGTCAACTAGTGAGGATACATATGTGAGCAGTCTCATGGAAAAGAAAAACAAAGTCTTGATTTTATCTTGAAGACAGGACTAAAATTTATTTTAATGTTGCCTTTTTTTTTTTCCTTTGGCCATGCTGCACCTATACTGATGTTCATAGCAAAGAAGTTCAGGTTTTACTTAGTTCCTCAAAATACTTCCCATTCTGTGAGTGAAATTTTCCACTGAATTAAAAGGAAGAGGCTTCTTTCAGCTATGCAAACACTGCATTTGGACAAGATGATCATTGTAGGTCCCTTCCAATTGGAATAGTCTAATCTATTCTATTTACTAGGGAAATAATATTTTTTTTTCTCATGGCCACATTCTAAGATGCTTGGAACCTGTGAGCTGAAATACAGTCTCCATCCTCCAGGAAACAGCTCCTAGCAGGATGATTGCTTCCCATTAGCACTCCCAGTTCTAATGGAAGATTCTTAGAGAGCCTTCCTCCTTGGTTGCATTTACTGCTAACTGCTTTTTGTTTCCAGATCCATATATATGTCCAGTTGCTACTCTCCTGGGTTTGCACCAATGTGGAATTTAAGATTAAATAATTCTTTTACATCCCTCTCTAGAAGTATAGAGCCATATTCTGTAAATATATTGCTTTTTGTATACATAGTATTTGTGTAGTAAAAAGAACAAAGATACAGAAATATTTCTTGGTGGAGGGTTTAAGACTTGTATAGTATTTGCATTATTTTTTTTTTACTATGAATCACAGCTAGGAAGTAGTTTACAGCTACCCATCAACTGTTAGCTGGTGAACAAGTTTTTGCAGCAGAGAATCTTACATGTACTTGTTGTTCATGAGTGGCACTTCAAAACTCTATTGTACAGAAACATAGTGTTGCTTTTGTCCTGGTTAACTTCTAAAATGTGTGTCTTCTCTGGCTCTGATATGCCTCTGAGCCATTTGGACTAAGTCCAGGCAAAATATTTTCAACAAATCAGCTTCCTGCTGCTGTGCATTGCTAGGAAGTACTGAAAGGTGCTCTCATACTTGTAAATAACAATAGATCATGTGAAAATTACTCATCTGTAATAGAAGACTTCATGTAAACCAAAGTATTCATTTCAATCTTTGCATACACATGGTGAGAATTCAAGCATTTAGACAGACCTGTTAATAGAGGTATGAAATTCTACGGATTATATCTTCAAATGTCAAGGTTACTAGATCTTAATTTTATACTAATAAAATTGTCTGAACTTCCATGATGAAAGTGATATTTCAGGAATACAGAGAAGTAGGCAAATTATGTCTAGAGCCATTCCAAAAGACAACAAGGAGAAGATGCTGGAGTTTGGCAGCAGACTTTTGAAATACAAAACTGTACACTTTTGCTGACATTTCCAGTGACTGTACTGCAGGTCAGGAGGGTCTCAGAGCCCTCAGAAGCTCCAAAATTTTGATAAAAATTTTTATACTTATGAGGAACTGTTTATGCCTTTTGAATTTTCACACGACTCTTTTAAATTAGTCCTTTTTTATATTAGTTTTCTTTGAATTTGATGTTGTCATATAAAATAAGGAGAGCAAAGCAAAGTGATTTTCCCTTGAAGATACCAACCCACTGGTGGAAGTGCCTTATAGCAACCTATGCCCACTTATAAAATATATGAATAGTCATAGCTCCCATATGCAACATCTTGCAAGGTGGTTTGGGTTTTTTTAAAACTAAGATCCAGTAAAGGGATTTGAGAGCATTTAAGCATGTACATTTGAAATTCTGAGGTTTTCCATGATTTTGCTGCCCTGTACTTGAAGAAGTAGAGCTTCCATCACATACACCTTACTTTCTGACCTTCAATTTTTGCACTTCCACACCCCTCAAAACAGCACAGACCAAATCAGAATCACAAAATATAGGTACTCATCCAAATCACCAGAAGTTGCAGAAAATGGTTAATTATGGAGCATCCCTAATGCAACCTATGAGCTGTGGTTCCCCCAGAAAGGCCACGGTGATTTCTGCTTCGCATTGCATTGTTTTTGCTGTAACTGTTGATAGCTGCAGCACTTTCCTAGAAAAACCTACCTTCTGCACCTACTTTGACATACCTAGGTACAGCTCTGTATTGCTCAAGTCCTGAGGATATTGGTGTTTCAATACCAGTGGACTGGTGTTTCTTTTCTGGTGGTACAGAGAAATCAGAGGGGGAACCTATGTACAGGAAGGCTGAGGTATAAGAAAGGATTGACATTTCAGCCTCCTTTCATTCTGCAACATCATTACTGTGGGAAACATCTTCCTAACTATAGAGTTCTCATGTCGTGTTTAATGGTGTCAGAAATCCCACTTCAACTCCAAATTTCTTGTACTCAATCTTCTAGCCTTGGCTCAGATGTCTCAAAAGACAGATGAATACTGCCCATTGGGCTTGCCATTGATTAACCTGCTGCTGAGTAAGGTAATTGAGATATGTGTTTTGCATATCATTTACCAGAGCTGTCACTTCTCCCACTGTGAGTAGCTGGATTTGGATCTTTCCACAAACCTTTCCAAAACCCAGCCTTTAAAAAGCTTCTATTCAATGCAGCCTGTATTTCACAGGACTGAAGAACAGAAGTGCCCACTATTATGGCAATTTGCCTGCATTTTGGATTTTCTTTAAGGGTTTGGTTTTTAGGGTTGTTTTTGAGAAAGAGTAGCTGCTCATACTTGATAGGTACATTTTAAAGGTAATTACATTTTAGCCTGAATAGCTGACATTCTTTTCAAATAAAATGCTAGAAATAAACTTAATTTTTGTTGAGAGGGACCTGAGCTCACTGTAATCAAAAAGTAGTACTTAGCACCCTTTGTTATCTTTCAAAAATGCTTTGTCATGATAACCATTCAAAAGGTATTCTTTAATGTGGATAGTCTTCCTGAGTATATCAGTCCGTTGTGAATTTACAGTGTACCTTTATTGACATGGAAACATGCTACTAAAATTAATTTTTTTCTCTCTTGCCCACTTTACTGAAAAAATGAGTTTTTGGTGAAAAAATCTCTGTTCACTTGGAGCGATTCTGCTGATTGCTTAGGTATGAGCTTAGGTATAAATGTAGAGGTCATTCAGTGTTACTTTTGAAGGTAGATCAAACTAGCGTTAGTGCTAAAACTTTTTTGCATGTTGACAGTGAAGAACCACTTATAAGGAAGACAGTACAAAGAAATGCTTCGAGGTAAAACAACTTCCTTTTGTTTTTAGGTAGGGTACCTCTTCAAAGTTCATTTCATTGCTCTTCTTATCCCCTTAAATGTATTTTAAGGAAATGAATATGAAATGACTGAAAAAGGCCGCTGCCAAGCACTTTCTGTTATCATATTCTTTTAGAACATTTGGTTTGAACCTTGAAAAGAAGAAATACTGCTCTATGGTTTTATCTTTTGATGCTATAGATGTTTTATAATATTGCCAACCACATATCAAGAAGGAATATTTACGTTGTTTGAATACTCTAGGGCAGACAAACATATTGACATCCAAGACTGAACCCATTAGATTAATGTACTTAAAATGCTATATCACATAACAGTAATATAATAGAAATGGTTGTTGCTCTTGCAGCTCATATCAGTTCTTGTCTCTATCAAGCATCTTGGATCTCTTTCTGCTGAGACTTGATTCAAAGCAGTGAGGGAATCTTTCAAATTGGTATCTCCTGTCTTCACCTTTCACCATAAACTTGCCTTGGTGACAAGTTGTCATAGTTTTAATCCCAACTGGAGATGGAACACCATGCAGCCACTCACTTAGCCCTGCTTTATCTGCCTTCCCTCCTCCCATTTTGATGCAGTGGGGAGGAGAATCAAGGTAAAACTTGTGTGTTAAGATAAGAACAGTTTAATAATACAAAATAAATTAAAATATTGTAATTGTGGTTAATAACAATCATAATAATAATAGAAAAGCAAGTGATGCACAATGCAATTGTTCCCCACCTGCTGACCAATGCCAGTCCTCCTTTCGCAAACACAGATTGGCCTTTCCAGGTAACATTCAATTTAATACTATATGTGTCTGCATTTAGGTATTTGGAAGTTGGTGTCTATATGTGAAAATGTATCAATGGTGTGATTTTAATCAGAAGAGGCCTGAGACTTGATTCAGGTGCCCTTCTTGGCCATTTGTGCCCATTTGAAGTCCCTTAGGGCACCTGCAAATTGACAGATATGACAGAATAGCTAGAGCTACATGTAGCACCATTGATATGACCTGTAATTCATGACCAGAATTACCGTAGTGAGTAGACAGTGTGAGATGCTATATGGTTCAGCTACAGTCATGCATTCTTAAATTAGGGACAGATAAATTAGAACCAAATAAAGGAAGTTATTCCTGGTAGAAGTTGTCTATGGGTGGCTGTGTCTAAAACAGAGAAATAGAAGCAGCATATTTGTGCTTCAAGACTTCTGAAAAAGTTGAGATAACAAAACATGTGGAATGAAAATTAGTCAGTTTTGAGAGCTACTTCAGGTGTGGCAAAAATAAAAAAATTCTGTAGGGGTCCACATACAGACCAGTGCTGTTTAATATATATATTAATGGCCAAGGAATAAAGTGCACCTTAAGCAAGGTTGCAGAGGGCACCAAACTGAGCAATGCAGTTGACACACCTGAAGGACAGGATGCCATCCAGAGCAACCTAGACAAGGTCAAGAGCTCAGCCCATGGGAATCTCATGAGGATTAACAAGAACAAGTACAAGGTGTTGCACCTGAGTTAGGGCAACCCCGGGTATCAGCACAGTATGGGGGATGAAGAGACCCAGACCAGCCCTGCCAAGAAGGAAGTAGGGATGCTGGTAGGTGGGAGGCTGAACATGACCCAGCCATGGGCACTCACAGGCCAGAAAGCAAACATGTCCTGGGTTGTATCACAGGAAGTGTGGCCAGCAGGGCCAGGGAGGGGATTCTGCCCCTCTGCTCTGCTCTGCTCTGCTCTGCTCTGCTCTGCTCTGCTCTGCTCTGGTGAGACCCCACCTGCAGTGCTACATCCAGCTCTGGGGCCTTCAGCACATGAAAGACCATGGACCTGCTGGAGTAAGTCCAGATGAGGGCCACCAAGTTAATCAGAGGGATGGAGCACCTCTCCTGTGAGGAAAGACTGAGAAAATTGTGATTGTTCAGCCTGAAAAAGAGAAGGCTTTGGGGTGACCTAATTGTGGCATGCCAGTACCTGAAGGGAATGTAGAGGAAAGATGGAGAGAGAGTATTTCCAAGGGCATGTAATGATAGGACAAGTTAATGGGTTCAAATTAAAAGAGATGAGGTTTAAATTAGATATCGGGAAAAAGTTCTTTACCATGAGGATGGTGAGGCACTGGAACATGCTGCCTAGAGAATTTGTGGATGCCCCATCCCAAGAGGTGTTCAAGGCCAGGCTGGATGGGGGTCTGAGCAACCTGTTCTAGTGGAAGGTGTCCCTGAACACAGCAGAGGGGTTGGAACTAGATGATCTTTAAGATTCCTTACAATCCAGGCCATTCTATGAATCTATGATTTTCTTATTCTATGATTCTATTACATTTCTTGTAAGTAATTTGTTATTTTGTACTTTTGTACATGTTGTACTGTTATTGAAGGTTATGTTTTTATGGAAACATAAAATTTTAACCTTATATCTTATCTTGAAGTGGACCCTTAGTGATTTACCACAGCTCAAAATTCTATCCCTGTAAGTTCTCAAATCCTTAGGAAGTAGAGTCTGAACAGTTGCAATCAAATAAATCAGCACTTTTCTTCACAGTAAAGAAGAGAGCATCTCTGAACGCCCTGCCATGGGAGGTCATTTCAGGGTTACTTGGTTAGATGGCTTGCTATCAAGTTTGATTGTCATCCAGCATTTGGTATGTGATATGATGTACAAATGGGAATCCTTTTGTGCTTCCTAGTTCATAGGATTCTAGTATCAATACTTACTTTGGGAGTTTAGTGTCCATTTCTGTTCTTCCTGTACATACATTTCAGCAATATTTGCATTAAAGAAAAAAAATGGAATGTTTTGTTGGATGGGTTTGATTTTTTTGCCTTGGCAATTTTGCTGGTTTCCCTCACTCAAGAAGTCTTGGTGAAAGGAAGAAAAAAGGAATTATCAAAACCAATGCACTCTCAGTGGGTTCAGGTATAGTGAGGATCTGTGCTGAAAAGGTTTGCATGGAGAAATATTTAAGGCTATAGAAAGATGTGTGATACTTTACATATAAATTGATTTTTTTAAAGGAAAAAAAGCTTTCAGGAATTTGAGGGAAGAGTCATAACGTAAATTATATTTTACTGACTGCTGAAAAAGCTCAAAATTAAATTATAAAAGATGAAATTATAAAAAACTGAAGACATTTGGGAAAACATATTTACACAAAATACACAGAAAGTAGTGGTTAAAACAATAGGCCTTAAGTTTCAGAACTTTGACAAAAGTAGAAGTTCAGAGTCTTTCATGCCTGTAAGGTTTCAGAAACTGTGAGGAAAATATTCTATTACTGATGAAAAGTGCAGTGGATAGCATTTTATTTTATGTGAAGTGTTAGGTTTCTTTTTAATAATATACGAAAACGTTTAATACAAATGTTCTGGATATGGAGCCAGGTCTAACACAAAGCTCTCTGACTCATTCTGGGGATGTGGGGGCTTATTTTGATTTTTGGTTGTGTTTGGTTTTTTCTTTTGTTTTGGGTTCTTTTTGGGTGGTTTTGGTTTTTTTGTTTGTTTGGTTGGCTTGTTTGTTATTGTTATTGTTGTGTTATTATGGTTTGGAGGTTTTTGGTGATGCTTTCCATCACTTTTCTTTATTTAGGGATGTTGATTATGTTTCTGTAAAATAACACCTTGTGGAGTATAGAAGATTGTTCAGAGGTTATGATATAGAAAAACTGATGTCTCAGCACCAGACCTATGTTCTTTGAGAATTGAAATAAAGAAGCAATATCCAACAGATTAGTAACCCCTTTATTGCCCTTACTGAATTACATAATATTTTCCTAGTCTCACTTCAAGAATCTGTGCGAAATCATGTTACCTCTTCCTGTATTGCACTGTAGATTTACTATTGTTAAAATAGCTAAGAAATTTTATGTAACTAAAAACTTCCAGCTAGTCAGGCATTGGAATAAATGAGCCAAGACTCCATTTTCTTCATGCAGAAAGCCAATTCTTTATTCCTAAAGCTCATATTTGTAGGAAATATCAGAAGGCACTGTGTTAAACCTAACTGGTCAGCAATACAGTGGTCAGTAAGGGCTACTGTATATGTCTATCAAATTTTCTCTCTCTAGGTATGTTTACATATTTCCTTTGTGGGTTCTCATGGGACAAATCTTAATGTTTACACAGGTGCATTTGGTTTTCATCTTCAGAATAGATTGTTGTGTTAAATGAATTTCTCATTCTCAAAATAGCTTCACAAGCAAATTGCTTGTTAACTGCACTTAGAAGAAATGACAGGCCAGCTTTGGCAATTTTAGCAGAGCAAGGCCTGATTTCATAAGGCCTTTCTTTTATAATTCTTCTACCTGTCTACAACATCTGATCCTTTTTGTTAATTTGAAAAAGGCTCATAAATTCTGATGTTTAAACAGCTCATTCTTGTGAGGGTATTATCTCATTAAGTTTATCAGTGGTTATCTATTAGATATGGGAAAAGATACGTAAAAGACAGATTAAAATCAACAAAACTTATCAAATTCTATCATGTCATTGACACAGGGTTTTGCAGCATGAGAAAACAAAAGAATAATGTCCAATGCCTCTTAGGGAAATGGAAATAAATGACCATTGTTTTAAAGTCCAAATGTTGAGACTCAGGAGAAAGTTCATTAGCTGGAAATGCTGATCTTTGACATCACTGAATGTCCTCCTGGATCTTGGAACAGGGAATAATTGAAGGTTAGTAGGAACGCTATACCATGATGATGACATAAGGCTTTTGTTGGCAAACTGCCTCTGTAGTTTGCAGACACAGCTATGTCTTGGCAGTCCTACTTCTGTTCTTGTTCTGGCCACGAAGGCTGCATGGTGAGTAGGTTATTTCTCTTTCCACTGGGCCTCGTTTTCTCAGAGGCGATTGGTGTCCGATCAAACAAAAAGGTGAACGCTTTAAATTTGCTGATGATAAAACACAAGCACACCCTCTCTTCAAGTCAAAGATCAATTAGGCTTTGCTGTTGCACAGTCAATTGGGATCTAGATTTGATGATATTTTTTTCCAAATTTCTAATGCAAATATTGTATTATTCAAAATGATTTGTTGTCTAAATTTCTAATGTACATATTACATTACTTGGACATGCTTAAGGCACTAAATCTCCCTTCTTTTCATTTTTTTTTAAATGAGATGCATGTCTTTGGTTATAAGCATGATGAAACATCAAGGCTAAACAGTACACGTAGTGAACAAGAAACTGACAGCAATCAGGAATAAGTCAGTACAACAATTGAGAATATTTCAGATAACACACATAATTAATAATACATATGAACTTAGGTAATTAGGAATATCTGAAATACTGTACCACCATCCCAGGGTCTGTGAACACCTGAAAAACCTCAATTTGGTGAGGGTTTGGATAATTACTTCCGGGTAATAATTCTCAAGCTCACTCTAAAAATAGGTTCAGCTGTCATATATAAAGGGTCAAATTGGCAAGTCAAAATGACTTGAATCCATTTTGAGGCAGAAAACATCTGGGTTTATTGGGAAATTTTCCATCCAGGTAGAGCCCAGGCCTGGCCACTGCCCAGGCTCCAACTGGGAGGGAATTCCCTAAACACATTTTAAAACAAGGCTCTTAAGAATAGCAGTTATGAGTAAAGGCCTTGGGGTAAAAGACTTATCAAACCATCTAGTAGCTGGATCCCTCCAAAGTTTCCTTCAGGATAGAGATGCTTCAAACACAGCAAACTGCTGGAGTGCTTCTGTAATTAATTACTGGGAAAAATCACAAGACTAGCAATTTGGAGGAGGCTTTCGATGAAGCTCAGATATCTTTTCTTGGAACTCTGAATAATACTTAAAATTATGAGACAGCATTGGGTCAAACCATAGAGCCAGTGCAGGGACTAGTCTGAGAGCTAACCTGGTGTAAGAGATGCATAAGCAGCTAGAGAACAAAAACGAAGGATCCTGAAATTATATGTGTCTTTTAGATAATTACTCAAAGAGATGTTAAAGCATATAAGAAGCCACTATAAATACAGTAATAACACCTAATGAATAATGTCTATTATAAAATCCGTAAATTCACATCATGTAATAAATATATCAGTAAGCGGTGGTAACTGTCTTAGGAAGTTGAGATAACACCTTTCTAAACAGTCGTGTACCTAGGACAGTAAAATGAAACAAAGGAAAACACTAAAACAGCTTACAATCAATAATAGCCAAAATGTAGAATAATCACTGACTTTTCTGTGTTATCTATGGAAGATAAAACAGCAGAGATTATAACAAGCAATAGGATCTTTGACAAAATCGAGGGTGAACACACTTATCTTCTTTATCCACAAACAAGTGTTTATCAGTGTTTCATCACAGCTGTTGTAGTTGGAGTTGTCAGTCTCTTAAAAGAAAACAATTATATATCTTACAATGTGGAAGAGTAATATTTAACTGTCTTAGATTGCAATGCAGGATGTAACCAGAAGTACGTATTCTATCACCATCTATTAAAACTGGGTGAGGGAGTGTTCTTTATCTCTTCCATGACCCATCCCTCATAACTCCAGGGGAATATCTTCTATTAATGGTCCAGCTGTTAAAACCAGGTGGGGCAGTGTTCTTTATCTCTTCCATGACCTATCCTCTCCTCCAGGAGACATCTTCTGTTAATGGGCCATTGAGTCTCACCGCATGACTGATAAAATGACATCATCCCGTTGTGAGATGCTCCACCCAGGGGGAGGAGCCAAGCATTTCTACCTGGATATAATCTGAAATGTGGAACACCACAAACAGCCTTTTTTTGCTGGATTCCCAGAGGAAGACCAGACCCTTCTACATCACCACAGGGCCTTCAGAGGAAGACTACATCCTCCTACAGGATCACTGCTTCAACAGAACCACATCTGTCGCTCCAGAATGGCTGCAGCCACCATTTAATCGGACTGCCACCGACACTGACCGACAGGGTGTCAAGTTGTATTCTGACTTTGTCTGCTTGAGCAGTAAAATCTTTTTTGTGAGCTAATTGTTTCTAAACTTTAAAGAACTGCTACAGATAGAATTCAAGGTTATAGGACTTAGTTAAGAATTTAAAATTAATTGTTGCAAATAATCTTGGGAGGAGAACCCCAGGCTGAGCGTGGGGCCAGGGAAGGTGCCAGAAGTGGCTCTATAGCGTCTGTGGTGGGGAAAGTGGCTGCGCCGCTGCCATGACACCTGCGTCCCGCTCCCACTCCCCGCCCATTGCCAGCTCTGAGCTCCGTGGCTGCCACTCCCACTCCCACAAGCACAATGGCCCGAGGCACCTGAGCCACCAGCAGAGCCACAGCCAGTACCAGAGCCCTGGCACGCCACGCTCCACCGTGCACCATGGACACCACCACCACGACAAATGGCCCAAGTACTATGAGAAGGAGAAGGAGGAGATCCTGCAGCAGAGGAGACTCAATGAGAGAGGGAGAATTGGGGAACTGGAGGTACATGAAGTCTGGGAGCTGCCACCAGAAGTTCCTGACCCAGATTCCAACCCAGCAGACAATGGTAGAAGGTGAAGTGGCAAAATCTAAGAGAAATTCTTCAGTTTCCAGCTCAGAAGATGAAGAAGAAGAAGAAAAGACAAAAGAAAAAATGTAAAGAATCGAAAAGAAGGTGCAGGAAACATTCTGAGGACAGCAACAGTGAGTCAGAGTTTGAGCAGAACTCTAGTGATGAAGATAAAAAGAAAAGCAAGAGGAAAAAGAAGAACAAAAAGAGGAAGTATAAGAAAAAGAAAGCTATAAGAGCAGGAAGAAATCTAGTGATTAAAGTAAAGCAGATTCCGATGATAAAGTGCTTCAAGGAGATGATCTCTGGATTGAGAGGTCAAAAAATACTGAAGCTGGTAGTTTGATTGGAGCAGAGGCTCCCAAAACTCATGCATCTCAGGATGATAGGCCTTTGAACTATGGATGTGCCCTCCTGCCCGGTGAAGGTGCAGCCATGGCAGAGTACGTAAAAGCAGGGGAACACATTCCCTGCAGAGGTGAAATTGGCTTGACAAGTGAAGAGATTGTATTGTTTGGGAGCTCTGGTTATGCCATGAGTGGTAGCAGGCCCCGCCACATGGAAGCTGTGCATCTGCATAAAGAGAACCAGATCTGCAGCGCAGATGAAAAGAGAGCTCTGGCATCCTTCAACCAGGAGGAGAGGAGGAAACGAGAGAATAAGATCCTTGCAAGCTTTCAAGAGATGGTCTGCAGAAAGACTAAAGGCAAAGAGGAAAAATAATGCTTCATTTGAGCCGTACACCATAACTTGCACTACATGGCAGCTAACCCAGACAAGTTGTGATTTGAAAAAAGCTGCAGGTTCTGCAGCAACTTTAACCCAACAAGGCCAAGCCTCAAGAGTAGATTACTTGTGTCAAAGAAACAGAGTTATTTTCATCAGATTTTCTTGGATGGTTTGTTTACCATCTACAAGGAATCCCTGTAAAGAGAAAGGCTACAAGGCAGGATCAGGCAGTGAAGATTAGAGGTGTCAGTGTTCTGCACGCATTTTGAATCAGACAACCCAAAGGATCCCATGGCAAGGTTTTGTTACCTAATGCCAATAAGGTTTTTTTATTCCATTTATTTTTATTAATCATGGGATCATTTAGCTTGAGAAAGACCTTTAACAAGCTACTAGCACCAGTCGTAAAAATGTGTTTGAACCTGAACTTAGTTGCATGCACTTGCAAAGTTACCTGAAGCGCGATCAGCCTTAACTCACAGTTTGGCTATCTTTCCGTGACACGTATGTTTCCGTGCAGTCACTGCTCCTGCGTGCCATTTCCACATCACGGTTCTATTCTGTGACTTGTTTCCCCACACCTTAAGAGATGCAATGTATTTTCTGGTTCTTGACCGTTCACTCACCGCAGTTCTTGAGGCTGTTGTCCCTATGACTCACTGGGCCCTTCTCTCCTCAGCAGCTCTTAGGCTGCCTCACCTTCCGCAACTATATTTCGGCCACGTATCCTCCACACTTCATGACAGCATATCTTCCACAGTCTGGAGACTGTGTTTGTTCTCACTGGGTGTGTGCTTTCTCCCAGGAATTGTTCATTTCTATGGGTTTCGCGCCATCTGTGGCCCCATGCGCTTGCCACCTGGGTTCCACTTCACCGGCTGGCTCTTGTCTTTGCCTGTTCCACACCAATCCCACAGCTGACTGTAGCCATAGCCTTTTGCTGCTTTGTATATTTCACTGCTAAAATTTCTTTTTGTGCTGATCCTACAGCCAGCAATGCTGCCAGTGGCTGCATTCGTGTGCTGCATCTCTTCTCGCTGCAGGTTGCTGGTTGCTACTCACAGCTGGCTGCAATCTTCCTTTCGCAACTTTGTATATTCCGTCTCTAAGTCCCCTCTCGCCGTGTGGTCCCATGGTTGTCTTGGCTCGTTTCACCTTCTTTTGACGTGACAGGCTGTTCGTCTTACATCTATCGTGTCTTCAGGGTCACCATATGTTGGAATAAATCAGCCGAGACACCATTTTCTTCATGCAGAAAGCCAATTCCTTATTCACAAAACTCATATTTGTAGGAAATATCAGCACTGTGTTAAACCTAACTGGTCAGCACTGCAGTGAAACTCAGTTCATTGGTCAGTAAGGGCCACTGTATATGTCTATCAAATTTTCTGCATTTCTCCTTTGTGGGTTCTCATGGGACAAATGTTATTGTTTACACAGGTGCATTTGTTTTTCACCCTTAGAACAGATTGTTGTGTTAAATGAACTTCTCATTCTCAAAATAGTTTCACATGGGAACTTGCAAATTCCTTGTTAGCTGCACTTAGAAGAAATGACAGACCAGCTTTTGCAATTTTAGCAGAGTGAGGCCTGATTTCATAAGGCCTTTCTTTTATAATTCTTCTACCTGTCTACGACAATCAGGGGTTTAGAACATATTTTGAAAGAAATTTTAATATTTTGCAGGTCTTCATTTCTAAGTTTTATATTTCCTGTAACTCTTTTTGCTTTTTGTTGGTTTCTTCTTACATGCCACATTGCACTTCCAATTCTCTCCTGTCTTCTCTCCCAGTGTCTGCCTCTCTTGCTCCTTTCTTCTTCTTATCCTTCATACAAAGCCTTCAGGGTAAGGCTTGATGTCTCTGTATTGTAACTGGAGAACTTGAATGAGCAGCCAAAGTCAGATACTGAAATGGGAATCTGACTAGTTTTCCATGTGAAAAGCCAGCTCTTGTTGCCTTCTCCCACCCACCCCCATGTCCAGAGAGGGAGCACATTGCTCTTTGCTGCTGCTAGCCTAGTTTTCAGTTTTTCACATCAATTGCTGGCCAGCGGGTACCAGAGAAGCACTGATCTATGATCAGAAGCACTGATCTATGACTAACCTGATCCCTCACTGAAAGCCATGCAATTGTTGCTAAAGATTGATAATAACAACAACCGCCTTCTGGGATTTTTTGTGAAAGCTCTAGAGCTACATTCCCTAGCACACCCCTTAAAACTTCACATGTTCTTTCAACTTGTGAGATTTTAAGAATATTTTACTGAAAACATGGGATAGGTGCCTTATCCAGTATGTACACTCCTAAGTCAGAAGGGAGGATTGATATTATGCCAAGAGTTAGTGTTGGAGTTGTACGTAACAGGGAATGGGCCTGGGATTAGTTACCAGCTCAAACTTTGTAGTGGAAATAGGAATGTCCATTTTATACCTACCAGAGCTGCTTGCAATATGATGCTTTTCAAATGGTTTGGGAAATCCTCACAGGACAGTGATACTAACTTGGGGGAAAATTATCGGTTTTGAAAGAGATTCACTCAGGAAACATGGCACTAGAAATTGCAGAGAAGCGTCTTTAACACAGTCCAAGTTAAAAACTGAAAAATAAGTTTTCTGGTGGAGATGGTGACTGGATAAAGACAATTAGCTTTGTGAGCAAAGTGATTTTTGGTGCTTTTTGAGCCCTGTGGTTCTTGCAAAAGCTCCTGGGCTTTTTTGATAAATATAAAGGCTGTTGAAAGAAGCCCATGTCATTGTAGTTTTTTATTGCTAATGCTAACAATTCTCCCCTACCTTAGAGTACAGTTAACCCCTTTTAATAAGAACAAAAGTCCTAAATAACCAGTTTAACTTCTGGTTAGTGAGTGGGAATAAAATGGAAAAGAAGATTACTATCAGGACAGGGTTGTTATTTCCCCACAATAATTTTAAGCAGCATTTCAGAAAAATACTGGGTTAAGTACTCTATGTTATTCTGTTCTCTGAACCTGAGATCTGAGTGTTATTATTGTTGTACACATCTAATTTCAAGGAGGACAGCCAAAGTTCCTAGTTACCTGTTCAATTCTCAGTTTTCAATTACACAAACAGCATGTTATGTTTCCCAGTGTGTAGCCATACAGGTCTTTCTGAACATGACAGGAATGAATACTCACTGAGAATTCTAATCTCAACAACTATGCAACAGATCTTATTTTCTCTTCCTCCTTCAAAGCTTTGAAGTTTAGAATCACTATTAAGGATAACAGGTTTCAGTTTTAAATCCTTTAAAATCAAGTCAAGGAACCAACACCTTGTAAAACCAAGATTAAAGAGCAAGTGATAATGTCTAATCCAATTCTATTAGATTTTACAACAGAAGAAACACATAAGCAGTGGTGCTGCATTTTACTCCAAGGCCCAAATTTGTTTGCTGTTCCTTCCTCAAGCTATATTGAAAATATTAAAGCTTGGCTGTAGTAAATGTTTGTATAGTGCTTAACTTTTAACTTCCTGAAGTACACTTTATGATTTCTGTCGCTACAATACATGAGTACTTCATGGACTGGTTGGCTACATTGTTAAACCTTTCAAATCCTCTCTGAGGCGCAAACAGTCTGGTTAGCCCCATTATGCTGATGAGGATCTAAGCATAAAGTTATGTATAGATCTTTTGCAAGCAGACATCTCACTCTGCTGAGCCTCCTCAGTTGCATCTTTATGAAAAGTCAATGTACTTCAGCACCTTGGCAACTGCTGAAGCAGAATGCAGACAGACACTACTTGCCCCTGCTTGCAGGAGGTTGTGCGCTAAGGTGCAGAGAAAATCAAAGTAAGAACTAGGATTTCAGTGCTGGGCACCTACATCTGAGGCTACATGAGCGCCCGATATTCATTTTCTCTGGTGTTGTGTAAAATGAGACAAGGGTACTTGCTTGCCACAGGCAGCAATAAAAATAGTTGTATAGTACTGAAGGGCAGCAATATGAAATGCTGCAGATAATGGGATTTCCATACCTACATGCATTAAAGGGATGAGTTGTCACCTTTTATGGTCAATACTTGCTCTGGAAGTGTACAGAAACATCCTTTTCCTCTGTGGTTACTGTGATTTCACTCACTTTTATTGTGTATGGTAGCAAGTCACTACCTTCTCCAAAGATAGTGACCCAATGGTAATTGAAATAATATATGGAATCTCATCATAAAAGGCCTTTCCATAGTTACAGCTTGTTTCTGAGACAAAATCACTACTCATCACCATTTCCTTAAATTTTAAGCCACCATTTTTTACATGGGCTGCCTAAATGTTTGTGGGTTTAGCCACTCAGTCAGAGATCCAGGCTTTTTGTTTTTTCATGATAGTACATCAGAGACACTTAGTAATGATAAATAGGTACTGTACCATGTATCACCAAGCTGAAAAAATATTTTTTAAAAAGAAAATTTGCATAGGATTAGACGTTTCTTATGCTAAGTTTTAACTTTGTGCTATAGAAGAAAAAACAAGCAAACAAACAAACCCAACCTAAAAACAAACAAACAAATGGAGAATTCAGAAGCTAGTACATATCTCTTCTTTCTTGTGCATTGCTATTCTGTCTACACTTTAATTCTTAGTTGCTTTTGTTTTGGGATGTATGTCTTTGGAGGAACCAGATGTTGCATCACAATTGCTGTTGATTTCTCATAGGGTATCACACAGTTGTAAAATACTAATTACACATGTTTTTCACAGTTCCTGAAGCTAAATGATGATTTTTTGCTACTGCAACTTCTTTCTTTCTTTCTTTCTTTCTTACACACTGTGGGAACTTCCAGCTAATATGTACTTGAAATACACAAATTAAGTCACATAGCTAAAAAAAAGTAAAAGGCTGTTTTCTTGGCTGAGATCAGTTACCAGCTGGAGCAGGTTAGTTATGCTCACAGAGAAGGTCTCCTGGTTTGGTCTTATTTCAAAGGACTCTAGTTGCACAGTCAGGCAAGAGCATCCTGCCATGTGAAAGGTGTGGGTATGTGTATCGAAAGAGCACGCCTGATGCAAAATAAAACACCTAAGGTAGTTCCTCCCCCTCTGAAATTTAGATAATGGTGTCCCCAGACAGACACAAGTTTCTGTCTTCTGGAATCTACTAGATTATCACAAATATTAAGTCTTAAAAGTAGTGGCATTCTGGGATTGATGGGAAAGTGAGATCCCAACATCACCTATGAGGTATGGGTGAGACCACTTGAGCATGCTATCAATATGCTAAGCTATGTCAGAAAGTGTTTTACATAAATAGTGTAGGGCAGGAAAACTTGAATCTCATATGCAAAAGAAATTACAAAACGATGACATTGCGCAATGCAAACTGACAGAAGAACTAGTCAGTACTTGGACAAAACATTTTATGAAATGGTAAATTTTGTACAACATATTTTGCCTCAGTTATACTCATAAAAATGTGGAGCTTTTTCTTGATTTTTTTTTTGTCTATGAACCAAAAATGTGAAATGTGTTATGTAAAATAAGGAAAATTATCAGTGGAAACAAAGTCAGTGTTAACATCATAAGCAGTAGGTTAGAAAACTGGCTCAATTTTCGTTACAAAACTGGCTTAATTTTATTCTATGCATGTTTCTTGTTGTCATAGACAAATAATTTATCTTGAAAATGGTTATAAATGTTTACAGGAATAGACAAAGTATTTCATCCATTACAATTTAATGAGTAAAAAAATCTGGTTTTGTCTACTAAGGGATCACTGTCTTCTCCTAACTCAAGAAAAGGTAACTAGACAGAAAAATAGTCTTTCTTTTATGTGTGTAATATGGTGTTGCCACTGTTTTCCAATTGTCACTATATTAATGGGTGAGGAGAAATTTTTTTAGCCATTTTTAATGGAATATTTTGTATAGACAGTACTCATCAGTTTTCAGTGTAAATCAAAATACCATAGGTCTTCCACATCCACAGGACAAACTTCCCTTCTTCCTCAGCTTTATTGTCCAGTTGCTTTATTTGGAAATTTTTTGCAGAAACTCTCTATTCTGTTTAATAAAAATAATCTGATTCGTAGACAAGTTGTATTAATGGCATTTTGTTATTATGCCTGTTTTATCCATTATTTTACATATCTCTATTTAAGGTGGTGTTTAACACTCATATATGCTAGAGAGTAATCATATCTGGCCCTGACCCAACTTCCATAATGTTAGGTTAAGCATGACATGCTCTTCTAGAGTCCTGTGCTATGACAGGTTCTCTGTTCTTTTGCTTATCCCAATGATCACATGAAAATGACCAATGAATCCCTTGCTGATAATTTTAATTTGTTATTATATTTCTTTCCAAAGTGTTGAGAAGACAACCATACATAAATTAAATCCATTCATTGCACATTCCTTTCAAATGACCTTTCTGCCTGTCCTTATTTTAATACAAAACCAGATTCCCTAACTAGCAAATAACCCCTGCACAATTATGACATTCATAAGCTGTGGTTATAATCAAATTAACATCAGGAGGCAGCTGTGATTCACCAGCTTGTTGCTGCCTACTGGGACTCTTTATCAGCCATCAAATCAGCAACTTTCACACAAATGTAACTCCAGCACAACAAGCTTCACCTTATTTTAATGCAGCTCCAGCACAACAATACTTTGACAGTTTGTTTCCCAAACTGCTATCACCTACTATATTTTCCAGCTACAGGTCAACAAGGTCTGTTTCATGGAAAATCCCTGAACTAATAGTTAGCCTGAAGTTAGAAACAATGTTTCTGTTCCCCGCTCTGGTGTCACAAAAGCAGATCTGCTGGTCATTCTATCCAATTAGCACATTCTATCCAATTAGCACACGCCTTTCCTATCCTCCAGGATTTGCAAAGTGTCCCGTCATCTCAAGATGTATTTCCAAGACTGTGATTGTCAATTTTTAGAAATATGGACCAGAAGTGTGACTGCCAGAATCAAAATCCCAATGGTAATGCCATAAAAAGTACAAACAAATGCCAGAGGTAACATTTTGGTTTGGTTTGAGTTTTTAGGGTTTTTTTTGTTTGGGGTTGGTTGGTTGGTTGGTTGGTTTGGTTTTTTCTCCTTTATAGAAAGCTCCCATAGTTGAAAATAGCTTCTAACATGCTTGAATGCGCTTGGAAGGGAAAATTTGGGGACACTTAACTTGGACTCTTAGCATTAGACCAAGTTTTATCTGAGCACTCTGGATAGATCAAGTAAAGAAAAGGGCTGAAGTCTTTGACAGATAATCACAACCTTAGCTTTCGAATAGGAAGAGCAAGCACTGAGTTTGATTCACATGACCATGTACATTGTGGACATCTGCATTGCTCACTCTTGGTATTTTTACAGTCAATTAAGACAACTAGGCACTTTAGGGTACAGTTTCTATGTCTCTAAATTGCATTCCACATCTGCATTCTAAGAAGCACTAACTAAACTCACTAACTAAATAGGGACTCTACTGTGACCAATTTGGATACAGGTATCAGCTCTAACAGCATACCAAGCTAGGCGACGCGAAACCAATCTTTTAAATAATTAAGTCACAAATCAAACCTTTTCCCAGACTTATTCTTTGCCTTGCAGAATAAACACAGACTTGTTGAAATGAATACTACATTATCTGTGCTCTTGTGTCATGAATTGTGACAAAGTAATGGAAATAGGAATTTCATATCAGAGAGCAGGTATGTCTTTACTCAACCATACAGAATTAGCCCAAGCTTCACCCATCTTTATACCTTGTCAGTGAAAGTGGGCACACGTGCACATTTCTCCCCCATGCAGCACAGTTTACGTTAGCTAAATACAGAATCATAGAACTGTTAGGCTTGAAAGGGACCTTAATGATTATCTAATTCCAGCCCCCTTGCCACAGGCAGGGACACTTTCCACTAGACCAGGTTGTTCTGAGCTCCATCCAACCTGACCTTGAACACTTCCAGGCATGGGGCATCCACAGCTTATCTGAGCAACCTATTCCAGTGTCTCACCGCCTCACAGTGAAGAATGTCTTTCTGATATCTTGCCTAAATCTACCCTCTTTATGAGTAAATTCTAATATGAAAGGGGAAGGTAAAGGAAAGTTGGGTCGTTTTTTTTCTAGTTTTATCAGTAAACCAAAGGTATTTTTACTGGCTTTTACCTCTACAAATTTTATCAGTGTTTTCTTTCTTGTAAACAAGCTGATCATTGTAACCTGGATTCTTTGTAGCTATAATAGATAAGCATATAGGTAAATGCTATTCTCTATCACTCTATTTAGTTATTTCACCAGAGATAATTTTGAACGCCTTTATTAGGGAAATAAACATTCAAAACAAAAAAGGAAAGGGAAGTCATAAGAGGTTAAGAACTCAATGAAAATTTAGCATTCAGTCACTGACTATAAAGATGCAAAGTACTGTTGATGATGATGAATGAAGAAAAATGGCAATCTAGAAATAGCAAATCAGTCAGGAATTCTGATGAAGTATTTGTAAAAATAAACATTTTCTTGCCATTTAGGCACTTTTATGGAAAGGAATTAATTTTAAAATTTTGTAGTCTATACAGTTAGAAGATGCCTAGAATGCATGTTACTCCAGGGTAAGATTTTTTACCACTACTTTTATTTTGTCATGAACAGGTATGCACTTAAAATTTACAAGTGTGGATCTCAAGGAACAATAGTCTTAAAATATGTCAGTGAGTTGTTAATCATGTCTATTTTTACCAGTCATAGGTTTATTAATTTCTGAGGTTATATGAAAAAATATAAAAAAAATATTGTGATTGATGCACAGTTCTGTATTTTTATGCTCACTTAATGAAGATTAGTGTGGTTAAGTACATTAGTGTTTAGAAAAACGTATAATACTAATTTTAAAAGTTATGTCTCTAAGGCACATGCATAAACATCCACACTCGGGAGCATGGCATGGAAGATATACAATAATGTTAGGGTGATCAGTAGGATATTATCTGTTTTCCCCAAAGTTTTAGAGCCACATAATCTTGTACCACTGACTTTACTGGTGTGAGTTATATGTTAGGAGTCATACAGAGTGGGAAATGAGAAAGACTCAACTGCTTTGATTCTGTGATTCTACACAGTTCAGGTTGATTTGGGCCTATTCCTCAGTTCTTGGGTTCCTGGTTTTATTTGTTTGTTTGTGGCACAGGTTTTTGTGAAGGTTAGTTCTCCTGTGTGGAAAGGGTCAGTCACATGCTTAATAAAAATCATTAATCATAAATAATCATAATTCTTCCTAATTGATGGTGTTTCTCACTGGTTTGGATAGTGATGAGTATAACCTTTCGTTCAAGATTCCAGACTTCCAGTTCCAAAAGAACTGTGTAAATGATATTATTTCTGTAATTTAGCATAAACATTGCATTTTATTTTCTAAATGCTTTTCTTTTTCATTTTATTTATGCCCATCTTGCATTATGAACAATTTTAGTGAACTTCTGTGGGAAAAAGCTCTGTATGCTTTATTCAAAATTAATACTATGTGACCCCCCATGGCAGGGGGATTGGAATTAGATGATCTCTGTCTCTTCCAGCTGAACCACTCTATGATTCTGTGAATCTATCTGAATGTAAGTTACTATGCTGAGTTAGCCTTTAGTCCAAAAACCACACGTAATAATTCCATCATTTCATTAAGACACATGGGGAAGTGAAACTCTATCTTGGTAGTTATAAGGAGAATAAATCTTGCCAGAGGTCTGCAATGGTTGCTTTGTCTCCACATGGTGAATTGAAGAGACCAGGGAAGCTTTGGCTCATTTTGCTGACCTTGTAGAGCATCTATTAAAGATAACCAAATTCAGGTTGCCGGACTTGATGTGCAAATGAGAAGCAGAATGGAACAGCAAATGAGTAAAAGATCTGACAGCTTTGAAAGGTAGGAAACAGGTCTGGCACTTCAGAGGACCAGCATCTTCCTTTTTCCCTTCTCTGATCTTCCCTTTCCCCCCAAGCCAATCCCCAAGGTGCATAAGAGGCAGTCTCCCACATCACATCATTAAAAACTTAGGAATTTAAAAGCATGTCATTAGCAGTTTCCTGAAATAGTGGATAAAAAATAAAATAAAAATCAATTCAAATGCCAAGATCAGTATGTTCTTAGACAAGGTAGGTAAGAAAAAGGAATAGTTTTCAGGATGGTTTTTTGGTTTCCTTCAGAAATTGTAGGATAATTTACAACAGTGAAAGCAGATTTTGGTTTCTGAGATTTTAAAACCTGTGTTTAAAATCCTCTTTAATAACAATTGCTACAATTACTTGTTATCATAATGAAGTTTTGTCATTTTGTAGTTCAGTCTAGGAAAAATATATCATTTGAGGGGCAGAAGTTTATCATCGAGTCTCCATTTGTTCATTTTTTTGTTTATTTTCTGAAATTATGAGGTTGTTAGTTTAGGAAATATGGTTGCGGTTCTTTAAATTGGTAGTTTGGAGTTTGTTTTTTTGTTGTTGGTTTTTTTTTGGGAGGGGGTTTGGTTGGTTGTTTGGTTGTTTGTTTTTATTTTATTTTTATTCTGTGGTTGATTTTATTTGACCAAAGTTTTACCAGACACTAAGCCTAAGATGATGTACTCCTTAAGCACAACTTTACCAGCAATGTGCATTTTAGTTCTGTATAACTTTTTCAGCATTTCCTCAAATGCCTGTGGCCAAACAAAAAATTGATCTCAGAATATTGCACTAACAAGAAGCATTGCCAAATGATAAAATATTAATTCTTTTATTTTACATGCAGATATGAGAGAAGCAGCAATTACCCTTACTTTAATTGTTTCATAGATTAGTATAATTATCATGTTATTCATTCCATTTGCAGACTGAATGTAAAAAATAAAATCAACATCATATAGTCAGACAGTTCATTCTAAAGTAAACCTTACCAATGTTAGATATATTAAAGCAATAAACCAAGAGATTAAACTTTCATAAACTGTAAGAGCTCATTGTTTTGTAAATGGATGTGCAATGTGTTTGTAGCTCAAATGAAACTGTAAAACTGACGGGGTGCTTTAGTCTTTCTGCAAACTTTTTGATTTATCTTTTTAATCACTTGTTAGGTTTTTTTAATGGCAATTAAGCACTGGAAATGGCTTCAGTCTTCTTGCTGCGTTCCTCTTCCCTCATTGAACTGCTGTCATTTTTTTTATGACAAGCCATATAAAGGTGCAAAACCAAGCTAGTTAAAGTGTATGTGGCTCCTGCTGCTACAGGTGTTTTTTAGTAATGAATGAAGTGATAGCTGTTGGAATGTGAGATTTATCTGTCTTTGTGACTTCTGCAGCAGAGAGGACAATGGGTTACCTTTGAAAAGCTGGTAGGAGCAGTCCACAATCACAGCTGTAGCTACACTTTATATCTGTAATACCAGAGCTAATGTTAGGGAATATTAAATAAAATTTGTTAGCTAGATTGCAATTTTGAATCTTACTATAGCTACAAATAAAAGAATGCAACACAGCAGGTGTTAAGGTCCATCCATTACAGGTATCTGATAATGTTCCAAACTGGGGTTTTAAAACCCCACCTAATACTTAGATATACATAATTAAGAAAATGAAATATGATGAATGATGAAGACTGTAACTGCTCTAAAATAATTAAACATACTGTAAAACTGCTTGCACAGGTACAATGTCATAATTGCACAGGGAGTGTTATGCACATTGTTAGCAGTAGCTATACTGAGGATAGGGAAGCAATTCCTGGTAATCCCCATAGTTTTCCAGCTATGTCTTGCAATCA
>VXBQ01006532.1:368926-456426 GCA_013400175.1 Phainopepla nitens | reverse complement strand
TTTGAATTTTATTATCTCTAGAGCACCTTGTGTCTCTAATCTTGTGAAAGGTTAGTATTCCATCCATCAGAGCGAGATTAGAGCTCTAACTGATGCCTGTTCTTGATGATAACTGAATGCAGCAGTTGGGGCTGGAGGAAGGAGATTCATTACCATCAGCAGTTCAGAGAAAGATTGGGTAAACATGCTCAGGGAAGCAGGTTCATGTTATAGTCCACATACAGTCCAGGTCAGGATAGCAGAAATAAAAGGAGCAGAATATCAGCAAAGATTTAAACATATTAACAATAATCTAAATGAACCAATATTACCTTATTCCCATCCTTTTATTTCATGTCACAGATTAGCCAACCCAAATGGCTGCTACCTACTAGGCTGCGATGTTAGTCACTTTCTCTCAATGTATGTCTCAAAAAAAATCTAAGACTAAAGGAATAAGTGAGACAATAATAAAATAAAAAGATCCAGGGCTCATGACCCTCGTATGTATAGATAGAAGTGAAGAATGCAGATTCTGTGATGTAAAAAAAAAAAAAAGAAAGTTCTGGTTTTATTAATTCAGAAGTTCTTCCTCTCCTACAACTGTTAAAAAAATGATTTCCATACTTTTATGTCTTTTTAAAGCTTACCTGACATTTTGGAAAAAGCTTTCGTGAACAGGCATCTTTTTTCCGTGTCCTTGTTTGCCTGAACTTTCTAAATTTTATATTATGCCCTGAATTATATATGTGATTAAGTTAATAACAGTGATGACCTTGCTTCTTGTATTAAAAAAAGAAATATGAATAAATTCTTCATTATTCTGTCAAGTCCAGATCTATGCATTGCTTCAAGAATATAGAAGTAATTCAAAGGATTAAAATGTGTATATTTTTCTAATCCTTTAGTTCCTCCTGGTGGGTCTGGATTTGTGCCTCTGGCTTTTCTATCCGTGCAGAGCAGACCATGTATTTATGTTCTCACATTTGGCTTTGAAGGATAACAAGAGGCCCTTTGGACCTGATGCCAATGTATCAGCCAGCAGCAAAACAACATGAGACTGAATTTTTTATTTCCTGTCAAACTTCATAACATCACAAAGGAAAAAGAAATAGAGGGTAGGTCTGAGATTTTTCAGAGACAGAGGTATGTTAAAGCAGTAGAAATACTTGCTCTGCGAAGTAGGAACCTGTTTAGTTCTTCAGTAGTACCCACAGTGTGGCAAATTAAAAACCAAATAAATAAATAAACAACCCCCCCCAAAAAAAATTCAACAAAACAAAGTAAAATAATGCCAAAATAAATTTACATTTTTAATAAGTTTTGTTGATGCTCAGAGTATAAGAAATCGTGACTTTCAGCTGGATTAGAATTACTCAGAGCCTGTGACAGGTATACAAACTTTGATGGCTCCTCAGATTAAGTAAAAATGTTTAGAGGAGACCAATTTTAAAGTAAAACCAGGTAGTGGCAACAAGAAGAAAAAAAGTGCAGAATATTCATGGTGTTATGAAATATTTCAGAATAAGTCTTGATTCCAGAGACAAAAGCTGCTGTTTCTGTATAATCAACAAAAAAGATTTTTCAGTACCCTCTACAGTTACATTTTCAGCTATTTAATTGAGTTGTACTGTATTAAGGGACTTACAGTGTAAACTATATTTAATATATGATATTAATTAATGTTCTTAATGAATAAATATGGATTAGGTAGGCAGTATGACACCTATTGCAGTTACTATGACATTAAAACATAAAAGAATTCAATTAAAATGTATTGTATATGCACATATTATGGGCAAGTCTGAGTGAACATATGGTCTTTGCAAGAGAGGAACGTGTGACTAATAAAATAATGCTTCTTCAGTGAAAATGAAGGCTATTTTCTAGATAGTGGGTATACAATTTAATGCTGAACCCTAATATAAAAGTCACCCATTGGAAACACACTTCTAATTATATGGTTTGTAAATGTGGAAGCATTTAAAATATAATGTCATCCAGGCTACGTAAGATTATAATACACTTATGAAGTTTATTATTAAGGCAGAAGAGCAGGGTAATTAGTCTCACCTAACATGTAACGCCCCTAACATTTACATTTTTCAGAAGTTAGTGGTGTTTTATTGTGAGTTTGAAAGTCCTTCCACAATTATTAAGGTCCTCATTAAAGAATGTTGAATGGTGTCCCAATTAAAAAACAGAAAGTGTGTTCTCTCTAATGTCCTTTTCAAAGGAATCCTTATTTCTTCTAGCTGTACTATTCGACCCTGATTCTGTCCAATGTCTGAATGTTTCTCCCGAATGACTAAGCATATATACATTAGGGAAACTAATAAAGAAAGAAGTTATTAGATAAAATATTTTACAGCAATCTCTTAAAATCAATATTAGTTTTTCTTCTGCATCTCATCAGACCACTAAAAACTTTAGTCTTTCAGATAATCCAGTAATGGAAGACCTAAAAAATCACATTATCAAGCAATAACACGTATATTCATACATGCATTAAATGACAATAGTAGCCCTAATCCAGTGGGGTTGATATAGAGGACAGGCTCCTGAGTGATGTGAAGGGGAGCCCCCAATTTAAAGCCCAAGCCAAACTTCTGATCTAGATCCTTCTTTCTTTCCCCATGGAGAGCATAAAGGCAGAGCTGGAGCAAGGCTTCATGCCAAGGTTCTTTGGCTGGGTATCTGAAATGAATCAATGTGTAGCCTGGAGATTCAGTTTTCGAGACCCTTGTTCTGCCTGTGTGTCAAGGGAGATGGTTCTGGCAGTATTGGTAGACTCTGTCTGAGAAACATCTGGAAAACTAAAGTTGAGCTCTCTTCTTATCACTTTGTCTGTTTCATTCAGTTGCCATTTCCCTGTTGCTCTATCTTCTCTCCAACTCTTATTGTCCTGTCTAATTTTGCTTTCCTGTTCTGCCTCATTTGTGCTTATCCTCCCATATTTTAAGCTTTCTGCAGCAGTGTATTGCAGGAAAACAATTACAAGGCCTTTAGTCAGCACAGGTTTCCCTGGCCCCTTCAGTGCCTGCTTCCCAGTAGGATGGATCAGCTTTTCAACTTCTTCAAATCTCATCTCAGAGGGCTATAATTCTCAACTGGCAGGATTTATATGAGAAAAAGCACTTAGTGGCGTTTTCTTCCCAAATGTTCACGGCACAGCGTTAATGTTGTGGCCAAACAAGCTGGAGTAACACCCAAATATTACACAAGGAAATAGTGTCCAGGAACAGTTCTAGGGACTGAAGAATGAAAAGACCCTGCCACCAGAAGTGACACAGTCTCCACTTCACTTCCAGCTCAGGAGGAAGCATTGGACACTAATGTGGAAAACATGGCCTATATCTACACTTCCTCATCAAGCTCTCAGGTAAAAACCATGTAATGTGAGGATTACATATGTCTGAGAGAGAGGGATGAGGACAGTATAGCAAAGAAGGCAGACAGTAAGGTCTCAAGATTTCAGAGAAGATGGAAGAAGCAGTAAACAGCAGAAGGCCTGGAATTCCTGTGACTCCTGCACAAAAAATGCCTACCAACAGACAAATAAACACCCTGTACAAAAATCCAGAAATAGATTCTAAAGCTCCTACCTCCCACTAAGCCACCCTGTTTCTCACAAAACCCTAGGAAGCAGTCAAGTATATCGTTTGTTTGCTTAGAGAGTCAACAGCTTGTGAGTTCATTGAAATATTCTTGTCAATATGTTCAATATGTTCAGCAACTCATCAGTGCACCAACAGCAGAAGCACCAAACTTTAGTTGTCACTTCATGGTCATATCCATTTAGGTGGAAACATCATATATGCAACATAGCAGCTAATAAATGGAAACAATTCCTCAAATAAACTTGGCCTAGGAGTTTTAAGGCCGCTCTTGTGTAGTTCAATCAAATAAAAAGTAGATTATATTGTTTGAAGTCTAACATAACCCTAAATATATGCCAATCTTGTAAAGCTGCTTTTCAGTTCATTGTGCCGTATCTTAGGTAAAAGTTTCCTTCTGACTGGAAAGCTTTCCCACTAGACATCCTTGTAAGAGAAAAAAAACATTCTGTTGAGAAGGTAGGTCAGATAAAAATCAATCATACAGCATCTTGATCCAGTGAACTGATGTCTATAGATGAAGATTTGTGTTGGCTCTAAAGCTATTCAAATACTGACTTTGTTTTTTAATCCCTGATCTTTGAAACATCCAGGTAGGAAAGTTTATTGACTTCACAAAGCTCCTTAGGCGACCCAAGCTCCTTCTACCAGCACATGAATGCAGATCCAGGATCTGAAAGACTGATTTCTTCTAAAAGTAATATATCTATTTTTTTAATATTTGTAGCTTATTTGAAGACAACTCTGTTTTCTTTAACCTAAATCCTTAACCATATCCTTAATCTAGGATTTTATGCATTGCCTTGTTTTAGGTCACTGATTGCCCAAATCTCATCTCTAGGACCATTGCTGGGCCTTACTTTCCTACTATTGCCTTGGAAAAAGAGTAAAATCATCCCTCTAACAAACTGAGAACATTTAAGTTAGCTCAATTTGCTATCATAAAAGTAAAGGAAGTTTTTTCTTCAGTGAAGTTTGAACATGTAGCATGATTTACGAGCAAGAAATTCAATCACATCAGCCTTATGTCAGTAACTAATAGTAATGTGCTCAGTGTCCAAATAGTCAAGAAACAACTGGGAAATCAGCTGGGATTTAATACTGCTTGACCTTAATTGTACCTGGGGTTCCTTTGAGTGTAGGTGTAGAAAAATTGGATAAGCTCGAAAATAGGTACATTTTCTTGGAGGTAGTTTTATATTTTTTGTTAGTAGTGCTAAACCGTAACAGAACTTATTAGCTGCATTCAGAGGTGTCTGGAAAAACCATCAAGGTGACTTCATTACCTCTTAAGCTGCAGACTTATATACAAAATTGATTTTATGTACATAATCATTTCCATAGGAATTCAAACTTCAATCTGCTCTTACAGCAGGCTTTTGCTGGGTAGCTCAAATAGAAGTCTTTGCAGTTATTTCAGTAGTATCTGTCTCAGGTCAAACATTTAAAGATTTTGGGGGTTTTTATGGGATAAACTGATTTCTTTCTAAATACTAAAATAAGCCTTCTTCAAAAAGGGGAAAAGGTGAAATGAGATTGAAAGGCAAACTGCAACAGATTTATAGCAGTTACATTCTATAAATACAACTGTGCAAATAAGTTTTAGCTCTCTATGCTTGCAACTGTGACATGAAAGTAGCTGCAGTTCTAATTTTAAACATATTCTGATGCAGCCAGTTTAATCTGTTTAAACCCCACCTCTCCACACTGGGATTCAGACCTGCACTTCCTACTGGGTACTTCACTGAATGGATCTAATCCACTAGGTGCTTCAGAAAACACCTCTTTCTTGAAGCTGAGTAAGGCTCAAGAAGTGGTTTTCAAATACCTCAATGACAGTTCTGCACAGTAGTCTATTTTGTTTAAAGTGAGAGGAAGAAAACAAAGAAGACACTATGCTAAAAGAGGTGAGCAAGTCCTCTTCAATCCCACACATGCCTAAACCAAGGCTGTGATTTCTGCCTCCAAAGTCCAGTGTCACTGCTGTCAAATTGTGGCTGATCACCCCATTATAATTAAAAGTCTTTGAAGGCTTCAGTGTTTTCCTCTGGCCAGCCAGAGCCTCTTTCCTCATGTGTGACTCCTTCCTGCAGTCAGTTCAAGCTGTCTACTCTGACAACAGATGTGAAGGCACACAGTGACTTCAGGGCCACATTCCTCCCCAGCACAACACCTGTGACCTCTTAGCACAGGAGTGAGTCTGATGATAGCAAATACTGCCTCTGGTTTCAGACTTGCTTGACAAAAAATTACCTCCTTTCTTTGTTTTTTTTTCCTTTTTTTTCTTTTTTTTTCGCTTTTTTTTCCTTTTTTTGACAGAATATATAAATTATCCTGAATTAAATTTTATCTAGACTGTAGCAAGGCAATTTGTTGTTAATTTCCCCCTACGTCTTCTGGTCCACCTTACACTTCCCTGTATTAAGAGTCAATAAACTTTTAATATGTTTAGAAGATGGTTGTAGATTATAGGCATGGCAAGGAATTTTCATACAAAATTTTAGATGTTAAATCTCTTTAACTATTGAACTGGGTGTTTAATAGCCTCTTGTGATACGTAGCGAGAAATGGTACAGTCTCTATATTTTAAAATAATTGTTGCACTGAGTCCCCTAGTTTATATATTGTTAATATTTTCATGAAAGCTTTAAATGTTTTTCAGAAGGAACTGTGGTGACTCATGAATCTTTCATGAGGTGTTATGCATTTTTATGAACATATGATGTAAAATTCATCATTCTGAAATTCACAGATATCCATGAAGTGCTACACGTCTCTCTTTGGTCATGGATATTCATGACAATACTACTTCTGTAAGCATTTAAATGTCCTTTAATAAATATTCTAGAATGTAACCTTCTGATGCCATGTAACATTTTACTTATGTCTTATGAGTACTTCACTTGGGCATTTTCCACTTGAGAATGCAAGCAGAACCTTCAGGGACAGTTATTGGTATATATATAAATTATATGTAAAACTATCTTATTGCTTTGTTTTTATTCCTAGGATTTTCTTTCTTTGTTATTGCTCCAAGTTCAATGAATTCTTTGAGGGCATCTTGGGAATTTCAGGTTTCATATTTATAGCCAAGGATATATTATCAGTATAAAGTACCACATGCAACAGAATCGGGATTCTAGAGTGCAATAAAGACTTCAAAAAGTATATGTAATGTCTAATATTCCTTGTGTGAAACTTACATGTTTCAGCTAGTTGCATGAGTGTCTGTAAAGAATCATTGACAGGATGAAGTCTCCTTTTCATGCATACTCAAGTGTTGGCAAATGACCTTTTGCAATGAAAAAACAGTAGATTTAGCATTTGAAGGTTGCACCTGCATCCCCAGAAGTTGTTGATAATCTTCTTATTGATTTTGGTGTTGCAGAATAAAGTCTTATAAGCCTTTATCAATGCATGTAATCAGCTTTGAGTAGATGACAGATCCTTTAAATCTGTATTAATGTTCATTTGTACAATAGAGCCTTTGTGCTTTGGCATTAAATAATGCCTTAAATTCTTTGTCAAATTAGGCTCCCGTTGTGATAATGGCATTTGATGTACAAAAAAGCAGCATAGCTTTTTTTTCCTTTTTCCTGCACCAGATCCACTCTGTCCAACTCAGCCTATCACAGATGTGTTTGTGTTTCTTCCCCATCCTCATGTCCCTCATTTTAGCTTAGGACAGTCCTGTTTGCATTGTCTCCATGCTCCACAGTGGGGAATGGTTAAGGATGAAGCCTCAGTGGTTACCTCTTCCCCTGTATCTCATTCTTTTTTTGCAATATCCTGACCCATAAGGGGGAAGAAGTCACAGACTCTGGATAGAAGTCGGGGAGAAGATCACAGTGAATTATCTGCTGTTACCAAGTCTTGCATAGTCTGAGAAATGGAGGCATTCAAGAGGAAAGAGACTCTCATCTTTACTCACAACCTTTGAGACTACACTGGATTCTAAAAACTTTGGTAGCTTTCAAAAGATTTTTTAATATCATGATGTTTACAGGTCTAGGACAGTCTAGAAAGCTATCTATTAACAGCCAGATAATTTCACACATACCCAAAAAAACCTGGAGTATATCAATCACCTATTCTGAAATTTGCAATTATAGGGCACATTTAATTATCGAACTTGTATTTCTTGGCTTTAAAGCAATGTATATATGTTTAAAATGAGTTAGGGAGAGCAGTTTTCAACAAATCTCATCACACTGCAGCTTTTGTTTTTTCTAATGGGAGATGAAATTTGTTTCCCATTTGTGACTTTTGAATGTTTTTAAAGGTCAAAGCTATAAGGGAATTTTAAAATTAGTTATTCAAGCTGACTAAAAAGTAATACCAGTGCACTGGTAGCCTTATGAAGCAATTTGTTTGCTTTTGAATATAAAACAAATGTAATGTCAAAACTAGGGGAGAAAAATCATCTGCTGTAAATATTCTCCTACAGCATATTTTTTCTCAATCAGGAAGTTAAATTGAGTTCTTTTTGCTTTGTAACGTTAGTTACTGTTTAAAGAAAGTCTCCAGAAACCTAAAGTAGTTGGAAAATGAAAAGGCGTAAAACCCACAGAGGTTAATTTCACTTGAATTTCCTTAAGATAAATCATAACTTTCACTAATTGACGCCATTGTGGAATATCTTTACAGAAAGAGAAAAGAAAAGAAAAAAGCCTTTGCAGCAAAAAAGATGAAGATTTCACCAAAACATTTTTGTTTCATTAATGACTTCCTGAACAAAGAAAGACAGACAGAAATAGGATGCAGGAAAAGGCTGACATTGATATTTGCAATGAATGCAAGTATCTGTACTTCCAAGGAATCTTTCTCTCAAAAAGTATAGTCCATTTACATGAATTCTAGTATTCTCTTACCAACAAGCCTTATTAGGACTGGGAAGTTCAATGATTTGAAATAAAGTTAGGTACACCAAGTCTGCATAGGGTGTAAATACATGCATATCTTCACAGTAAATGATAGATAGAATGGTGAAGACTGGTAGAATTTACATTCCTAAATCCCTAGAGCTCTTGGAAAAGCAAGACCCCCACAAGTACGAGAGCAAGGCTTTGGAGGGGAACTGCCAGTAGGGTTTGGGTGTTTTTAGTCAATGATAGATGAAATCTGGATGTCACCCTGAGCATCATTTAATGTAAAGACCAATGTAAAACCAGGCATATATCGCTGTCCAGAGCTCTGTGCAGCTGAGCTGGTTTTTTTCTGAGCTAACAGTGAGGCTGCTGAACCATAATAGTACGGCTTCAGGTCTCAAGTTCTGTTAAAAAGGAAAGCTGTGCGGAATATATGATAATTAAATGAAATTATCTTTTTGTCTTTTTGGTCTTAGAGTTCATGAATATATTTTTTGGTTTTAGGAATTGGAAAACAAACTGTTTCTAGCTTTGCATCTTGTCCTACAGTCAGACTTTGCTTTTGTTTAAATTACAGAGGAAAAGAAAATGCAAGAGAACTTATCAGGCTGGGAATGATCATAGAATATCCACTCCAACATAATACAAATTGTGTCTGTAAAAATTGCCTCTAGGTATTTGTGCATGTATTTTGTTAAAAGCAATTATTACATCAGTCATGCTGCAATATTATCCCTAATCTTGATCCGCTGACTTACTGTGACAACTAGTTATCACTTTGGAAATAGAACAGCTCCCATGTTGAATTGCATTATGACACTGGTTTACCTATGTCAAAATAGAGTGAGAATGTCACCTTGCAGTTGGCAAAGAACTGTGAAAGCTAGCAAGACATTATTTTTAATCTGTGAGCTGTTCCTACCTTTCAGTAATGGACTCTAGCAATTTTGCCCTTTCACTTTGTGACTGAGTTGTCTTATCGTGGCCAAGATATTTTAAAACAATTCAGACTTCATTTGCAGACTGTTACTATCTATCTTGCATCCTAAGTTTACAAATAATGTTTAACAATGAAAACTAGCTGAAGTGTGATCCATGGACTGGAAATCCTCCATTTAGGCCTATATAGAGCATGTAATGGCTTGCAATAGCAATCTCCTCTCCATCTTTTCAGTATCTCAATGTGCCTTAGACCTTATTCTTTTCAAGTACCTCATAGAAATGAACAGGCTTCCTAAGACCATCTGCTTAATAAATGAAATCTATATATAAAAACGTGCTGGCAACAAAAGACATACCGGGGACATATACTGTCATATGAATGAATCATCACTTAAAATTAGGAAAAATTATTTCCAGCATTAACACTGCTCATGACAACATATTTTGGCAGCAAAAAAAACCCCCACAAGATATATATTTTAAAACACTACACAGCTCTGTCTTACGTAGATTCTACTCTCCTACCCTAGTACTTGAGTGCCTTCCAAAAGCACATTAAGCAACATGACTAATGTCTGTCTCATCTTCATTCTTTTACTTGACACTGAAAAATTACATTATTTTTCAAAAACTACCTGTGAGTTGATGAAATATCATCTTTGCAATGAACATAAAATTTTTACATTACTGTGAAGACCATGGCAAAATTCCACCTTTGAAGAAGCACATGCAGTTTCTACTGATGTAAGTGAACTAGTGCTCGGTTATGCCAGGACACAGTTTCTATGCATAAGCATTGCAAAGCAAACTACCTTCTTGATATATGGGAGATTTGCAGACTAAACCAGCAAGCAATCCTTCATGGCAGCATTCATTTTGCTGGATGGGAATTGATTGAGAAATTAGCACAACATGGGAGATCTCTTTCTGTCTGGAACTAAAAAGGTATCCAATTTTGTAGTTGTTGTTGATTTATTATTCTGATCCTGCATGGGGTTACTGATGCAGATAGCTCTCTTAACTAATTGTCTTTTGTGTCAAAGTGTACAAAAGACTAACACTCCAACTTTTTAATTGCATAATTTACCTTTAGCAGTAGCTTTCGAAGACTAGAGACCTGTAAGAAAACTAAAAAATAAATAAATGTGCTGCTGTTTAGAGGAAAATAGCTATCCTACAGAATTAATATATATGGTGCCACATTTGGGATTAGCATGAAATTTAAGCTTGTAGAGTTACTGGAAATGTTTGTACCATTAAATAAAAATTGTGACCAGCATGGATCACATTATGCTGGATGCTGTACAAGCAGAGAATAAATATCTACCCCTCCCTGAAAAGTTTGGTTGCCTTCCAACAAGCTGGCTGTGAGACTGCTAAATAATACACCCACACAAAGAAACAGTAAGCTAATAATCTCAGACAAGAGAAGCTGTCAGCAAACTCAGTTAAGCTTTGCTGTGACTGACTTATGCAGTGGCATGATCCTTTAAGATAAAGAGTGGGATTCCCAGTATAACTATGGATTGTGAGGAGCCAGCATGTGAGTTGTTTATAGCAGCCTGCCAGCATGTGTAGGCTTATGGGAAAGATGTTGAGGGGCCTGGACTCACTGTTTTTGTGATTGTCTTTCCCTGTTGTCCTTCAATTGCACAGGTGGGAAAGCCTGGTTCCAGCCTTAAAATAAATTTTAATTTGAGCCCCAGGTTCTCGGCCATGTTTTTGCTTTCTGGATTGTATGACTAGAGAATTAGATGTATTCAGCAGTGCAGTCAGTGTGCATTATTTCTAGAAGAAGAAATGCTGAATGTACAAAATAGCAATCGTGGTGATTCAGATGTCAAAGACACCACTAGATCAGGGCTAGCAGTGAAAAACAGCTTTGTTTCACTTTTCTCTTAAACAGAAGCCTATATGTTGTGGACATCAAATAATTATATTTGGCAACGAAATTTTTATTGTGGGTGACTTTTTTTCTCTTTTTTTTTTTCCTTTTTTTGTTCCTTTTTTTTTTCCTTTTCCCTACATAAACTATTTGGCCAAAGCATATCCTATTCCAAATGTAATTTATTCCATATGAAGAGCTGTTTTAATGACAGTTTAGACACTGATATATTTATTAGACTATATTTTCCCTTTAATAAATGCTTTGATGTAGCAAGTACGTTCTCAGTGTTCTATGTATACATTTTCATAATAACCCCTTTCCAGTTATCTGGGAGATCAAAGGCTGCAGCTCTGCACAACATCTGCCAAAAATAAGAGATTCTTTTCTTACTGAGTCTTTGTAGACTGGCCCAAACTGTTCAGTGGATTCTGCTTTCATCTGATTACAGTTGCAAACTCTCAAATTTAGTATAGATTTTTTTCTTACTTAATTTCTTTCCTGTCTTTAGCATTGCAGTGGTTCTACATTTTTATAAGTCACTGTAGCCATAGCAGGGTCCTGTGTTAAAAGAGTATTCACATCATAGCATTAGCCAAGGGTGTGAGAAGTCAGCACATCCCTAAAGTTAGCACACACAGATGTGTCTAAGGGCAGTGACCACAAATTAGGAACCTGGTATCCCAGAATTGGTGTGTGATGAATCCTGCTTCACTGTAAATCATTTAATTGCAGCAAATACACATTTTGCCAAGGGTTTTGCCATCTCTGCCTTGCTGTCTGCAATGCCTCATTTACAAGCCACAACAGTTACAGGACTCCTTTCCAAAGGTGTTTAAGAAGGTTGACACCAAGCCCTGTAAAAAGACGGGATCTTCTGAAAAACAGGAGATACTATGTCTGCTTCAGTCAGCTGGGTTTACAGAACTGTTATACATGCTTAGTGAATTTTTTTGGAAATCCTAAGTACCATATTGCGATTAAAAAAACTGAACAGAAGAGATGATCACATATTTTTACTTTATCCCATGGGTTCAGTTTCCAATAAGAATAATTTCCATAAAATGCCAAAATTTAGAAATAGGTTATGATTTAGGCCTCAGTAGATAAAAGGCACTGAAGCAATTGTCTGAAATCCTTTCAAGAAAACCTTCATGCTTGCATCTCCAAAATAAACAATTAGCATAAATTTGAATTAGTAAGATGGTTGTGACATGACTGGTGGAGGATTCTAGCACTGCACTTCAGTAGAGTAAAAAATTATTCAAAATACGAACATTTTTTTACTGTTACCTAGATTTTTTCCATTTTTAAGAAGGATCAGAAGGATCCTTCTCATTTCCACTCAAGTGTCTTTCAAGTTCTCATCAAGAATATATGCAAATAATATTCAGATTTATTTCCGTGGTTTGCCTCTACATTGTAAAGACTTGATCAAAGTGGAATCTCCATTCGAAAATAATTAAATTTTCAGTTAAATCATCATGTTAATGACTGCTTTTAGCTTAGAAGATTTAGTATAATGGCTGTGGAGAGACAGAGATTGCTGTGTTTAAATAGTACATGAAGAAGTGGAACTCCTCCTGAAGTTCTTTTAAATGGAGTTTTCTGCTCAGTGTTATAGGTTCTACATCTTCCAACCCTGATAGGGAATTCAGTTTACTCTCTATTTTTCTTTACTTCTAAATGAAGCTATTTCCTATCCAAATGATGAATTTCACTAGTAAAGTGCTGTGGTAGCAGCCTATTAAGTCAAGTGATGATGAGTTAGGAATGCGATAAGAAGACCCTTCATACCTAACTATTATGGCCATTAACACCTGCTTGTTTTCCCTGCAGAGTTTTTCCGAGAGCTCCTGGAGAATGCAGAACGATCCTTGAACGACATGTTTGTCCGGACATACGGCATGCTGTACATGCAGAACTCCGAGGTGTTCCAGGACCTCTTCACAGAGCTGAAGCGCTATTACACGGGGGGCAACGTGAACCTGGAGGAAATGCTGAACGACTTCTGGGCTCGGCTGCTGGAGCGGATGTTCCAGCTTATCAACCCCCAGTACCATTTCAGTGAGGACTACCTGGAGTGTGTGAGCAAGTACACAGACCAGCTGAAGCCGTTTGGAGATGTTCCCAGGAAGCTGAAGGTTCAAGTGACCAGAGCGTTCATTGCTGCACGGACCTTTGTTCAGGGGCTGACAGTAGGCAGAGAGGTTGCAAACAGAGTATCCAAGGTAATCTTAATTTTCTTTTTTTTTTTAGCTTGAATTTGTTCTCAACTTGNTTTTTTTTTTTTTCCCCAGTATAAGGAATTCTGTTTGTTTGGTTTTTATGTCTATGAATATATCCATCCTAAGTTCATAAATAGGGGCGGCAGTTATTTTCAGTTCCTTCTGGGGATATTAAGGCAATACTGACTGGAAAACATTTCTCTGTGCTTAGGACACAGTGAAGTACCAATATACATCAATGTTATAGCATGGTAGTGATTATCATTTATAATTCAAAACTGGCTACATATATAAAATATGGGAGTTACATCAGAATATAAATTTTTCAAGCAAATTTATTCTGCTGTTCATTAGGAAAGTACAGCCCCTCATAGCATTCATTCATCGTGCAGCTGGGTGATGGATTTTGTTAGAAATGTCTAGTTGTGTTTCTGATGAGAAAATAGACAAACAGTGACACCTCTGGAGCTTGAGCTTTGCCGAAGGATGGTTTGACTCACATTTATTTTAGTTTTAATTATTTATCTATGCAAATATTTATGACAATTATAATCCTTGAGGACTTCACATAATTAAAGAAAAAAACACACACAAAAATAACCCGTCTGGGTACCACAAATGTGCCTGAATGACTTTCTCTCATACAGTATTTCGAAATCAGGTATATTTTTTTTCTGAATTGGTGTGCCAGCTCGATACTTGCTCTGTGATCTCACTATTTCACAGTCCTCGTGGTGTATTTGGACCTTGAATTCTGAAATACTCTCATGAGGTCCACTGTGAAATGCTCAAATACTCATTTCTGAACCACAAGTGCATGAGTGATTTGGGTGCTTGGCCCACCCAATACTTTCCCACATTTACAAGCCTCCTCTACCTCAAGAGGACCATGTCATTTGCTTCATGTAAATCACAGTCAGAAGGTGAGGTAGAGCCAACGCATTGTACAGTAGACAGCAACTCAAGCACTCAACAATGTGGGGCTTTTAAACTTCTCTCAACCTGTATTATGTGATATTTTGCAATTACAAGTTGAGAAGCCATGGAGCCAGATATGTAGTCAGGAAGTGAGAGCTTGATTTTATGTCTAGGAGACTACATGGCAGAAAAAGGTCATTTTGCACTTAAAATTCAGTGGATGAGATATGCAATCCTTGTTAGCTAGAACAAAAGCTTTTCCTTCAAGTGCCTTCCTGAGCTTCAGGGTTGCATTTCTTTGATTTCAGGCACTGTCAGTTCTTGCAGTCTTTCTGAGTGGTGTCAGAGTGTCGATGTGAAACCCCAGGCTGCCTAGTCTAGCTGGGGGCAGATGCAGATTTTAGCTTCCAAATGTGCAGAATGCGTATATCTGCAGCTCCAGATTTCCTCTGAAGAGTGATGATATCCCCGTGGGTCAGGTTTTAAGTGAAAGTACAGAGCTCTGATGTCACTGTTGTCAGCAGGCATTAGGTCTTTCTGGATCAGACTATAGACAGTAAGCTATGTAATTCATGTAATAGATGCATAATTTGTGCATAATTTTGAATCTTTCACAGATTAAGGTCTGAATTGTCTGCTGAGATATCACCTTCCCAGTGTGTGTACATGACTGTACAGAATGTGCAGGTGTCTCCTCTCTCACATATCCAGGAAATGTCTTCCTCTCAGCCTCTGGGCTTTGGGTGCATAAACCCTTTCAAGGAGAGGGTTTATAACAAGGTCACTAAATGATCCTATGATCCTATAATGAGAACTGCTAGCTCTGCAACCATACAATAGGTCTTTTCGTAGTGTCACTTGAAGGTGATAGCAATAGCTCAATAGTGTTTCTATTGTTTTTTTTTCTTTTGACATGAATGAAACACTTGAAATCATCATTAAAAGGGTTCAGTGGATGATGCAAGACAGTAGTGTCTTTATAGACACATAACAATACTCCATTAGACCACATCTGGAGCACTGTGTCCGGTTTTTGGCTCTTCCCATACAAAAAAAACATTTATAAACTGAAGCAAGTTCAGTGGAGGCCACTATCATGATCTGGACTGGATTGCTTGTCCTAAAATGAGAGCCTGTGAGTCTGGGTCTTCTTCATTCTGGAGAAGAGGCTACTCCAAGGGCACTTAGCAGTTGCTCCTGGTGCCTCGAGGGAGGTCATTAAAGAAACACAGCAAAGCGCTTCACAGTGGGGCATGGTGTGATATGATGGGAATGAGTTGAAGCATTTCCTCTTGTCCTGTCATAGCAGATCCTAATAAAAATCTAATCCCCTATCTTTCTTATAAATGCCCTTTTAGTACAAGAAGGCTGCTAGTAAGATCTGCCTGGAGCTTCTCCAGGCTGAACAACCCCAAATCCCTCATGTTTTCGTAGGAGAGGTGCTCCTGCCCTCTGACCATTTTTGTGGCACTCCTCTGGACCCAGTACAACAGGCCCACGTCTTTCCTGTGATGCTGAGGATTCCAGAGCTGGATTTATTAATCCAGGTGGGGTCTTCAGAGACCAAAGTACAGGTGACCTGCTGGTTATGTTTTTTTAGGATCATTATCCTATGATCCTATTAAAAAATTAATAAAATAAACATTTTTGCTTAAATGTAAAATATGATTTGATTGCATGGCTATCTTTGGTATTAAAATCTTGGTGGCTGTATTCATACCCATGGCATATGCAAAACAATTGCTTGCCTTAGGGACTTTATGTTACATGCAGCCTGGTGAGGAAGATGTGAAGAACCCCAAGTAGCACCAAATACTCAAGATTAATAATTGTCCTGTGAAAAGGCTGTGGTTACTCTGAGAATGAATATTTCTTTGTCATATCATAACTGTGGACTTTTATGCTGGTTTATCTGCTGTAGAAAATGACAAATCCTTTTCTTTAATAATTTTGAAAGACTACAACATTTCTTAGAGTTAGCACATAACTGCAGCCAAAAATGAGGCAGGTAAACATCTTTTGTTGCTATTTTGAAAGTCATCCAAATTCAGCACAGATTTCTTTCTCATTGTACTCTAATATTGAGAGATTCTGTGATAAGGATGCCACAACTGAGTAAATTCAGAGAAGTGAATAAAGACAGAAAATGAAAGGAAGACCTGTTGCAGTTCTTCTACAAAATCCTTTCTCCATTCTCAGCACTAGCGGGGAACAGAGGGGGATCTTCTACCTGCAACATCAGAAGCTTTAAAGATTTTTTACTTTCTATTTGTGGACCCGTTATTTCACTGAACCTCCACTGACATAGAAAAATGTTGAACCTACACCTTAAACACCATGGGAAAGAGAGTGACTAATGAGAAAGCTGGCAACAGCATCTCCTTTGGGCCTTTACTGTCTCATCGTCTTCAGGACCATTTCTGTGGAGGAGTTGGTGGGTCACACAGGAAGGAGTGTTCCCTCTCTAATGTCAGGGATATATCCTTTCTAAAGATTTTTCCTCAGAGAGGTTGTAATGTCTGAAAACAATGCAGTGAGTGCATTCCTTGCAAAGGAGCTATACTTCCTTTTTTTCAATGAATTGAAAAAAGCACTCAAGCACGCTCAAAGTAGGCAACACATATCACAAACATTTTCCTCTTACAATAGGATTTTGCAATTTACCAATTTGTTTGTCAGTGAGATTATAATTTAGTAAGTCACGCTTAGATAAATGGGGAGGGAGGGTGGTTAGGACATCTTACTTTAGTAGTTTTTTCTAATATTATATTTCAGTTGCAAGCAGACATAGTTGCTTCCATCTGCCTGAACTTTTATTATGCTGTTTTAATTGAACAGTATTTTAATGATCTCTAAGTCTAATTACAGTTTTTAATCTTCAGCGATTTTTTTAAATCTTTTTATTTCTCATTCTAATGCATTAAATTTGTCAGTGCCATGCGGATGTGGCTATGCTGCTTAAATCTCCACTCAGTGCAGTATATTTCCACAGGTTTGAATGGACCAGCTTGCTGAATTATATATATATATATATATATATTCTAGAAAGTTGTATAAGCATATGAGTAAAAAGTAATTATTTCTTAAAGTGAGAAATTAATTATTAATTTAAATAAATTTATAAATCAATATCAATTTATTCATTAATATAGAAGAATTCCTAAAATATCTCAAGTTAGAAGGGCCCTGTAAAGATCCTTGAATCCCACTCCATGCTGCTTGCAGGACTAACTAAAAATAAACCATATGACTAAAATCTTTATCCAGGTGCTCCTTGAACTCTGACAGGCTTGGTTCCATGACCTCTTTTCTGGGGAGACTGTTCCAGTTACCAGCCCCCCTCTCAGTGAAGAATCTTTTCCTAATGTCAAATCTGAACTTGCCCTGATGCAGCTTTAATATATAATATTCAATATGCGACATCACAACTGCCATTTGGGGTATGTCAAAGGTCTGTTTAGCTGATTTTACCCCAGTGGCAGTAGTTTAAAGGTCAGTATAGGAGCAGAGCTTCTCAACTAGTATACTTTTTTAAGCTGTAAGCAGTAGATCTTTATGGACATTTTGAACTACAGTTTCAGATATAATTAGTTAAATTTTCTACTACCTGTTTTTTCAGTATTTGTTAGGTTCTAAAAACCTGTCTTTTCTGTTTGGTTACCATCTGGTAAAAAAAAAAAAAAAGTAGTTCTGTCCTTTGCTGTTCCACTATAAAAATATAACATATTAACATGTTATTGTTATTAAATTTACTTGTTATCAACTTTTCTCCTAGATAAAATAAATAAATAAACTAAACAAAGCAAAAAACAAGCTTTCCTGATAAGCTGTGATTTAGTATCTAATATTAAGCTGGAGAAGCTGCTGAAAATATTTCTGCAGTTGCTCTTTGCTGTGATTAACCATAATGTGATAGAAAAGACATATGCATACTTTTCATGTTCATCTTTTACTGTGTCTGAGCTCTGGACACTTTTGTGAGAAAATAATGCTAAGTTATTCTCTCTGACTCTAAACAGAGCCTTTTTAGTTATTGTAATAATCCCTTTGAACTGTCACTGAGTAGCAGAGGGTGTAAGAAGCAAAACACATGGGGAATTAAAATTTTTAAACAGGAGGGTCCAGGATTTCCAGGAGCATGCAATTGCTGAAACACTTTTCCCAGATATATTAAGGGCTGAATTACAACAATTGTAAAGCTAATTGTTATGGCTTTTTTTTTTTTTCATTACATAAGGAGGAGTTCTGAACCAAACATCGTGTGTGTAAAACAGAACCAGTTCCCAAGGAAAGATTGAGTGAAGCAAAGGGTATTGCAATACTGCCAAAAACACTGTTCTGGTTGGTATGGGCAATACTCTGGCATGGGTGTTTTCCCATCAGGTCAGCATTCCACCCAAAGGAAATATTTCCTGGGAATATTTTCTTTCCATATATTTTTAATGGAAAGCTATAGAAAACAGGAGAAAAAAACCAAAAAGAAAGCACTTTTTTTGTTTGTTTGTTTGATGAGGCTAACTTCTCAGTTCTGCCTTGTGCTGATTCCATGTGTTAACCTGGGTGAATTCTCATTGAGAACATATGAGTTTAGTAGTAAAACACAAATGGTGGAGTACAACCGGTCAGTCCTGTCCAAAAGCACAGCCATTTCCCCAATGCTGCCCACAGCTCTGACTCCATCCAAAGGCAGAAAGTTACATCTTCATTGGCTCTTGCACTAAACCTGCCTCACTAGGAACAGCAAGTGAGTGCAGAATACTTTTATTTACAGAGATCTAGGGGCTTAGTAATTGTTTTCTAGTTTTGCTTTTGTGTAAGTCTGGCCATTTTATGGTTAGTTTTTTTGTCTGAATTTGAGCGCTTTCTTCCAATTGTATACTGGGATAAGGACAAGAGGAATTGTTCTGAGTTTGGCTTTGACTTTCACACTTGAAAATTCATCCTACTGGCAATCAAAGTAGTTTTTATACTACCAGGAGTAAAGTGAAGCTTAGCTCAGGGGCATCATTAAGAGCAGTTAGTGATTTTGTTAGTGGCATAAACATCAAAGATTTGTGACCCATCCACTGAGAACTTATTTCATTAATGCATTTAAATATTAATTATCATTTATTACAAAATAAAAAGAGGCTGTTACAATACTTTTCTCATGGTATGGCATAGGCTATATATCTCCTTCTATTTAAACCAATTAAAGCCATTCATCCCCTGAATATTATTAAATTATGTTAATATCAGACTTCTTATTAGGAACCTGGTGATATATGAGCAAAGTGAAATAAATTCAGTAATACAATTATAAGGTTAAACCCAAGATTAGTAGTGAAAAGCAGTCCTCTAGTAATTGCCTGTGATTACTTCTACTTGCAGAATGCCAGGCCACTGCTTTTCTAATACGCTGAATCAATATTCTTACGAACTCTGCTTTTCATGGTTTATAAATAAACATTCAACATTTTGTGAGAGGCATAAATAAAGGCCAATATTGAATGACACAGTAATTCAGAATGTAATTATTGCAGGAGGGAGGGAATATGACATGGTGATAAGTCAGGTAATTAAAAGCCAAAACAAATTGTACTTTAAGCCTGGAAAATGTGATTTGCAGGGTGTGACAGATAAAGAGCTATGTGTCCTGTATATTTTAACTTCATTGGCTGAAGAGATTTGGCTCGTTAAAGCCACAGAGGGAAAGGAAATCTAAAAAGACTATGATTTGCAGCAAACTTTAATCCTCAGTTCAAACTGTTGGTTTAGGAACAGCCCAGCTGAGCAAGCATAGCTTTTATGATTGCATCTCTGTCTGTTGTTTTAAGGTTTTTTCAGTCATAAACTCTGTGTTTTCATTGAGTTAACATATATTTACAAGAACTGGATCACACTGTGACATGAATGGGGACACATTCTTTTTTTTCTCTTCCTCTACCTTGGTGCTTCTCAGGTGGGGATTCCAAGGATTATCCAGCCAGGAGAGTTTTCGAGTTCTAATGTGTCTGTGGCACAAAAGTAGGAGTGAATTGTATCTACACTTGAGTTCTTTCTGGGAAGTATCCTTTGAATTGAGGTTCTTCAGCTGTGCTGAACATCTTTCTTCCTTTTTTGGAAAGAAAAAGCACATAAACTAATCTAGTTAATTGTGCACATTTCATGGAGAAATAAAACTGATGCCTTCCAGATATCCCAGACATACTGCAGGTGCACTGATCTATTTTCCACTTTGTGTGCACTGGAATCATCAGATGTACAAGAAAAGGAGTTCAGGAGCAAAGGTCTAAAATGAAACAGCAGCTTCAACAAAAGGAAAAAGGTAGTAGGAGGTCCACAAAAGCTGTGGTCTGTGTCCTACCCATGAGAATTGTCAGATATAATCCAGCCTAGCCTCTCCATTTCATAGGTCTTAAAATATCATTCAGCTACCTTAGTATTGAACTCAATAACCCAAGTTTAACTGACTCATGTTGCTCAGTAGACAGTCAGTCTTGCTGAGTATCCCTCTAGGTAAGTCTGCTGTTTGGCTTTATTCCTGTAGTGTGCCACATCACATCTCAGAATCCAAAGCAGTCCTGTCTTTTTGCATTTTTTGTTATCATTCATAAACAGAGATCCTCTGATTAAAGTTCTTTTGCTCAGTTTGTGTTTTGGGTTTTGCTCAATGCCTATTGCATAGCAAATACCCTTAAGTTCAGCCTTGCATGAAACTTCTAACTATAAATTAAGAGCTGTAATGAGAGTATTTTAGTTTAACAACATAATTAAACACTGTCAGGACTCATTAGAAAATTAATTATTAAAAAAAATTATTTTAATCAAGGTTTTGTGCGGGATGGCTGAAATGCACATTTTACACACAATCCTTCAAAATTCTCACATCAGATGCATTTACCACCTCCAAAAGATGTTGGTATGGCATCTGAAGAAAATATATTAAGGAAAAATTTAGAACTTTTTCAGAACCATTCCTGGAAAAAAGGGATATATCCTAATGCATATCATGATACATGGTCAAGTCATGATAAAAATAATGGTGAAAAAAGATATCTCATCTAGGAGATTGCTCACCCCACTGTATTTAGAAATTCTGTGATTAATCTTACAGCAGGTTTTACATTTTTGCTGTTTTAGCAAATGGAGGAGAATGAAAGAAAATTCAGAGGAATCAAATGGAAATAAGAAGGAGATTAAAAATCTGAAGGTTAAGCAGTGCAAGGAGATCTAGATCATCTTACAACTTGCTGACTTTTTAGAATGAGTCTTTTTACAGATGTCTTAATTCTGTTTCTAAGACAGCCTATGGAAGCACTGTTTTTCAAACATGATTTGAGAAAAGCGATTAATTTTATTTCTCTTGTGAGCCAGAAGCAGAAAACAAAACCTAATAGGTTATTTGGCCTTCAGGTTTCTATGGAAAACATTATCCAAAAAATATCTGATTTACCTAAAAATGCATCAGGAATACTAACTGGAATTTAAGTTCATATCTGCTTAAGTGTTGCAATCAACAGAGACATCAGCAAAATAGTAAAGAAGTCAAATTTCTTTGAGACTTTCAGATAATTAAGTCTTAAATCAACAATGTGGATCTAAGTTCAATTTTCAGTTATTCAGGGGTCAGTTACAATTGGCTTCATGGTCTGCTTAAGTCTTGCCTCTCAAAATATATCTCAGACCAAAAGAAAAAAAAAAAAGATGGTGTGAACATAGGAATACAAAATGAAGAACTTAATTTTCAGGAAAATAATTCTGGTCATCTGTGAAATTTTAAACTTATCCACATACTCCAGTATCTGCTTCTTATGGGAGATTTTATGACACAAGCTTGCTTGAGCTTTTTCCATAATCTTTTCTGCAAAAGATAAAATGTCACTTTCATTTCGTCCATGTTTTAGAACATCATTGCTCTTGCTGCTTCTTCTTTTTTTCTTCTTCTCCTTTTGTTTTATTTCAAGCCCTTAAGAATTGAATTCTTGAGTAAAAATTAAATGTACCAGACCAAACTGGGGAAAAAAAGAACTTTGAATAAGATAGGAGGATTTAGCTGACCTCAGAAGAACACCTGTCACCTTTAAGTGGCCAAGAGCAGAAATTAAAAATATAGAGTGAGGATTTTAATACAAGACATACCTGCTTGTCCTTCATAATGCTTTGGCATCCTTTGGCCACTGGTGTAAAAGACTTTGCAGTTGCCCAACACCTCAGTGCAGTTTTAGCCAGCAAACAATTTCCCCATTCTTGAAAATGCTTTTTCTTTTAAAACTGCCAGAGATGTTTTGATATTTTGGACTGTCCCAATACTGTGTAAGTCTGACTTCTTGTCTTTGATTTTCGAAGGTTTAGCAATTTTATATGAATACACCACTGAAGAAATTGCTGGATTTCTTCAGGGAAAACATACAGACTCTCCACTTAACCCCCACTTACGTGATCTTCAGTATCATCGAGCAACAGAATTGCGCTAATTACACTTGCCTATTATGTTCTTCATCCCACAGTTCTTTCATTCATGTTCAGGTGTTGGCATTATGTGTGCATCCAGAAGAGAGAGTGTGTGTATAAGGCAATCTCTGGCAAGCTGACAAAGCTGAGCAGGGCTAGTGTGCTCTAATTCACATTTCCTGAGTAAGCTCTCTGCATGCTGAATTATTATGCAGAACCATCAGCAGCTCTCTCCACAGAGAAGACACCAATCTAATTGTCCTATTTCAGATGGTAGTTTTATGCATATAATTAGTAGAGAGAAGCCTGAGCAGCCAAAGATATCTGAATTTCACAAAAGTAGCCTTAAGTGTTTAAGTACCAGAAAGCAAGAAATGACAAACTGTATTCTTCTTCCCTCCAGCAATTTGCTGATTCAGGAGTATCATCACTCCCTGTAGGTGTTATGAAACACCAAGCCAGCTGTTATGAACCCTGTTTTTCAGCCATGTCCCAAAACAAGTGAATGCCCATGGATCTAAGTGCTTGGTCGTCTCTGTCTGGGGAATGCAATAATTGACCTACTCTGGTCTGTGGCATCCAAGCTGCATTAACTCACACCAACTCAAGCCTGGGTGCTGTGGAAACACGTGTGGAAAAGCTGCTCAGCTCAACTGCTATCTTCTTTTAGGTCTTATGGTAATTAGGTTGGACCTGGCCACAATGCCTTTTATACCTGCCTATTTCCTAGTCAGTGAAAGAACTATTAGAGGTATTTATTTGTCTGCTTTCTTCAGGCTAAATTCTATACTTTATTGCTGCTGGCTTTACTTGATTATATTAATATTAGAGTGCCATTCAATCTATTGTCTATTTGAAACAACTATTTAATTTTGTGTGCTACTCCGCAAAGCATAGAATGAAGAGGGAAAAAATCAGTTTTCCTCCAAACTGAGTGTTAGTTTTGAATTTTCACTGACATTTTCTTTGAATAAGTGGTGGCTATTTCAACACTTAGCTTGAAATCCGACAGAGAGACAGCTCATGGCACATTGCTGCCTTTGGTCCTCAAGATCTTAAGGTAAACTTCAAAGTAAACTGATACCACGTAGCGTATAGGAAGACAGAACCAAAACATATTCAGAAAACACCTGGAAACCTACCCATCATGAGTAAGGTGTAGTTTTATAGGAAAAATAAGCCACTGTGTATCTTTCATCATTGCACATCTGTTCGTAACTAACAGTGCACATCTGCTTTTCAAGGACAGTGTATAGAAACCAAAACACAGGACAAACTGCTGTCAGAAACTTTCACATTCATCTTCAAAACTGAAGTTCTTTTGTGAGCCCTCTGAATGTTCCCTGGCCATAAGTGCAAGGTTAAAGAAATTTCTTAATACAACATTTTATTGTTACATATTTTTTTTTATATGTCATCAGCATCTAAAACTGTGATAGAATATGCCAAATGGAAATTAATGCAATTCAGTTTTTCACTTCAATCAGAGTTAAAATTTTAGGTGAAGAATGTTTGCAGATTTATTTATATGCCGCAGTCTCCAAAGTTAACAGAGGAAACTGTCTGCCAGTCTTTACCACTATGCAAATACTTTTTCTTCCATGTAGTTACAGAAATATATTTTAAAAAAATACTAGGAGTATGAAATAATAATTTATAGAATTTATTCAAAACAAGAAAAGAGGGAGAGGATTAGGGACCCAGAGTGTGAAATGCTAATACCAAAAGGGCTCAATTGTCTTACTGTTATCCTGACCCCAAAGAAAGCATCCTATGGCCATACCATATTGTCAGTCTGATTCCCCAAAACTCCTTTTGAGAGAAATGTCTTCTGCACTTAGACTAGTACTGAAGAACTGTGAATATACATTCACATGAATATATATTCCTAGAATGCATATTTTTATATGCATATATAAATGCATATATATGCATTTATATTTATATTCTCTCTTTAAGATTCAGTGTGTGCCTCCTGCTCTTTCTTTCACTTTCACTCCTTTTGACTGAATCAGTAAAAATTACTTTAGCCATTGACTTCAATGTGAACTTGATTAGGGTCTGAATGTTTAGATTTATATGAAATAAGGTTGAAAAAAGAGGTTTTAAGGTGAAAGTCTTTACAGGGAGATTGAAGAACTTACTGATGGAAAGATTCCTGAGGAAATTTGGAAAGAAGAAAGGATTTTCAGTAAAGAGATGACAATTTAAAGGCATAAGAACAGCACCAAATGTAAACATAGATAAAATGTTTATAAACATGTATGTATTATAATTTGCATAAAATCATCTTTAATGGAATTTCATATGGTATTTTAGTTTAACACACCATAGAAATTTAATACATTTCTGAAGCTTATATAGCCTTACCTGCCACCAGGAGCATGCCCCAAACAGGGGAGCACAGTGTTCACAGTTTCTAAGGGCAATTCCTGTGGTTGCCAGTGAACTGAAAATGGGCTGGCACTGTGCCCAGGTGGCCAAGAAGGCCATTGGCATCCTGGCTTGTATCAGCAGTAGTGTGGCCAGCACACAATCACTATAGTGATTGTGCCTCTGTACTTGGCAGTGCTGAGGCCACGCCTTGGGTACTGTGTCCAGTTTGACTCCCTCAGTACAAAAAGACACTGAGGAGCTGTAGTGCCTCCAGAGAAGAGCAACAAAGCTGGAGCACAAGTCCTGTGAGGAGCAGCTGAGGGAGCTGGGGTTATTTAGCTGGAGAAAAAGAGGCTCAGGGGAGACCTTATCACTGTCTGCAACCACGTGAAAGGAGGATGTGGCCAGGTGGGGATCTATCTATTCTTCCAAGAAGCAATGGGATGAAAGGAAATGTCGTCAAGTTGCACAAGGGAAAGTTTAGGTTGGATATTAGGAAGAACTTCTTAATGGAGAGGGCTGTCAAGCATTGAGACAGGCTGCCTAGGAAAGTGGTTCAGTCACCACATGTAGATGTGACACTCAGGTACATGGTTTACTGGTGGATTTGGCAGTGTTAATTTAATAGTGCTGATGTTGTGAGGTAGAACTCATGCAGTGGGGTGTGTAAAGCACTGTTATTCTTGCTGCTGATTAAGGCATGACATGGAAGAGATTGTCACTTAGCAGGAGAAAGAAATACGTTAACTAAATGTATTGGATTATTTTCTTTTTTTTACTATGAAAATTATTTTCCTGGTGACTGTGTATTGCTCCTTAGTAGGAGGAATAAGTACCTATTAAGGAAAGATTAGATTTCTGCAGAGTGGTTTGGCTTGCTGCTTAATCAAGTGATAATCCATTTCAGCAATTCTTTGTTTTGTCTTCACATTCCTGCATGCACACACACACACACACACACACACACACACATACAGATTCCCAGGTGTCATGTTGGCAGCCGAAGTAGTGGGAGAACTTGCTGTTGCTGTGTTGTAGGAGAGGTGAACTGGACGGTCTTCCTTAGCATGAACTCATAGCTGTTGAGGTTCACTCACTTGTACTTATGATCAAATATATTTCAAAATACTAATAGAAAGAGGGGACTAAAGTGTACATAAACCTATGAGCACCCAAACTAACTGCAGGTAATGGCATGCAAATGTTACTATTTGAGCTTGTAATGGCTGTGTTATTATTACCTGATAGGTATTTATGTATATATCATGTTGATATTTTTATACATAGATCATAGAAAGCACTACTCAGTCCAGTATTTTTGAAGGCAATCTTAATACAGAGGAAAAAATAGTCAACAAGTACAGAAAATTACTTTAAGTTTTCTGTCCTATGTAGATTTTTGGATTTTGTAGCTTTATTTTTGCCTTTTTGGGTGAAAGCTGAAGCACTGTTCAGAGTCATACTTTCTTGCTCATTTTTATCAGTGACTAAGGACTCAATTATATTTTGCTGTCAAGCCGACATCCTAAAAATACGGTGAGAATAAACAAATGCATTCTAATGGAACCATCTTTCTCTATTATCTTTTCACCTCAATGTACCTGCAGCATAATCCAAAAAGCCCCAGAAGTAAAATGTTTCCTAAATGCTCTAAGATACTCAAATATAATGTTATGTTTAATGTGAAAGTGGCAAATGTACAGGGATTGAGAAGAATGGAAGTTTTGGCAGATGAAAATGCTTGTAAATGTGTTTATTAGGAAAAAAAGTTAAGGGCTTATAATTCAGAGAGTATTATATGAGTTGAGAAGTCACTAAGAAGCATAAGGCTTGATGGGGAAAAAATTGAGAAAAAATGTTCTTGGAAGCTAAGATCAAGCGTAATATTCAATAGCCAGAAATTCATATCACCTAGGGTTGGCACTTATCTGAGGTAATTGAGTTAAAAATAGAGTGACCTGATACTGTTTCTATGATCTCTGCAGAAAATTAGGGATCTCCAGGGGAAAATCACATCTTGTGCAAGTTCAGTCATGTTCTAGAGTGGACATTCTCTCACCAGCAAAGGGGAGGGAATTGAGAGCCACTAGGGGCCATTCAATGCATGGAACAGCTTTTAACTAGTCCCAGGTAAACCTGCCTGAAAATGTGGACATCCCATGAACTTAACAAAACTTCCTCTAAATGCAAAGATGGGAACTGCCTAAGTTGTTTTCCATTTATCAGAGAAGTCCTAGATTCTTTCCTTTCCTTTTTGCACAACTGTAGAAAACACACCTGCGCCTTTTACTTGTGATTTTTTTTAATGAACTTCTAGTTCATGTTTTTAAATTACTCTATAAATTGATATTTACTTATTATACTTAGGATTTCATTAGAGAAGTCAAGAATAGTGTTCACACACTTCTTAAAAGCCCAGAGGGTTTGTTTCTGCCTGACATATAGATCTATAGTAGTTATTCATACCAAAAAACTATATTATTAAACTCAAAATTATATTTTCTTTTTTATAAAACCTGTTCATCCAAGTATTCAATATCTCAGTAATCAGAAGTTAACTTTGGGGATGATAGATAAATATTAAATAAGGCAGAATCAACCTTAATTTCTTTATATGTAAAATGTGGTGCTTTGTAATTAACTTAGAAAGTGGAACTGCTGTTGAAATGAAATCGAAAATGTCCTCTTTGATCTGTTGCTCCAGGTGTATGTAGATTATTCATTACTAGAATAAGGAGACCATGTAACTTAACGAATAAGTGACACAACAAAAGAGGAGAGGAGGTGAATTGTTTATAGAGTACACCTGCTATGCATACTTGTCACAGAATTGAAATTTGATTTTCTAGTAATCATTATAGAAAAGAATTTCTAAACTGACAACATTAAAACATAACTACAAATGTAATAGCCAAACAAGTTATAACTGTTGGTTACGGAGACGAGCAATGCCTGATTATAGAATCCTTTTGAGCTTTTATATGACTGACTTACTCTTTTCCAAAGACAGGAATCTATATCCTAAGACACAAGTAATTTTGTCCTGATTGCTGTCAAAAATATTTTCTGGGTTTTTTTGGCATGAGGTAGAGGAAGGATTTTTGAGTCATGACCTCAATTAAAATGGTGGTCGGAGAGCAATAATGGCAGGAAAAAGTGAAAATCTCACTTCTCCATCTCTTTACTGTGAATGAAGTGGGACAGAAATAGACTTTGGCATGTATCAGCCATAAAACAGCCAAGAACTGCCCTTGTTAATATTCAAATGGTAAGTGTTTGCTGTTGGTAGGATCTGAAAACAGGTGTAATTTGAAATATTTGTAAGAGCAATATTCTTCTAAATGTAAGATGCTTTAAAGCAAATGTACACATTAAAAAATGTGTGCAGATAAGTTGTGCAGATAAATGAGTTATTTGAATATCAGTACATTTCTGCCTTGGTATTTTGTCTTATCCAACTATTATGCTCCATTTAGCCAGATAGATTTGTCTTTGAATATTATTCACTTTGAGGAGAATGGTTCTTCTTCACCCCAGGACCAAAATTTCTTTTTGGTGTTTCTTTTGCTTGTTTGTTTACTTTGGTTTTGGGTTGTTTGTTTTTATAAAATTTGATGGATTGCTTTTTGATGGGTTTTCCTTTTTTACAGAACATGAGATGAACCTGGCAAAGGAGTTACTGCCTCACTAAATAAGAACAGCCATTTTTGGGATGTGCTTGGAAATTTTACGGGTCTCATCTCAAAGCATGTGGTTCAGCTTATGAGAGAATTGACTTCAGATTGTTCCATAAATTGTATTCTGGCTTATTCAGAAAGGTGCAAACTGATTTATTACGAGAGAAGTCTCTTTTGCCTCAGGCAGCTATGGACATGGTAGACTCTGGAATATCAGCCACCATTTCACGGTGTTCAAAAGGGAGCTGTAATTGGAGGTAGCAGCCTACACTAACCTGGCCATAGTGTGAGAGGGAAGAATCTGTTTGATCATGTAGCCTCATCTCCACATCTTATCAGCATCTTACTTCATAATCTAGTGGTCTAAAAAGTACTCAGAAAATTTTTCATTGGTCCGATAATATTGTATATGTCTAAACATGTTGTTTGAATCATTTATTCAAGGGACTAAAACTTTACATCGCACCAAAACTTACTTTCTGAGCTAGAGATTAATTACACAAATTGAAAGATTTCTTACCTCTTTGTTTCTATAACAGGGGGGAAAAAATGCATTCCTGTTTCTCTTATACAGGTTTTATATGCTTTATCCTAGTTTTAGTGTATATTTTTCGTCAAAGGAAAAAAATATCTCAGTGTCCTCACTAAGCTAAGAAACAAAGACTTGTAGGTGAAAGCTGATCTTAACTGACTTATTTATTTTTGTATAAATCTATTCTGAATCATATTTCTTTGAACCTGGAGGCGCTCGGGGTGGCCCAGCTAGTCTTTGGTTCATTCAGCCAAAATGCATTACCTTATGTGACACAATTTCAGATGATCCTCACTTTTGGTGAACCAAGGTACCTTATATTTGGAGTGTTTTTGTCATAGTCTTCTTCCAATAAGCAATGAGAAGGGTTAAGCATCTCCAAAAAGCAGTTTCATCACCAGTCACATCAATTAACTTTAGGATGTTGCTCTCTTTCTTTACCGTCTATAGAGAAGAAAAGAACTCTTCATTACATTCTTTATCTATATGCATGGGCATTAGATGGGGAAAAAAATCCAGTCTGTTGATATTAATGTGCAATATAGTATTTTGTAGCTGTTAAATTAGAGATTGTTAAGATTTTATCATAGGTGCTTACATTAAAGCTGCTCCTTCTTAATTAAGTGACCTAAATACAATTTTTAATGACATTTTATTCAGCATTTATTGGTTAGTCATTGTGGAAATTATTCTGAAAGGAGAACAGACCAAGGTAATGATTTTCTGTAGAAATTGACTGCTTTAAAGGCAACAAATGTAGAGTTTTAATGTAGTTTAGTGTTCTGGTCTATTAATAGAGTTGACTGAATAATAAAAAATAGATTGTTGAATATGTTTGAGTAAAAGTAGACCAATTTTCCTTTTTGTAAATAGTAATTTCTGAAAATGCTCAGTTTTATAAATGGTAAATGAGTTAATCACAGTATTATTGTGAGGAACCTGCTGTTAGTTGGTCAGCAGCTGAAGAATTTTGCTTTTACATAAGAGATCTAAATACATGGCTAGCTAGTCAGGCATAAAATTATGTAATTAAAATACGCAATCTGTAAATAGGTCAATTGTAAACATAATTTACTAAATTCTGGTTGCAAATACTACTGAATACTGAAGACATCAACACAAATAGAAAATTATCAGCATTAGAAGAACCTCCTGAATCTTATAACCTGTAGAACTTACAATGGTATTTCATCACATATCCTGATTAGGTCTGCGACATAGAGTTTGTATGTGGTTCTAACCAAGAAAGTTGTTTAGTAATATATTTTCTATTTTCATCATAGTCTTTAACTCACATTCTTCCTGTTGCTCCTCCACATACTATATGACTCACACAGTAATTAAGTTGCTGGGATTTTTTTTTCTTTTTTTTTTCTTTGTTTTTAAGAAAGAACCTGATAACTCAAATTTAGATGGCTTATTGACTGGAAGCTCAGTTACTCAATCAGCAGTAGGGATATAAATCATGTAGAAATGCTGCAGGAAAGTCAAGAAATAGATCAAGCTCAAGACATGAGTTTATGCAGTAGTACTGCAGTACTCACTTGTTGATCACATTGGATGTGCTTAGATTTTATTCATCTTTTTACTGCTGACTTTTGCTGTGTTCGTGGTTAACACTGCAATTAGCACAGAGGTCTTTGTAGCACTTACATTAAAAGCATAACATTAGCATGAGTGTTAAGTGTCCTGGGAATATAGTTCGTGTCTGTACAGCTTAAGAATTTATATTGCTGGAAAGGTTTCTAAAACCCAGCTTTAGAGAGTTATGTAAAAAGTTATGTAAGTACATAAAAGGATACATAACTTTGGTTGTCAGAAAAAGTCATGACCAATAGGAACTGGAAACATGACTAAGGTGCCAATATTGTATCTACTGAAGCCTTTTTTTGATACTAGTATCCCATAATCAGTCACAGCATGTGCTTAGAAATTTTTCTCAAGCAAATGTGATCTATGAATCCTGTGTTCTTTTACTGTAGCATGTCAGTGCTTGACACAGTTTTCTCCCATAAATACATGTGCATGAGCACTTGAAGATTGTGCCTTTTGCTGGATGTGCTGGGCACCAGTTTCTTCCTGGGCTGCTCAGGGTACTTACAGTATTTCACCCTCTGGCAGGGTGAAGTGCCTGAAACCACCACATCATCCTCTCTTCTATTGTGCCTGTATCTCATTTTGGCTTGGACACTTGGCACTGGCATGCCACTCCCTGAGAAAACGATGTTCTTCGTACAGACGGGATGGCCTTGGCAGTGCAAAATACTCTCACCACCTCAGCCCACAGTTGACTGGCAGCTGTGTCCTGGAAAACTGGCATATTACCTTGCAAGGGGCATGTTGCCATCCATAGACAATCAGGCACCTCGGCAGCAAAATGATCACAAATGAATATCAGCTGTTAACGTTCAAGGACTGATTCCAAGTCATTTGGGTTGGCTAGAAGCATGAAGTCTTTATTCTCTTTATTGCTAAATGCAGAAGTCTCTATTGCACACTGCCTGCTGTCTTTCCCATAAATAAGACTAAATTGAAGAGTAATTCTCCATACAATATTTACAGCGCAGATATCTGTGCTCTTTCATGAATACATGGAGATAGGCGGTTTTCAGGAATATTTTGAATTGAAAAATCAGAAAATATACTGAACATTTTTTGGCTTTCATACCGTATCTTATCTATGCTCTGAGAAGCAGTCTATGGTCAGTAGCGAACTAGACTGTTCTCAAAGTTAATAAATGAATGTTTCATAACACTGTCCTTTCAGAACAAAAGGTAGGACAGAAATGAGTGATCTGACTCTTGCCCATAGTCACAAGTGTAGTGCATATCTTTCTTAATCAGAAAATCAGATAGTGCAATGAAATAATGCAATGAAAACTTAGCTACCATTTAAAAATGTTATTTTGATCACAAAAAAATGTGTCGGGAGGGAGACATTTTGAATTAATTTTTCTTCATTGATTTATTTATCATATTTTAACAGAGTTCCTAAAATAAAATAGAAGGAGTTTTGAATTAGCAAACCTGAATGTTAAAATAAGCTCAGTTTGGCTCATATGAAGATTTAGGGAGCCAGGGTCCCCACATAGTTCTGTCTTGTCTCCAGCTGAATGGGACATTAGCAAAAAAAGATTAGGATGCTATACTGAACAGTTATGGAGACCTAAAAGCAAGAATAAAATTGAATTCATTCTCTTGTATTTTTGTGCAGTTTGTAGGGCTAAGAAGAGTGAAAAAGACTGGTCTTCAATTTTTCTTGCCAGACACTGAATGCATATAGCTGGCTGGAATGCTAATACCATGATGACATTTTTGCATACTGTATTCTTAGACTAGAAATGAATGCTGATTTATCACACAGCTTTTAGGGCAATTTTATTTGACCTTTTCTAAATACTACCTCCATTTATCCCTGGGCAGCTGACAAAGTCTCCTTTCCCTGTGACATGGTATTTGTTAGAAAATATGAAAGTTGAGGTTGGTTTTAAATTACTGGCTTCACATGGTTTTATTATGAAAAAGGCTAATAAAGTGCCCTCCCCAACCCAATTGTTCAATATTGTTGGAATATTTTAATTGGGGTTTTTTCATAGCCTCATTTTTTCCCAGGTACTTTTAGCCAAGGTACACGGATAAATAAAAATGGATGGGGGAGTGAACCCTACCTTCAACGTGGTACAAATTAATTCACAGTAACAGGCCACTGTCACCATGTGGAGTGAACAGTGTCTTACACATCTATGCACAACCTAAATTTCTTTTTTTTAACAGGAGTGAGTAACCTTGGATCCTGTGGGGGGTAAAAAAACAAGCGAGGAGGAATGGTATGTGCCAGTTTTCAGCACCTCTATGTCCTTTCACAGCAAAATGTTATCAGGATCATCATGTTGAATTTCGGTTGGGCTTTGTGTTGTAACTGCCAGCAGAGTTGTGATACACAATAAGCTGGCTGCCAGCTGGGCTGAGAAAACTCACAGCAGGGTGGGCAAGTACACGAGAACCCCATGTGGAAGGACACATCCGAAATACGGCTCTCATCCAGCCGCTCTGAGGATCTCTGGAGTGCACTCTCTCCAGCTGCAGGTTTCTCACAAACACTGTGCAAACAGTATGAAATCTTTGGGCATTCCAGTAAGCAGCAAATTTACAAAGGGGAGGAATATGCTGTCACCACTTTGCTCACAGCGCATTGTAAGGTTATGAAAAATCAGACTTAAAAACCATAGGACTGTAATTTTTTTAAAATAACTGAAATCTCAATAGGTGGAGGTGTTCGAGTTTATGCCCCTTGTTTTATAAAGTCAGCCCACAGTACTAAGCTCACAAGGTGAACTCAGTGTGAGAATCAGCATTCACTGTTTGCCAAGTTCTCTATGCCTTTATTTCAGGGAGAGGAGATGGTGCTAATTGCAAGGAGTGGGGCTGTGTACCCACGGAGACATAGAATAATATTGTGTGAAGGTACCTATTCCACATTATAATGGCAAGGTTAAACATTCTCTGCTCCCATCATGATAAATCCTTGTCTGTCTGGACCAATGAGCCGCTCCTCCAGGAGAGACATCATGCCTATGAATAATTCTGGCAACATTTTAAAGCAAATTAGAGTATGGCTTTATGGCATTTTCCACACTATCTTCACAAAAAAAAAAAAATAAAAGGATTATGAATGTCAATTATTTTATCTTTTAAAGAGAGAGATGAGATTCTCTGTACATTACTTGATCCACTGCATAGATGGAAATACTGTTATGATGAGTTTACAAGACCTCTAAGACTGATTAATTGCACATAAAATAGTAGTATGAGAGAATCCTGTTAAGAACAAAGAAACTATAAAATGATCCAGATGCAGCTGCATCTCAGCATTACTTCATATGCTGGCTGTTAAACATCTTGCAAATGCTGTTCACTCCTCTTGAATGCAGTTCTTGTTAACTGTACATTAATCCTATTTGTATTCAGTGGCTATGTAAATTTCTTTTTGTAGAGTTGGTTTGGGGTTTTTTTTTATTTCCCTGGAAAATTGCACATGTATACAAGAGATCCTGATGATGTTACTCATATGAGGAACCAATACACTACAAACCAAGAGGCATGACAATCAATGCAAAACAGTATTATGAATCTCAGGTGGATGTCTGAGACAATCTTATAGCTTAAAAGAAACAGAATAATATCTTAATAAACTTACTCTCTGAATATAACATTCAAAACCTATTTCATTGCTCTATCCAATGAGCATTCTGTGGTATTTTGTACTTGCTGTTGTGTTACTGTTTGTGACATGTGTCAGTGTGTTGACTTTGCACATTAGTTCTGAGCTAAAAATATACTCATCTTTAAATCTGAGATACTAATTCAAAACTAAGAGTATCACTTAAATACTTTTCTAAATCAGTCCCAGAGTCTCCACAAATAAAACGTAATATGAATACTGAATTTGCAGAAATAGAGTTTTCCTTTTTAAAGTGAATGAGATTTATTACTTTTACACAGTGTTTTCGTAGTGTTTCACTACTATTTAGCAGAAAACACATAGAAAGAATAAGTATTTTTTTCTACAACTAGTGATTCATGGCTTTTAGCATGCCAGTGCAAGATGGCATTGTTATCAGAAGTAATGTTAAATAATTAGTACTCAGAGGGTGCTGTCATGCTCATTGTTATGGCAGATTAGTAAGGATTAGAGATAATTTTTTTTTTATTATATAGATAAAAAGAAAAAACATTACCATGTCTAAATCCCTCCTATTTTAAACTGTAACATTTCTTTTTGAGGCTAGTGTGCTCAAGAATCGGGACTATTATAATACTTGCAATAAAATGATTGAAAATATACATGATTGAATTATGTAACCTGATGTTTCATTAAAAATGAGATTTTTCTAGAGTTTGAGAGAAGCCTGCATCTCTCTCATACAAGGTTTTGCTCTTTCGTTGTGGCATGGTTTAGGAACGGTGTTCTCAAATTTAGTGCTCCCACTAAGACCATGGTGCTGCTTTCTCCCTCTCCTTGTCCCCCCTTCCCCCTGTGGGTGGCTGGAGAAGAGAATTGGAGGCACAAAAAGTAAAGATTGTAGGTTGAGATAAGAACAGTTCACTGGAGATAGCAATGAGGTAAGATAATCTCATAACATATAGTTATAGAATAGTAACAGTACTAACAACAGAGGTGTAGAAAAGAGAGAAAGTGATTCACGTGCAAAATGTTTACCTTGGAGCCCAACCCAGCCACACTACCCTGACTGGAAGAGAACCCTTCTGCTGGGAAGAGGCTCCTTTCACCCTACCCCTGTCAAAAACCTGAGGAGGAGTAGAACACCCTCTGTGTCATAGCCATACCCCCTCCTGGCTACTGCAAAAAATTAACTCTGTCCTGGTTGGAACCAGGATGCATTGCAATCACAAAATTCATTTTTGGATATTACACAGATGCCATTAAGGCTAAGAATATTAAAACAGGTGGAGATTTGGGCGGTTTGGTTTGAGACACCACTGAAGTTCTTTGCATACTGAAACAACTCAGTTTCTAAAAATTAGGACACTGAAGTGCTTATTCTCTGGGCATCTGGATCTTCTAAGTGCACTAAATTAGTGTCTGGAGACTGAAGTGATTTTTCTTTTTTTTCTAGAATATGTAAACCTTGCTTTAGGAAATTCCAAACTATCCAGAGTACAACCATGTCTATGCTTCTGATCTATATTTATTTCACTAGGAGTTGCAAGCTGACCTTACACTTTGGGAATTTCTCTTTCTCCTTGTTTTGGAATGATTTGTGTATTTACACCTAACAGTCTCAGAGCATTCTTCTCCCAAAATAGTTAGGTAACACCAACACCACATTGAGGTGTTTCGAGAACCAGCAGCCTGGTAATTAGAGAGGGAGTATCTTAAAATAAAGCTAGTTTCGACTGATATGTCCACTCTGACTTCTTTGTTTTGTTTCTGCTACATCAAGCCAAGCTAAAAACATAGAATTCTTATTGATTAATTATGAATTGTTCTATCTATAAAAATCAGTCTACTGCTCTTACAAGAACAGAGTTCGATCTCTCATGTTATGACAGCATGAGTATAGTGAAAGACACCCAGCTTTTCAAATGATTGTCTGTAAAATACTGAGAAAAATTGAGGAGTATAGGGCACTCTCTTTCCAGGTGGAAAGTGCAGAAATTAGAATTCTATTTGTGAAGAATAGCGGTTAGCAATTTCCTGACTCAGAAAGGTTGCTCTAGATGAAAAAGGATTGAGTATTTACAAATAAACATTAATTGATCTTAAAATGAAAGGACAAAATGGCTTAGATATGAGTTGGTGTAACTGGGTTGTATTTAGTCCAGTCTGAAAAAGATTTGAGCACATCCTAGATTGATTTGAAAAAAATGTTCCCAGTTTCCATGTGTGCACAGTCCAAGAAAGATACTGAGAGAGTGATGAAGAATGTCATAATAATATTTAGAAGTAATTTAAATATGTCCCATAGGAAATGACTGAAGGAGTGTAGTCTATTTCTTTTGGAAAAAAAAAAAAAAGCATAAAAGGTGGTTTAATCATGGATTTTACACACTCAAGTGTGGAACAGCATTTTGATGATGGAAGAGGCTTTCTCTTAATTGACTAAGACACATAAAGATCTTCTGGCTGGAAGCTGAAACTACACAAATTCAGGCTCTATTCACGACACACATTTTTAATTGCGAGGGTAATTATCCATAGAAACAGCTATTCAAAGGCTATGATGGCCTCCCTAGCACTTGAAGTTTTGAATATTAAATTGGATATTTTTTGAAATAGCTTTCTTAAAAAGCTCTGCTGTGTTTTTAACCTAGTTATTTTTTTGGCTGTATTTTGCTAGTCTTGACATCGGATAGCTGCAATGACGCCTTCTGGGCTTAAAATTCTACCAATATAAAGGGAAAGTACTGAACTTCAATAAGTGAAAACTTAGTCTGATCAAATGAATTTCCTAAATAGTATCGCCCCACTCAGAGCGCCTAGATAAGACGTCACAGAATAGGTTCAGTGAAGGAGATTTGTCTTGAAGTAACTTTTGTAGCATTTTGATCCTATACTCAAGGGACCTGAAAGACCCTCCCAGAATAATTTACCACGTAATACAGTAAAAGATATGTAAGCTGTGTAGGCTACTTGTTATTATTATTAATCATAGAAGCACATTATGTGTTGTGTTGAAAGGGATCTTAAAGATGATGTAGTTTCAACACCCCTGACATAGGCAAGGACACCTTCGATTAGACCAAGTTGCTCAAAGCCCCATCCAGCCTGGCCTTGAACATTTCCATGCATTGGGCATCCACAGCTTTTCTGAGCAACCAGTACCTCATCACCCTCACAATAAAGAATTTCTTCCTAATATCTAATATAGCCCTACTTTTATTCAGTTTAAAGCCTTTCCTCTTGTCCTATCACTACTTGCCTGTATGAAAATTGCCTCTTGGCATTTCTTTTAAACCCCCTTTAGGTACTGGAAGTCAGCCCTAAGATCTTCCCAGAGTCTTTTCTTCTTCTGTCTGAACAATCCCAACTCTCTAAACTATATTAATGCTGATAATCTGTAATTTTATAACTTGCATAGCACCTCAGTCCTAGACTACAGACCTCATATGTTGGTACTATACAAATACAGATTTTTGTTTCACAAACTATATATGTGGAGGTACAAATCTCCATCTTGCTTTGTCTGCTTACCTATACCAGGACAAACCATGTCTCTTCAAACCAAAGCCTATGCCTCATGTAGTTTCTAATTCAGGGATATTTTTTTCCATCCTGGCTAAGTGGGTTTTAACAGGTGTGCCCATGACCCATGAAATAAAAAATCCCTTCCTACTGCTTTTTAATTTTATAATGTAAAATAGTTCTTTACATCATGGAGAACATAATCTCCAAGACCTCATCTCCAGGGTAAGCCTGTTGATAAGATGCAGGGCCTCCCTGTTTACTGAACAGAAGCTGTGGAGCTGTACCGCAGAGTATGACCTGAATTTGTGCAGCAGAATAACCTACTGGGAGTTTCAAAGCATACACAGGTTTGGAAAGTGTACTGTATTCTCAAAGAAAGCATTAGAACAATAAAAACTTTTCGATTTTGATATAACCTTTGCTTGAATGAAAAGAAAGAGCAATAACTCCTCCTTCAGTACAGTTAAACCTTTCCAACACTTCAGCCAAACGGGAAACGTCTTTATTCAAATTCTTCTCCTGTTCAAGTGGGCTGGCCAAAAACCTTTTTTTTTGTTGTTGGAAAAATCACCTTGATACTTGAGAAATCCCTGTGCTATCTGAGGTATACATATTTCTTGTTCAGTGAGTCAGTTCTTGCAGTGTTAGGTGCACAAGCTCTGTGCTGGAGTAAAAAGGGTAGAACGATTAAGGAGTCAACTGATCTAGAAAGATGTCTCCATGGAAGGCAGATTAGTTTAAAAGATACTTTGAATATGGATTTGGCATTGGTGACTAGTCAAACATGAATATTTGAATCAGAAGAACATTTTGTTAATTATGAATGTCAGATTACAAAAATAATTTGAATTTATGACATTAAGGTTTAAACAGACATCAACCTAAATTTATGCCTGAAAGTCCTTATGAGCATTTAAATGAATGACGCCATCCTTGGTACTTCAAAAAACCAGGTCACTTATTTTTGCACCAGTAATGATATAGGAGATTTGAATGAGGAATTTTTTATTAAAAAGCTTGCATAGTGTATTAAAATTACTTATGTAAATGGCGTTTGCAAATACACAGAACCACGGAATGGTTTCAATTGAAAGAGACATTAAAGGTCATCTAGTTTATTAAAAGTAAATGTAATCCATACTGCAACGTGTGATGCTGTATCAAGTTGAACATCTTGTTGCGTTTGCCTTAGTGGGAAGCATGTAAAACTTTGTCTCTTTGCTTATCCTTTTTAGCACAAAAAGTACATCATAAAAAAAATGATAATATTTATATTACTTGCTGAGAAACAGCAGGAATTTTTTTTTGAAGTTGAAAGCAAGACAGAGACAGGGCTCTGTGGGAGACTGTAGACACTGAATTATCATATATTTGGAAATACTCAATAATCAGTTGTGTGCAGACTTCTCTAAAGCTTTTTTGAATGCTCTAGGTACAACACTAAACATAATTTTCAGTCCTCTGCTCATTATAAAAGAGAATAAAGGATTGAAATTATTGAAACACATGCAGTTGGCTTCAAAACAGTTACTCTTCAATGCATTTAAAGGCAAGTATTTGAAGTGTCATTAAATATTAGCGAAGTAAAAAAACAGTTGTTCCTTACAGGGTGTTTCTTAAGTAAGCCACACAAAAACAAGGTAGGAAGAAAGGCAAATAGGTAACTATCTTAAAGTACTCAGATAATGTAATTTCAGAAACATTTTTTATCATTATGTTTGTTTATTTTCTTCTGCATTTGTCAGTCTGAAAAGTAGTTCTACTGAGATAAATGTTCATGTAGGGAAGAGATACTGGCTGATTTGATGTAAATCCCTCCAAACATAAATAAAGCTTAAAACTTTGGTCTATACTAGTCACAGAGCTTGTGGGGGCCTATTTTCAACACTAGCACCTTAAAAAGCAGAATTGCCACGTGCTGTCACCTTGTCTACCATAGGACATGGACACTGTGCCAGGTAACCTTTAATACTGCTAGATGTGATTGCGGTGGTCCTTAATGATGTTCAGGCTGAACTTTCTTATAAAATCTTGGCACCCTTCACTCCCAAACTGTCTCTGGACAGGAGCACTAATTTTGTTTCATTATTCTAATATGTGGCTCTGTTTACATCCTGCTTTTCAGCAAAGGTTCAGCTGTGGGCTATGGCCCTACCAGGTGGAAATGCATCCAAAGTCAGCAGGGAGGCAGATGGCAGCAGATTCACTGGGTTGTGGCAACCATTAGTAACTGTCACTTTTCAGCTCAGACCTGCAGAGTTTTCTGTTTCCAGATGGCTCTGTTAAAGAATTTGGGTTTGCTGCTGGTTAGTTCTCAGGAGCAGTGTGGGAACAAAACCTTTGCACAATGAGGCTGAGGTATCAGCCTGGGTGCTGTAAAATTAGCTCTCTTCCAGGACAGGAGCCTGACGACATTCATCTCCTCTTCTTCTGCTCTGTGCCTGAGAGACCTTTCTTTTTAAGCAGTAGTCTCAGACTAAAGAGGCAGTTTGCAATGGTCTCCCATGAATGGAAATGCTCCTGTAGCCATGTCCTCTTCTCTGCTGGGAAAAGACAGATAAAGAGTTGAGGTCAGATGAGAGCTGAGGCTTTACATCTATTCTGTGTATTAGAGCTTGGCTGGGTGGCAAGTTTGCCTTGTTGTCTCCAGATCTTACAACATAAGTGCCAAAGTGCCAAGCAATCAAATGGTGTGCACTCTTAACAAATTACGATCTAAGCCCAAACTATGCCCACTTTAAATATATTATACTGTGGTAAATATTATAAAACTATAAATACATAAAAATAGTTATCTAAATTGTAATATAGCAACAGTCAGATAGCCCTTAGTTCTCAAAAGGGTCACTTGTCCCTTCTAACATATTTTTGTCTTGTAACCACCACCCCCTTCCCCTTTTGAGTGCTTGCATCCTCTCATATGAATTTTCCTGGACATTGAATCCTCAAGAATAGCCTTTTCCTTACCCATTTCATTAGCTGCATCCCCAGCCTTATCTCCAGCCTCTGTTATTTTCTCTGTCACTGTATTGCCTTTTGCCCTTGACTGCAAACCCTCTGTTTGCAATTGAAGAGTAGTTTGGAAAGTATCTTTCATACTGTGAATAAACATTATTTTTCCAACATAATGACCCTTGACACCAAATAATTTATGTTTCTGGAGTGCTTTCTTTCCCTTCTCTCTGTTTCCTTTCTGCCATCCCTCTTTAATTAAGACTTTTTGCTCTCTCTCCTGTTTGTTTCTTTCCATCTGGTAACTGGTCATTAATACATTTATCCAATTAAATGTCAGAGTGGCTTTTATAAAAAGTGGGACATCCTAAAGTTTGTAACAGATTCTCTGATTACTGTTCTTCCAGTGTCTATACTGCTAAGTCAATGTTTCCCTAATCACTTTTAGAACTATGAATATTATTATTTTCCTGTTTTCTACATATATTTTCACTTAGAGAAGTTTGACTTTTTAAATTCCTTTCTTGTAGACTTCTCAAGAATTAGCCTCACTCTCAAGTGCTGGATTCTTCTCTTAGTTTCAAACACCAGATATCGCTTCAGAGTTTAAATCAGTATCACTATTCTGTGCTACAGATGCACTCTCGACATGCTCTATAGGTTGTCAAGCTTGGTTAAGAAATCAGAAGGAATTGCTATTATCCATAGATAAACTGTGGACTTCACTTCTCTGAATTCCATCTGGTCAACTGGCAATAGATCCTCTTTCCAGAAAACTAATCCTACTGTCCTCATCATTTTGTACAAGTGTCTTGAGAGGGACTATTCTTCGTGGTTATCCTGTGTTGAAAACCACTGCGCTATTTACAGGTTCCTGTCTGGTGCTTTTTTTAAGGTTAAAAAAATTGAAACTACTTCATTTCAGTCAGAAGAATAGTGAAGACAATCTTTCTTAACTTCAAGATAAAACTATTTTTACAGTATCAGCGTGAAACACTTTTGGTCTCACTTTATCATTTTTTGCCTTTCTGCACAAGGAGAAAGGGCAGCTAATGTAGTATTGCTATCCTGTTATTCCTTCCTCCTACAAAACATCTATTTCTACTGGAGGTGGCAGTTAACATTGTTTGTCCCACTTTACCTCGATTAAAGTAGCGGGAGGAAATCATGTGTCCTGGGGAGCTGCTCTTTCTCTATTAAGCAAGTGAGTGGGTTGCACCTGGAGTTATACCATGCTTTCTTTTTTCAGCTTCAAGGTCAATGGGACTGCCTGATTGATAAATAATATCTTTGTCCACTACTGCCATGCAGTTCAAAATGCAGCATCTCAGAAGGGATAAAAATCAGGAGCAAATTGTTCTGCTTGTCATTTTTTTTTTTTTCCTCCCATGAAAAACAGTAAATTATTATAGTAACATTATGTGACCATTTGTTATATTAGTGCTACTTGCAAAGCCGATTGCCTCAACAGGAATGGCAGACTGTGATATTTTATTTGCGGAATGGGAAATACATCATGGTCATTACAACTCTGTTGAAACAAACCTTCTAGTAAGTAATAAAAGATAAACAATGAAATTATGAAAGGGACTTACTCAGGCAAATAATCAGAGAGATGGAGCACCTCTCCTATCAGGAAAGGCTGAAAGAGTTGTGTTTTTTCAGCCTGAAGATGACAAAGCTCTGAAGAGACTTTATTAAGGCTTTTAGGTATTTAAAGGGGACTTCTAAAAAAGATAGGGTCAAACATTTTAGTAGAGGCTGGAGAGATAGGACAAGACTTGATGGTTTTAACCTAAAAGAGAATAGGTTCAGAGGAGACAGGAGGAAGGAATTTTTTATGATGAAGGTGGTGAAATGCTGAAACAAGTTTCCCAGAGAGGGAGTAGATAGATGCCTCATCCCTGAAAACATTTGAGGTCAGATTGGATGAGGCTCTGAGAAGCCTGGTTCCCTTGAAGATGCCTCTCCTCATTGCAGGGAAGTTGGACTGCATGACACCTTTCACTAGACCAGGTTACTTAAAGCCCCATCCAACCTGGCCTTGAATACTTTCATCCACAGCTTCTCTGGGCAACCTATTCTAGTGCCTCATCACCCTCACAGTAAAGTTCTTCCTAAAATCTAATCTAAGTCTACCCTCTTTTAGTTTGAAATCATTACTTCTTGTCATATCACTACACCCCTAATAAAGAGCCCATCCCCATCTTTCCTGTAGGCCCCCTTTAGGTACTAGAACACTGCTTTAAGGTCTCCCTGGAACCTTCTCTTCTCCAGGCTGAGCAACCCCAATTATGTCAGCCTAGCTTCATAGGACAGGTGCTCCAGCCCTCTGATCATCTTCATGACCCTTCTCTGGACTCATTGTAATAGGTGTTTCTCATGCTGACAGCCCTAGAGCTGGACATAGTACTCCAGGTGAAGTCTCATGAAAGGAGAGTAGAGAGAGATAATTTCCTCCCTTGGCCTGCTGGTCACTATTCTTTTGATGCGGCCTGGGCTCTTCATCCACCAACACGCCCAAGTCCTTCTCTGCAGGGCTGCTCTCAATCTACTCATCACCCTGCCTGTATCCATGTTTGGGATTGCCACAACCCAGCACCTTACATTTGGCCTTGTTGAACTTCATGAATGAAGTTCACCTTTACTCTTGAAATTCCCCTGTCCAGGGTCCACCTGTCAAGGCTGCCAAGCTACCAAGGTTATCTGGTTGGCATTCCTTCCCTCTGGAGTATGAACCACACTACACAGGTTGGTGTCATCTGCAAACCTCGCTGAGGGTAGACTCAGTCCCACTGTCCATGTCACTGACAACGTTCAACAGCACTGTTCCCGGTACTGACCCCTGAGGCACGCTACTCCTCACTGGTGTCCACCTGGGCATCAAGTCATCCATCAAGTCATCCATCCATGTCTCTCCATTTTAGAGAAAAGGGTGTTGTGCAGAGAAATGTCAAATGCTTTACACAAGCCCAGCTAGATGGCATCAATCACTCTTCCATTATCCACTAGTGCTGTAACATGTCATTGAAATTTGCCGTAGAATTTGTCAAACACCATGTTCACTTGGTGAAGCCATGTTGGCAGTCACCAACCTGCCACCTCTGTTTTTCTTGTGCCTTACCATCATGCCAGGGAATTCTGCTCCTTGAATTTGACAGGCACAGAGTTGAGACTGATTGGCCTGTACTCTTCTCCTTTATAAAAATTATATATTTCCTCCTTCCCATCAGAGGAACTTCACCAGCATGCCATGACTTCTCAAGTATGGCTAGTGGCTTAGCAGCTTCATTACAAGTTCCCTCAGGATCTTCGGATGCATCTCATCAGCTCCCATTGCCTTATACACATTCAGGTTTCCTTAGATGGTCTAGAGCTTGATCTTCTCCTGTGGTGGGCAGTAATTCTGCCAGTCCCAGCCTTTATGTTCTCTGAATTGGGTGACGTGGCAAGGGCATGTGCCAGTAAAAAGTAAAGGGAAAATAATTTTTGAATCTGCAAGTTTTATGTCCACAATGGGCAATAAACAATTCCAGTGATCGTTTCTCATAACATATGTGTATTGTCACTCATATGTCTAGTCACTGAATATCAAACTTCCGCAGTCTGGAGGGGAATCTCACCAACTTAGAAATAATTTTTTGCAAACTTTATCTATTTTACTTGTTGATTGGTTCCTGTGCTATGACATCTGGAACATTAACCCCAGCTATCTTTGGAATCAGTGTCCATGTGGCATCAAAATTAGGGAAACAAGCTTATTTATTTACACATTTTGCATATTTGTAAACTCATCGTTTTTCTGTATCAGTAAAAACTGAGTGCAGAGACAAATGAACCTGGCTTCATTGATTTTCAAGGACCTGACTTGACTGACACTAGCACAGATTTTGGCCTGCTGTGCTTAGCTCTGGTTCACACTGAGTCGCATAAAACCAGGAAACATGATGTTGCAAGTGCTTAGAAGTGCTTGAGAAGCTTCTGCAAAACAGTGCTAATTTCAAGTCTGTGAAACTTTACAAACAAAAGAACTGGGATCAAGTAAAAGCACCACTGGACCTATGAAATAAGCCTGAAAATTATTTCTAGCAGAGTATTGGGATGTAGCTAGTAAAAGCTGCCCCAGGATCTGATGTTACACTGCTGTGGCCACTGCATAGGTGGAATGGGACCTCCAAGATACATTTCTGCTGGAATATTATTTCTTGATTTATTTTTCATCTTCCCCTGCATCTGGAGACTCTCCCTCAGTTTTAATGAAAATAAAAACACAGCTGGGTAGGAACATGATCTCCTGGAAAACAATAAATTCTTCACACTTCATGGAATAACATAAAAAAAGAGAACCCACAGTAGGGTATCAAAGTTTACACAGAGGAGTCAGTGACTGACATAAATATAGTAAGGAACTCTGGCTGAAAACACAAGCTTGGGGAAACACAGTCTCTCAGGAGGTTTTTCTAAGGAATAATGAGGGTGGCTTCAAGCATAGTTTCTGGGGAGGGGATGAGGTAAAGTATATAACTGCAAGTGCACCAATGTGCAGGCTCATGTTGTTCTGGTCACCTGCCAAAGCCAGAATACCCCTGAAGCATGTGATAAGGGATTCAGGAATGGTAGCTGTTGGCAACCAAATAACTGATCCTCGTGGACTTTACTGCAAATGTTTCCATGTGCATGCGTGTGAGTGTACGTGTTCTCTACATGCAAACATGCACGTGTCTGTTGTTTTTATGACTGTCAGAGGTTTAACAGTGTAATAAATAGGTGGAAGTACTGTGTAACTGAGATATCAATATATTAATAGATTTAAGCATTGTTTTTGAGGACATTATCAACTTGAAATCTCACCTGCATCTCAAAGTATTTTTACTGTTTAAAGGCATACATTAAGATATGATAGCTGTAAGGTAAGAGAGCTTGAAATATTTCACCTGTTGTTCTGTTTATTTCGCATTTGTGACAGCATTTCATATACAGAGGATTTCTCCAGCTACTCAGTGTCACCTTTAGTTATAGAGATCTTGTTCAAAACAAAGTGGAAAATCATTCTCAAGGGAAAATTTTTTGTGTCTTTCTCTCTTTACTACCTGTCCTTGATCCAGATTTATTTAAAAATGGATAACAAAGCTGAGGAAAATTACATTATTTGCATGCTTCAAAAAATATCATTTCTGTATAAAGTTCTCCTCTAGATCAGGCCCATTGCCAGGGTAATTAATGGGCAGATGCAGTCCTTGGAAGTACTTTTAACTCATCTCTTGAAACTGATTCAATTTTAATTTGATGATCTCCCTTTAATGGTGCTTACTGTACAGTCAGTGCTAGTTAATAGGAGTATTCCCTTCTTTGCCAGGAAGTGGTTTCATATAAGGTACTTAGGGATATCTCAGACCTCATGTCAGATATTATGATACCTGAGAATTTATTATTACCTTCTTAAATGCCATAATCTCTTGAATAAAATCTTTGAAATTATAAAAAAAAAAAAGTTGTATTGTTTTTCAAATATGTGGAGATATCACAAGAAGGAAATAAGCATTGCCATTACATGTTTAACAATGCAACTCACATTCCTTCCATTTTCACAGCTGAAAATGAGCCTTGTTCTATGATTATAATATCTTCTGATCCTTTTTATGTGTCAAAAGGGCATATTTAAATTTTATCCATCATGATTAACTAAAGCCAAGCCTCAGGAAATGCTTGTACTTGCTAGAGGTGACCTTTGGTTTACACCAAGAAGAAACTGCAGCTTTGATTCTCCAAGGGTGGATTGCCTTTTGGAAACACTCAGTACTCCATACAGCTGTGTTTAAGATCTGGCTTGAGTGTGGTAATGATTCAAAAATATAGAGGAAAGGAGGCAAGTGATTCTGAGAAGGAAATGGACTGAAGTATATTTTTTCTTGAAACAGTGTGAGATTTGGCTCTGCTCTGTACCTCCACAACAGAACCTTTATTGTACTCTCAGGATTGGTGGTTTTACTATCAACTTCCCAGACAGTTTTTCAGCAATATCTCTGGTTAGTTTTTCTCTTCTTTCTCATTTTTAATGACTCTTTAAAAGAAGACTACTAACATTCCTAGTCATATTTAAAATTCTCAGGTCAAAGAATTAGAAGAAATAATTTTATTTTTTCCCTTATTATATGCCTTATATTGAATTTTTTTGATCAGTTTAGGCAAAGTCTTCCCCTAATTATGGAATATTACAGTGTTATTTGTAAATGGAGCAATTGTAGTTTGTCAACCAATTTGTTGCAAGCAATTTGTTCAGTAAGACTGTGGGAGGAATGACTGTGGAGTAAATGAGCTGCGTGCTAGAGAGTAATGGGAGCAGACTATGAATTACTTTGCTGTGAACAGAAAAGCTTCTGTTAATCTCTTCAAAAAAAAGAACAAAAACAAAAAGAAAAAACAAAACCCACCAGTCTGTCTACTTTCTATATGGTTTATTTCCTTTTTATTTTTTTTTGAGATGTAGTTGACATCTCAGAGACTATTTGCCCTCTTGGCTTTAGTTAATGTCTCTATTTTAGCTCTGTATTTAAATAATTGACAAATCTCCAGAGATCAGGGTAGTTAGGGAAGGTCTTGAACTGCTGCTTCAGTTTGGCTTCAAAATAATAATATTAGAAAAGTGCAGTGCTTCATTATATAGCAGTGAAACTACTGTCAGTCAAACTAAATATGAATTTTGTGTTCCAGATTCAATTTACATAATAAAGAAGAGGTAGAAAACAAGAAATAATTTTTTAAAATTATATTTTTATTTAAATGGCACGTCTTAAAGGCTGTTTGCTTCAGCAGATTCAAAATATAATTTGTACATTATGTTTGCTTTATAGCATTAGTCTGCCCACAGCAATAACAGCCAACAGCTGAAGTAAAATGTGTTGTCAAGCAAATAGTGAAAGAGGGAATTAAAGGGAACACCTGTGTCTTGTTATTAGAAATCATATCCATACTGGACTTGTAATATCCTAAATAGTACAAATTTAGCTAGAAGTAACAAAGCAGATGGAAACATCTGTATATTGTATGTGATGACAGTTATTGGTAGAGTATCTGGCCCTGGTTTTCCTCTCAGTAAACATTATTTGCATAGTAATTTTCATCCTTTGCATCCTTAACTGGTGAAAAAATGTGATGTCTGATGAAGACAGCTTATATTAGAACATTGGTACAGAGAGACAGTCTGCTCCTGATACAAATACACAGGTACAGATGAAAATCATGTAAATGTCCAGTACAGACCTACAATGAACATTCTAATGGGCATAAGTGGAAAATATTTGAACTTTCTTGAATGTACCACCTTCTCACTAAGCAAAAAACATAGGAGAAAGTGTTGCAAGGCCAGGGTTTGTCAAACAGCACATCAAATGCAGCCAGGCTGCCACATCACTATAAGTGAAAGTCAAAGGAACTTAGTTCTCCCTATACATCAAGTGTCTACATGGGAGGCACAGACCATGCAAGCAAACTTTCCCATTCTCCCCTGCAGGCAAAGGAATGGGGCAGCCATTCAGCTGGGCAGGTGTCAGTGTCTGTTTTAGTGTGATCCCAGTATATCTGCAGCCTCCATCAACAGCAGTATTGACTAGATCCTCCTCTGGCTGTCTCGGGAGCTTGGACAGACTTCTTCACTTACAGATACATAGGTGGTAAGACATTTTAAGCTGAATGTCTGAACCCCAAAGCTGAATATTATTTTTGTAGTTCCTTTACACACAGATTCAGTGCCTAATATTTGCAGCATAATGCCACCATAACTCTATCTTAACTTTTAAGAGAACTCAGATGTCACCTGACTATAGTTGGAAAAGATTATTTTTCTGCTAGTCATTTTTGCACCTACATTTTTTTTACCTTCTTTTTCCTCTAGCCAAGCTTCCATTGGTGAATGGAAAGAAACCCAAAAGCAGCAGTAAAAACAGATCATATGCAGTGGGAGAAGCATATAGGAACTTTAAATTAAATTTGGTTCTTTTAAAAATCAATTTGAGTGAAAATTCTGCCAAGGAGAATTCTTTAAAAGTCTCTTTATAAAATATTGAAAGAAATCCAGGGCATGAATCCCTTAGACCCAGCTTTTCTTTCTCATCCTTCTAAGCTGTCTCATAAATATGAATTCTCTTGTTGAATTGGAAGATTTTCTGTCAGCAGGCTGAGATGGTTGGACACTGGTTACATCTGGTCAGAATATCTCTAAGATACTACAATGGTAGATGCTAAACCAAAGCTTGAAATAGATGAAGCTAACAATATATGGAATTGTGATAAAATACTTTTCTGCGAGTGCTTGATGACAGGTACTGTACTTTATGGGATGTGAAATTTTTCCAAGATGATGCATTTGGAGTGTGGCTCAGTACTGACTTCTTGCTTATATGGACAAGTGAATCTTTTAAATTGCTCTTCTCCTTCACTCTAGGTGGTTTGTACCTTATGCTTGCAAAGAAAGTGTTGCCTAATGCACCTGTCCAATTGTGGAACTTCTGACAAAATAATTTCTTCCTCAGATCATCCATACAATCCATTATTGCTTCATCTTTCTGAATTAATTTCTGTAGCTTTTTGTGTAAGTGTATGTTTTCAGAATTTACTGCTGTTCCTGTAAATACCAAATCCTTTTTAAATTGTCCCAGTGTTGTTTTCTCAATGACTTCTTACAGATGATTACAAAAATTCTCTTTTGCTTAATTTGATGCTTCCAGTTGTTGGCTGGGGATATCTTTGGCTAAGCATAATCACTGTTAAGAGGTTCTTGTGATGCAAGAAGGAAAGTAATTGAAATTGCAGAAACAGTAATTTATTTTTTCTATACCTTTTCCCTTAATTCTGCTCACTTTATTAGTAAGAAAGTCACTCACTCTTCTGTTCTTCATCCAGCTATTGAGGATGTTATATAATAAAAAGGAAACATTCTACTAATGAAATTACATTTCTTAATGCATTATTCACCAATCTCCAGGGTTTTAATGCTATTTTGTATTGCTAAACACCTACTATATTCATTATTTAGCATGCAACAAATATGCGGCTAAACCAGGCCATTTGGGAGGTCAGTCAGAAGGCAGAGAATATGAATCAGACAAGGAATGTCTCTTCATGTCAAATCTCACTATAATCTCTAGCCAAATTTTCAGAAACTCTGTGAAGACACAGTCTCTGTTTAAAATAAAACAAAAAAGTCCTGCATCTATTGTATTCTCCCCCATTTAGCTTCTTCCTTGTGTGGATGGTAGCCATGACTCTTTCCCATCATTAGATTCAGAGCCTACCTCTCTTGCTCTGTATTTCCAAGACACTAAACACCTTCATGGATCTCTTATTCTCTGCATATATGCTGCTCATATCAATGACAGTTGTTGACAGATTCTGCCTGTAAGCATCTGTCTATGTTCTTTAAATCCTTGGTGGCAACCAAACTGGTAAAGCAATTAGGCAGGAAAACTATAGAAAAGGAAGAAGAATTAAGAGAAAAAAATAGTAGTGCTTTCTCTAATCCAGTGAAGGTTACTGTTGGAAAGGGGAAATTTTGTCTCCAGTATTTTGTATCACTTCTGTATTGTAGAACCTATGATTCATACATCACAGGGTGCCTAAATGTCTCCAATAATGACACTTTTTATGGTTAAAATCAACCACTTTTTATAGCTACACTTTTTATGGAAACTTAGGGTTTCATCCAGACCCTGTGCCATTGGTTGTGGATGGGCTATGCTCACTTATAGCTTGAATAACCAATCTGTGTTTCAGTTAGGGTGTAACATTCCTCTAAGAACTTCAGTCTTCTGAAGCTTAAATATTTTGAGATGGCTCTTGCCCTAGACACTGGTGAGTGGTTTTTTATTTAGTTAAGAACCAAACTTCCAAGATATTTCTTTATTAAATTACTATAAAACCTAAAATTCTTTCCACTTGAAAACCCTTTTCATTTGAGAGGGTATGTTTGAGGCTATGTTCTTTGTCTTCAGAAAATCTCAGGGCAGGGTGCCATGCCATTCCTGTACCCAGATCCTTTCTGCCTTTGTTGTTCCACGATCATTTCATAGAATCAAAGAATATGCCGATTTGGAAGGGATCCATCAGGATGATTGAGTCCAACTCCTGGCCCTGCACAGGACACCCCAGGAGTCACACCATGTGCCTGAGAGCATTGTCCAAATGCTTCTTGAACTCAGAAAGGCTTGGTGCTCTGAACATTTATTTGGGGAGCCTGTTACTGTGTTCAACCACGCCCTAGGAGAAAAACCTTTTCCTGATATCCAGCCTTTACCTACCCCAACTGAGCTTCATGCCATTTCCTTGAATCTTGTCACTGATGATGAGACTGAAGAGATCAAGGTCTGCCCCTCCACTTCCCATCCTGATGAGGATGTTGAAGGCCACCATGAGGTCTTTCCTCAGTCTCCTCTTCTCCAGGCTGAGCAGACCAAGTTACCTCAGCTACTTCTCATATGGCTTCCCCTCCAGGCCCTTGACCATCTTTGCTGCCCTCCTTTGGACACTCTCTAGTAGCTTAATGTCATTTTTATTTTGTAGCACCCAAAACTGCCCCCAACATTCACAGTGAGATTGCTTCAGTGCAGAGCAGGATAATCCCCTCCCTCGTCTAGCTGGTGATGCTGTGCCTGATGCCCCCCAGGACACGTTTGTCCCTCCTGGCTGCCAGAGCACTGCTCACTCACATTTTTCTTGTCATCATCCAGGATCCCCAAGTCCCTTTCCACAGTGCTGCTCTCTGGCCTCTGTTTCCCTGGTCTGTACACACAACCCAGGCTGCCCCAGACCAGGTGTAGAATCCAGCACCTGTCCTGGTTAAATTTCATGCAGCTGGTGATTGTCCAGCTCTCTAATTTGTTGAGGCCTCTATGCAGGGCCTCTCTGACCTTGAAGGAGTTGACAGCGCCTCCTAGTAGTGTTGTCAGAAAACTTGCTTAGTATCCCTTTGAGTCCTGCGCCCAGGTCATTTGAAGAGCACAGGGCCTAAGATGGAGCCCTAAGGAATCCCACTAGTGACAGACTAGTGAGAGGTCACCAGTCTGATGTCACCCCATTCACTGTAACACTTTGTGCCTCACCCATGAGCCAGCTGCTCACCCATCTCATGACGTGTTTACCCAGCTGTGTGCTGGACATTTTGTCCAGAAGGATCCCATGAGACATAATACCAAAAGCTTTGCTGAAGTCCAAAATAATTCTATTTTCTGACTTCCCTTGATCAGTGAAGGGGGTTACCCTGTCACAGAAGGAAGTCAGGTTCAACAAACAGGAAGCCCTGACAGATGTGACCAATGACAACTTCAACACCTTCCAGAATAATCTTTTCTATGACTTTACTGGGCACTGAAGTGAGACTTACGGGCCTGTAGTTTCCAGGGTCCTCCTTCTTACCCTTGTTGAAAATCGGGACAACATTCACCAGCTTCCAGTCAGCTGGGACCTCTCTGGATTCCAAAGACTGCTCAAAAATCATCAAGAAAGGCTTTGCAATATCATCCAGCTCTTTTAGGGTTCTCCAGTGAATCCCATCAGACCCCATAGATTTCTAGGAATCCAGCTGGAGCAGTAAATCCCAGATAAGTTCAGGAACAGCTGAGAGTTTATCTTTCATGTACTCATGGTTATCAATCTTAGAGCACTGAGACCCGCCTCTGCCATCAGTGTTGAAGATGGAGGCGAAGAATTCACTAAACACCTCTGCTTTGTCTCTGTCCCAGTTTGCAAGGACACCTGTATTGGCCTGATGTTATTTCCACACTGCCTTTCAACATTAATGTATTTGAAAAAAATATTTGTTGATATTTTTGTTCCTGTAGTGCTCTAAATTATATTTTATTCCTCTGTGTACTCTTTTCTGACCTTGGTGTGTTTTCTAAAAATCCACTGTTTATTGACCCATGTGTCAGAATGTTTTAGCTTTCACCTGAAAATATTTTTTTGACCTTTGTAATTAATGGGGGAAGGTGAGAAGGAAATAACACAAAACCACAAATTGTGGCTACTGTAAGACCCAGAGATTCCAAAACTCAAAGGGGAAGACCCCAAAGCCCTCATTGTTTTACCCAAATGTAAAACATAAAAAGCTGTTGAATAAAAATGAGCCTGATTTTGGAGGAACTGACCCAAATTGCTGAATTGCTGAAGGCTCCTGGCTGTCAAGGCATCAGTGGGAGCACCTACAGTGGAGCCCTGCTGTGCAGTTAGCCTACTGCCATTTTTTTCCCTGTGTGGTGATCTCAGCAGAACCTGCAAAAGCTCCACTGGGATTCCTGCTAGGTAAGTGTCAATGTATTTCATTTTTCAGGTGAGCTCCAGAGCAAATGATACTAACAAGGATTCCCAAAATGGATATTTGGGAAGGACAGCGTTAGAGCCTAAAGACGGATATTGCAATGGATATGCTAATACTTAATTAGATAGCCTACTTAGAGGCATCTCTATAGCACTCATTACCAGAGCAGCTGTGATCTGATTATATCACCAATCTGAACTTTATCAAATCATTAACTTATGGTATTAGTAATTTCAGAAGAGAACCACAAAATAAAATGGCTGGCATTGCTATTATTGTAATACATGACATAGCACAGTTGCAACTGATAATTAACCACGTGATCAATTCTTATTAAGACTAACACCTGTGTGTTTGTTAACCATGAAGCATTATGGTTTTAAATAACTCAACACTTGGGATTTGATACTCTGGCTGAAATATAAACTCTTGGGAAGAAGCTTTATAACTGTGAATAACACTCTTTGGGAGGCAAAGTGCACTGCATGTGTTACCATGTACCTTGTGATTTAGTTACAGGTGGTACATGAAATAACAGGGCCTCTGCTTGGCAATGTCACCGGGAATAGGTGCCAGAAAAACGTGTGCTTAGTAGTCTGTGAAAGAACTCACAAAAACCTGGTGGGACTCATGTTCCAGACAACATCTAAAATGTGTCTGACATTGCTATAATTTACAAGATCTGGAAGGATGTGGATTGGAAAGCACACTTCTTTTCACTTTCTGTCAGCTGCAGTGAGGAAGTTGTGTTTTGCTGTGCTGATGGATTTAGAAACTCTCGTTAGGACCTACTGGCATCAGGTCTGGAGGGCAGCACTCAGGTAGAGCTGCAATCTGGCATTTGTTTCTCAAAATCCATCGTGTTGTTATTCAAGAACATTCTCTTCTACCTCACTGGAACTGAATTGCATCATTTAAGGTTACAGATTGAGTCAGCTTTCTGCTAACATTGCCTGAGTGAAATGTACCACTTCTGAAAGAGTGTTAGACTAACAGCAGTAGAAGATGAAGCCATTTGCTTATCCACAAAAGTTTCTGTAGAATCAGTGTCACCACATCTGCTAACACATGTATCTAGTCATGGTTTATGTTTCTTTTTTACACTTGGAAAACACAATGTCTAAAGTGCACCTTAATGACCCATGACCTGCTGGTCATTCAACTTCCAGTCTACAGGAATCTGCACCTGTATTTTTTTTTTTTTGAGTGAAACAAAAGAAGCTGATTTATTGAACTGAGACCATCAAATAATTTTATGTATGTTCCCAAACATGCCTTGCTCTCAAATATCATGATAGAACTAACCTTGTGAAGGATAAGTTGCCACATTATTTACCTCCCTACTTCAGCAGATCCAATATTTTTCACGTTGTCCTCTTTGTAGCCTTTCTAAAAGAAGAATCTGAAAAGGCCAGCATGATTGTTAGCATATTTCCAATCTCCATCCTCATTCAGTTCTTCTTCATTTCATCTTTAATATATATTCTTTTAATCCAGACTTTCTTTCCTGTCTGCACTCCCTGAAAGATAATAATTCAAAATCACATTAAGGCAAAAACCTCAGGTCACTCAACAGGAACAAAGATATGAATTTCCACTAATCACAATCTATCTTCCCAGCACTGTGGTTCCCCAGTGAAATTGAAAGAACCAGACATCCCACTGGATCTTTTATAAAGCTGTGCTAACATTACATAATCCCAAAGGCATAGGAAAATGTGATAAAACTGCAAGATAAAGCCTACGTTTTATCTGTTCATGAGAAACCCTTAGGTGCCTGTGACACTCAGGCTTTTCTCTCGTGCTTGAAAATCCTTCTGTCCTTGGAATTTAGCAGGAAATTTCTGACCATCATTTTGACACCTCAGTGTCCAACTAAGAAGATGACTTCCTTACATATCTCAGACTGGCATAGCTTTTTTTTTTTTTTTGGTTGACTGTGCAAAAGTGCTGTCATTTGTAATTTCCTATCTCATTAAACAAATAGGGGTCTTGCAATTCTGTTATTTTTAGTGAGCATTTTGTGAAGGTTGTTCAGTTTAAGTGAACCAAAGGCACTCACTGCTCAATGGATGCTGTGGTGCTTGCAATGATGCTGGCAGGTTTCTGTGACTGGGTGGCATAAACCTTCATATTAAAGAAACTCTTAATGGCCCTGAGCCAATAAAATGTTAATAGGAGTTTAATAGAAAGAGCTAACATTGACTAGTGATTTCAATAAGATAATGCCACAGTTAATTGTTTTATGGACTGAGACTAGAATGGATTGCTGTGTATAGATTGGACTAAGATGCATTCTCCATAGCTAATGTTTTTATTTTTTTTAATTATCACCTTTTTTGAGCACATTTCTTGGAAGTGGAGAACATTTCTAGAGGCCTATGCAAACATTTTGTTTTGCCTAATATATCTTCTAAGAAAGATCAAAACTACCACATCCCAAATTAAATTTGCAATTACTATTAAAAAGATGCAAAAGGATGGTTTTTGTGCTTTTACCACTCAACTAAAAGCTAATCCCTCCTCTCCCCTATGAGAAGCTATTACCTTTTCATGTGGAGTGGGTGACTAAAAACATAAAATTTGAGGGAAACTACTTTAAAAAAGGAGGATGGTAGATTGCCTGAGTACCATATTCTTAGTTTCATTCAGATGCCATAAACAAAAAGGGAAAGAATATTTATTCCCAGGCAGAATATCTCTCAATTTACACTCCTAAAACTATGACCAGGTTCCTCTTCGCATTTCATTAAAAAAAAAACCAAACCAAAACAAAAACAACAACAAAAAAACCCAAACAAACAAACAACAACAACAGAAACACAAAAGAAAAAACATGAAAGTCATCCATTAGCATCAATAGGAACCTAGTACTTTGGTTTTATAATGAAGTCTAAGTCCAAGAAGGCTCATTCCAGGGAGTACTTTGTGCATGCAGTTATTCCGATTAGCAGAATTAATAAGGTCCTTAAGTTCACCAGTTTAATGCTGGGTTAAATAATTTATTACTTTGAGTCAAAATTGAGAATGTTTGAGAAATTCCCAAACAGGATATGGGAAAGAAAGTTTTTAAGTTACCTTGCATCCCATGAATGTTCTTCTAAAGCTGGCTCCAGGATTACTAATGAACATTGTAGAAAATGAAAGCATCCCAGGTGTGTTTGACTACTGATGTGAGGGGCGTGCATGGACTCTCAGCACCCTTCACACTGATCAGCTTCAAATTCTCTCTACTTTACCATTATAATAGGAAATAAGTTCACCACGTAAACCACAGCAAGTGATTGGCTTGTTTCATAGTCTTTAATCCAGAGAAGAAAAATGAACCATCTTGGAGTAAAAATGACGATTTAGGGTGTGAGTGCTCTTTAAAGATGTCCAGACACAAGAAATGCTGTGCACCATTGCTTTGCAACAGCCTTTGTAGTTTTTTTTTTACCTTCTAGCATTTGTATTTCTCTTGTTACTCTGCCACCCATCCCAGGTGCCACTACAGAAATGAGCAGTTTGTGAGTGAGGAAAAGAGAGAAGTTATCATCAGGGAGATGGCACAGAAATCCAAAAATATGGAATGGAATAAATGGCAAAATCTTCTCTTTGTTTACAAGCCAAATTCTAACTAAGGAAATCAACTGCAGCTTGAAAAGATTCCTGCCAGAAATTTTCTGCAATCAAATCAAAATTCAAACCTTATCTTGGAGACCCTGTGATTTTTTTTGCCATTCACGTGCATCCCAAGTAAGCTACCGGTGTCTAAACATTTCATACATCAGGCAATTTGTCAGATTCTGAAGATGATGCCATAATTCCCATAGCATATTTTTTGTACTGAGTAGTATTTTCAGCACCTCATTCAGTACTGTGTGTTCTGCATACAAGTAAACTCTAACATTAAATGCTTCAGTGAAGTGCTTTTCAACTTATTTGTAAATAACTTCAGAACAATAGGGACAGATGGGGGTGAGTAAGAGAAGGAGCTTCTGTTTGCAGTAAGTAACATATGAAAAATGCAATCATCTCCCGGCATTCTGCAGACAAACAAATTTCCTTTCATGTTCTCTGAATACCAACTTTGAGCAGTATTGGTACTGGGACAGGCAAGGCAGATCAGAGGACCCCAAATAGTAGATAGGAGGGGACAGCCCCTCAAAACTCCATGAAAAGTGTTCTTCTCTATGGAGGAGGAATAGATGATGTTAAACATCGTGGAAGTGCTATGTGTTTATTCCTTTAACTGATTCTCAAGTTTTCAGTTAGTTGAGATATGGCCTTAAGACAGCTCAACATTCATGTGAATGGAATATAATTAAAGCACATTTTGTAATCTTTTGCAGATATCTTTGGTTTTGGGGGAGTTTATATTGCTCAAATTAGGAACCAAGTTTTAGAAATACAAGGAAAGTTGCATTAACATCTCTATTTTTGTAATGAGTTTCTCAAATATCCCTTTCAAAGGATGTCATTAATCTGAGTTGCCTCTGTTAAAGTGTTAAAATGAAATTATTTAGTCTCCCAACTGACCCACAAGATGTGTCTTTGCATTTTATCATGTTTCCAGCAATTTACCCTTCCGCCTTGCTGTGAGACAATTGATGGACGCATCTTCTTTCTTCCTTTAAGTCGAGTAAAAGTCACAATTGTTTCAAGTCATAGAGGTAAATCAAAAAATTATTCTTTCAGTTGTGGGGAGTTGTTTTCTTGCAAAACTACAATAAAGGAAAGTATGTAGTCTTCTGAAGTTTACAAAACTGCTTACTGCAATTGAATCTATGCAGATTATCCTAAGCAAAATTTTATATATATTCATGTATATAAAATATATTCTAATATCAGATACAATGAGGAATTGTAGTTGCTAGGACCATATACATGTACATATAGTGTTCTGGTGTTATTTAGTTGTTTTAAAAAATTGAACATCCAAATGGTTAGATATTTCATATGACACAGGTGGCAGCCATCTTAAAATCTTTTGCATTCCTTCAAAAAGGTATGGTAGCTTTTGAAGCAAGTCTGCTCAAAATTTTGCACATGTGAGTAGAAATTAAAACCAAAGTGCTTACTGTAAAGTACACTGTGCAAAGCTGGAGAACAAAAGGTTAATCTTGTTTGCGTAAAAGAGCTTTAAAAAACACTGATGTTCATTTGACCAAAAATGTTCCAATTTTGTTAACCTGTATATTTCAACAAAAAACTCCTCTAACAGCTGCAGTTTTGTAAATTGTAAATAAAATTATTCATAATGAGAATTAATGCATTATATGTTACTATGGAGACCATTTGAGAATAGAGGCGTTAAAGTATAGTTTGCTTTCTTCCAGGAATTGAAACAAATGCTTCTGAAAACCTTTGGAGGAATTAGTTTAACTGCGGTACTTGAAAGAATAATGTAATAGAAAACATGTATCTACTTATTCACAGAATTCACAAAGTGAGGAGATCTTGGTGACAGAATTATGTTTTTGGTGGTGGGGAAAGTAATCTTTTATTTGTCTAGCTAAAACTGATGGAAGACATTGTTAGTCCAGAGAAGTGGAGTATTTGGAAACAATTCATAGGGAGAGGTTTGACAATCCAAATAATGCTTATAGGAAATTGTATCTGCGACTATTTTCAAAGCTCGTTTATTTGCTGGATATGTATGACTGCTATACGTACTCTGAGAAATTCCTCTAAATGCAAAAAACCTGACAGTTGGAACAAAGTAGATAAACATTTTTTTAAGGGCCCTCTAAAAAATAATTAGTATGCTTAACCTGTCCTTATTCAGTGGCATAAGAGGTTGCAAGTAGCATAATATGTCATTTTACATTTTTGTTTTCTCATTAGGCTTGATAGAGAAATATCCCACTCTTCACTGGGAACCAGTAAGTAGTGTAGGGAAGGAATACATATCTGACACCAATACATGCTGTTATGAAATGCAATGGTGAGAGAAGGGAATTTGGAGAAAAAAAATATAAGTAAAAAAAGAAAAAGGAAAGTTATAAAAATTGCAAGAGTAAAAGTAAAAGAAAGCAAGGGAAAAGGAAGATAAAAGATAAAGTTTTATTGAAAGCTATTTCAAATCTTCACTTCTGCAATGGTAATTTCTAGTCTTCATTTGGTTTTGATTCCTTTTTCAATGGACTTTCTCTGTGCCATTTCTCTTTCATGGCTGTTCAAATAGCTCAGAGATGCTTCTCTCCATTTTTCTTATTATGTTTTCTTCACATTTGTCATCTCTTCTCTGAAGAAAAGATGTGGCTCCTGAGGGTATTTCTTCACTTGTTTTTCAGGATTCTGCTAATGAAAGGGTGGCTTCTTAGGAGCTTTGATAACAAAACCCAGTTGTTTCTCTGCCCAGTTTTCTACCCAATTTTCAACATTCTTTCACTCTGGAGGTTTCTTGGGATCTATGTTTCTCTTATTGGGTGTATGGAACTGTATTTTCTGTTCAGGCTAGTTTAGCATCTTTTCAGTCCTACAGTCTTAGTCATTTTGAAGAGGACCTGGGTAAGAGTGCCAATCTTCCTTATTTGAAAGGCACGTACTGAAAATTTTAAGCCGGTCTTCTAGTTCAGACATAGTTAAAGGCCATGGGCCCAACCCACATGGGGCAGGGAAAATACATCTCCTGGAGGATTTCCAAGCTAGAGAGAACAGTGATTCTCCTGTTGTCATACCAGAACACTGCAACAGGGGCTGAGGATTAGGCAGGGATTATTTGGGTCCCAGGATGAATGACCTGAAACACCAGCATCAGAACCCTCCTTGTCTCATGTCCTCCTACAGGTGTAGGAATGACTTTATGCAGAAGCACATTGCATAAAGAAAACATGGGAAAGCATCTTTGTGAGAAGTGAAGACCACATACAAAAGGCTTTATAGTTTGGCTGAAGGTTCATAAATTAAGATACTTTTTGTCCACTTGGTAGATCAGCTGAGCTGAATTGACCTTTAGCCAAACCAAGTCATATAGTTTTGTATATGCTGGAGATCAATAGCATGCACACGTGCACATGGAGTGATAATGACAGCTGAAACAGCAATATAGTTTTCCTTAGGTTAAATGTAATTTATTTTGCATTAACTTCAACATTTCCCATGTCATAAATGGAAACAAAATCAGTTTAAGCCAAAAGATACCACTTTAATTACTTGGGTCACTAAATTTAGTCCTCAGCTTCTTTATTTTTAATCTTAAACTAAGGCAGGTCAGCATTCTTTTGAGAATAAAATGAGAGTCAAGAAGAGAATGAATTGTGAGGTACTTGAGAGGGAAATAACTGAAACTATCTATGGAAAGCATAGAAAAGGAAATGCAGCACAGATGAGTGTGAGGTATTTTACATTCAAAGCAGAGATGAAAGCATTGTGAATTTAAATTAGTGTAATGACCTACAGAAACTACGTCAAGGTCTCTGGAATTATTCAGCCCTGGCAACCAGAAGGTGTTTAGATTTTATTTTATCTAGAGTTCAAATTAAACCCAAGCACTGGTAGCAGTCATTTCACCCTTTGCATGGAGGGAGCATTGTGGAGAACTTTATACAACTGAGTAGAGCCTTTTTGCAGTTCTCCACTTTGTGCTATTGAAAAAATGTATTGCTCTTCTCCTCTTTTCTTTTTTCCTCTGTATTTTTTCTCACTTTTCCATTACTCTTTCTTAGAATCATGGAATCAATCACAAAAAAGCCCACTTTGAAAGGACCCCAAGTAGATCATTTGGTCCAAAAATCTGTGGGAAAGGGAGCCTAGATAGGATTAATTAGCAACTGGTGCAATCAGATCTTGAAAACCTTCAGCAGTGGGGCCTCCACCACCTCCCTGGTGAGATTGTTCCATTGACTGACTCTTCTCAATGTAAAAATATCTTTATATCAATATGAAACTTCTCCTGGTGCAACTTCTACCTGTTGTCCTGTGTGTTCTCCGGGTGGTTCCTCGTGGAGAGAGGGCCTCTGCCCTCTTTGCCCTTTAGTGCTAGAGGACTGTGATGAGGTCCTGACTTATATTTCTGTTCTCCATGGAGGAAAGGCCTAACTCCTTCAGTCCTTCTTCATAGGAAAAGTTCTGCAGTGCTTTGATGATCTTCATGGCCCTTCTTTGGACCCTCTCCAGTCTGTACACATCTTGAATTGTGGGGACCAGTGTTCCAGGGATGCTCCTCTTTCTTCTTTCTCTTCATTTTATTACTGAAATAAAGAGCTGTGCTTGACTGTTATTCTTTAGTTGTATCTTTTCAGAGGGATAACTCAGACTTTTAAATTTCTGAAGGTGGATAAATAAGGCCATCCTCTCATTATTTCAGTAGTCTGTTGCACTCTTGTGAAAAGTCTTGGGGTTTTTTCATGTGGGTTGTGAGTCTCTGGAGCCTAGTTCAAAAAGTTTAAATGCATAAGGTTGGCAATACTGAGAATCAAGCTTTTGAAATGTTTCAAAGAGGATGATTTGTCATTTCTTATGGTCTATCATTGAAGAAATATGAGAGATCTTCTTTTTTAAAATAAAGCAAAATAGATTGCTATGATAAAATAATTATACTTTCTTCCTAAAAAGTGCAAGTTTTGCATTGAAATCAAAAAATACATCATGTTTGGGAAAAGGTCCAGAACTTAAATTTGCTTCTTTCACAAGAAGATGTATGCCTGCATAGCCAACTTGTAATTAGCAGCATTATGGGGCACAGTACCCAAATCAGTACATATGAGCGGTTTGGGAATGACATCTACTCTATTTGTACATGTGATTAAGTTCTGAATTAGCTGTAATCTCTCAGGGAAAAAAAAAAATAAAATGTCACCATGGACAGTTCAGTGAAGACATTTGTTCAATGCACACCTGCAGCCAAAGGAGAAATGTTCTGTGCCTCTTATTTCAGTGGAAGCCTTGCAGATGAGATAATGACAGGAGCAGGCTTGGGGTGCTGAACACCTGCTTGAGAGGTCTTGTCTTTGCTCTGGTAAGAGAGAGGATATGAGACTATGTGACCCATTGTTTTGTCCCAGGATGGCAATTTCTATGTTCCCATAATGAAAGGAACAAAATCTTCTATGCAAGAAAAAGCAAAGAGATTGGCAGATAATAGCCAATTAGTGGTTCAAAGGCTAATTAGCTAAGTTCTCAAAGTTTTGAAGGTGATGCTGTCAGCTAAGCAGGGAGTTATCATCAGAGAGGATAATGATGCTCTCTGAACAGCTCGGGAAAGGACAATCAAATACCATCAGTGATGCTTGAAATGGTAAAAAAAAGAAATATGCTTAAATAAACATACAAAAAAAATTCCTTAAATCAGTGGTTCTAGGAGCCACTGGTGGAATTTGGACCAAATGAAGGATGAGACTGATCTATTCAATTAAAAATAACTCATGTTCTGCTGCTTATTTCTTAATTGATTTGAGATTAATCAGCAAATAGTGGAACACGTGCTATTTTTTAATTGTAAATATATACAGAGACAGGCATGCATGCACTGATATGCACATACACTCATGTACACACCTTGCCTGTAGCTTTTCTAAAGTTTTTTATTTGAGACTGAAGTCCTAAGGCTCGGTTAATCCCTGCATTAATAGCTAGATGATTGAGTAACATTTAGAGAGATGCTCCACTCAAGCAGGGAAGTAACTTGCAGATTGATTTATTCAACTTTTACAGAATCTCACTACTTCAATGACAATATATCTTCTGGAGGATGTGAATTTTGAGTGGAAAGAGGGTTATTCTGTTTGCAACTGCAAGCATTAAATATCCAGGCAGTTGTTAGAGGCAAGTAGTGCCTAAATCAATAACAAAGCTACAGAAAGAGCTCATTTCATGCACTGCTGTCCTTCACCTCCATGAGAACACGCTCACCCAGTAAGCAGGGGCGTGCCTCCTTGGTGAGAGCCAGGGAGAGCTCACTGTGCAGCTTGGGGCTGGCTGGACTCACCACTGGTGGTTCAGAGTCTGTGGCCCCACGTCAGCACTGCTGGCACTTTGGTGTGTGCCGAGGTGGGGAGCAGTCCCACTTGGAAACCCAGCTTTTCTGAGACTTTCCTCAGGCTGCTTTTCAGGAAGAGTAGTTCTGTGCTCATGCAGTCATGCCAGCTTATGCCAGTATAAAAGATGTGATGGGAATCGTCCAGCAAGTCGGGGCTCTTGCCTTCTGCCTGGGTATGAATTGCCTTCAGCAAATCATGAAATATCACCTTAATGTGTTCTTCCTTCTTTAGCCTCCCAAATTTACAAACTTTTGTCTTTTGCATATCCTGATTTCTTTTCCCTACACGCAGCCAATATTTGGTAATCCCCTTTATAAGAAGCAAATAATGGAATATATAATATTTATGAGGTTTTATAGTCTGGCTCCAAAAGTCACCATGTGAATTAATGTCCGCTGTGGTTCAGTGGTACAGCATGAACTACCAAATTGTTATGATAGTAACATGCATCAGCTTCCATCAAGCTAATAACCAAGAGATAACAAGAGAGCTAAATTACACTCAAACATGCTGAATGTTCCACTGACTGGGATTTTTAAAAATCTAAGACTTTTCAAAATTTTAGGTGTTCTAAAACTTTGCAGAATTGGATTTGTGAATTTTGTCTTTGTTTCACTGTTTTGTTATTCACATCATTACTAAGTTCATTCCTTATTAAAGAGTGTGTTATACTGCAGAGTGTGTGGAATCACTATTCCATCTAACCAAGGGAAAGACTTAGTAACACAGTCCTGGGTTCGCCAAGGACAAACAGTGCTTTTAAGATGTGGCCTCCTGCATCTTGCCTAAAGGTCCTTGTGACTGTCAAGGATAACTGCTAGACTGTTTTGCTAGACTGAGTGTTTTCTTCTTTTTTTTTTGATTGTTTTTTTCTTGTTTTATTTTGTTTTGTTGGGGGTTTTTGGTGCTTGTTTGTTTGGTTGGTGGTTTTTGGTGTTTTTTTGGTGGTTTTTTTGGTTTGATTTGTTTTTTGGATTTGGTTTTTTGGGGGTTTTTTGGGGTTTTTTTTTGTTTGTTTTGTTTTGTTTTTTGGTCACATTCTTTCAAACATAAGAAAGTATTTGGCATTGGGGAAAACTTACTGCCTAAGATCCATGCTTGCAAAATTGACGTGCTCAGAAATATATCTATCACCCACAAGATTTTTAAAAATGTAACGTGTCTGTGCTGGGGTTGCTTTCTTGAAATCTGGGTCCCTGAAAGTGAAGTTAAGGAAAAATATATGGGCTGAATGTCATATTTTTGTCAGAAATTCTTTCCATAAAATTTAATCCTACAAATTGCTTATGACCATATTCACATGACATAGTCCAACGTGTATGAGCAAAGTTATTCATGTAAGAGAAAGGCTAAATGTGTGTAATGCATTGCATTCTTTATATTCTGAGAAACCCCCTAACATCTGTTTTGAGCTTTTTAATGCAAAGTATAACACCTGCATAAGTTCACATGGTTCTAGCCTCATCCAGTGATACTACAAATTATTTGTTCACCCCTCTCAGAATTACAACAGGTGCACTGAATGTGCAATCTATTTTTCAAGGCCCTGCACAAACTTTTAAAAGTGGATTTGGGCACTCTTGGAGGTGATGCAACTGTGTGTACCAAGGATGTGCCATAAAAGATGTCATTATCCTTTAAAGTTAGATGTATTTTCTTGTCATAAGAAAAAGAGATATGTGGCATTTTTAATATGTTGCTCAATTCCAGCGATTTTATGGAGCATTGCAACTGTTTCAGTGCACTGCTATTTCATTCTGAAATACTGTTTTCTTCTTTATAAATACCCCATTGGTGGCCTTTCCACTGCCACCCTCTTTTCTGGACCAGTCATAATTACACTTCTCTTATATGGAATGATTGCAACTATTATTGAGATATTTATGTCTTTAAAAGCTATTTCTCTTTTTCTTAGCCAAATGTTTAAATTTCCTACTATTACATGCATTATTTGAGCAAAAATAGGGGAGTGACGACTCTTATTTTAAAAGTTTTCTTTTAAAAGTGCTCTTTTCCCAAGTTTGGACTTAAGCAGCTTCACCTGAAAAGCAGATCAGAAGTATAAACCCTGAAATAGAAGTCAATATTTAAGCAACTCAAGGTATAGGGCAAAACTGAAGAATAAAAGACATTGTCTCTGTTTTGATCACTGGACACTAACTGAAATTTTAGAGATGTAATGTTATACTACGTTAAGTTTATGTAGAAAAAAATTGTTTTTAATTTGATTAACGGGATCATGTGTTTTTCAGATTTCTATTTAAAAGAAAAAATAAAGATGGGATCAAAAATATAGTGCTTTTGATTTTTATTTCAAATAAGTCCGTAAAGCCTGTTGTAAAGCACCATTGGTACAAATGAAAATTAAAAAATAAAGATAATAAATTGTTTCTTAAGACAAAAGGATATTTAAATGAAAGAAAGGTAAACAAGGCAATTTTGAATCTTGGTTCTAGAGAAAAACCAATGATGTGGCTTAGGTCAGTGCCACATTACATATAGGCTAATGATCTGGATGAGAGAGTAGGCAATGAGTTGGATATTTGCTAATAACAGTCTTTAAGGTTTTTTACTTAATTAGCAGGATTTGGCAATTAAAATCCAGAGCTATGCAGATGCAGACACCCTGCCCCTGAGCAGCATGATGCCTATGAAATTCCACCGAGTATAATGTTCATGGGTGAAAATAACTGAACATAACTGATCTTTTGTGGGTTTGTTATGTAGGGCTTGCATCTTTGTTTTTTAATCTGAAGGATAAGAAACCATGAAAGGATAGAGAGAATAGCTTTTCTGGGGAAAAAGCTTTCTTGTGTGGATTTCCTGCTTGACATTACTTGCGTTGTTTGTGACAGTTTAGCTAAAAAAAAAATAACACGCAGAGGATTTTCTTAACCAAGTAAATAATTTTTATAAAAAGAGAGATAAAGTCATAACAATGACGTTGTGAATGAAATAATATTACTCTCTTGCTTCATTATGTCTTATAAGTTTGATCCTATGATTTTAAGGCAAATGGTGCTGTGACTGAAATAATTATCTTGCAAAGATGTATATAAAATAAATAGTATCACCCACAAATGCCTTAGTCCAATGAGGAGTTATTATATGCCTTAAAAAAAAAAAAAAAAACACAAAACCAAGACTAAAAATCAAATGAACAAAAAAATCAAATAAACAAAACATCCCCTCACATTATTAAAGCAGTCAGAGCTATGGAAAATGACAGGGAGAAAAATGAATCGTTTATATTCTTGAGTGGGAAGTGGGGCTATTACCCTACCAAAAGAACAAGAAACCCTTTGGTAAAGTTGACAAGGACATGGTGAATGCTACAGAAGAAGGCACGGATGACAGTTTGCCACAGACTGTCCTCAGATCCTGAACTCATTGATACGAGTGGTTTTGATTTCTGTGAATTTATGCATGAGCCACTTCGCAGCGCTTGTTTCCATACGGGGAAGGAAGAATCAGGTTGAATAAAGAGCATGTGTCTGGTTTTACATATAAGAATTTCTGACATGATATCTATTTCTTTGTTAGTTAAATAAGCAAAAGCAAAGTCATAATAAAATCTTCAGCTTCAGGGAAATAATCCATCACCTATGGAGGCCAGGAAGGAATTTTCCCTCTGCTACGAAGAATATGGCCTTGGGTACTCCAGGCATAATTTGTCTTGCTCAAGAGCATGAAGCGCTTGATCATTGCCAGTGGCAGGCAGGGCGCTGTGATAGACCAGTTGTCTGATCCAGTCTGACAAATGCTGTGTTCCAGGTTTAATTTATTCAGGTTTAAAGTTTGCTTATGAAGTTGATAGGGGCATAGCAACTAGCAAGACAATATTGTTTAACTTGTCCTGGAAAAACTGTTACAGTTTCAGAACACACAGACTCTAATTAGAGTAAATTATTCCTGATGGAATAAGCAATCTGTGAAAAGGAAGAAGAAAAAGTGAGTGTAACTTCTAATGCTACGGGGAGGTCTTGACTGTACAAAACCTGTCTTTAAAGCTCTAGGAGCTTTCCTTTGAAGCATTAGCTAAGAGTGCAGGGCAAGAAATAAACCTGATTAACATGTTATGAGTAACTTTAACCACAAAAAATGGACTTTCAACAACAGCCAAGACTTATCATCTTCAACTGAACTAGACATTTATTTAGGAAAAAAAGTAAATCGAAGCCATTAAAATGACATTAAATAAATTAGGGTGTTCATTCTGTACATTGCTTATTATTTTCTCATTTAAAATAATATGTTTAGAGATTGCCAGATCTAACTAAAGGGGAGGGGTTTCCAATGCCAGGTTTTGGCGCATTTATATATATATGTTATTTATCGGTTAGTATTAATTCATATCACAACATCTACTTCACTTTAATACAGCAAATCAATCAGCAATATCTACAATAAAAAGGCTGGGAGAGGTATATTAGGTCAATTGCAAACAATTTACATCTGTAACCTTAAGGCCTTATTCCACAGGATTGATTTGAACTCATTGCACTGCATGAGGCAATAGTTACGATTTTTTTCTGCCCTGCAGAATAATTCAATGTAAAGCTTGGATGTAAAGGCCACATCGTTTTCTGTTTAGATTCTCATGGTACCACTACAGCACATAATTGTGAATGGATTTTTGAAGGGAAAGAGGTTTTCTTGTGTTGTTGATTAGATTTTGGTTTTCACATTTTTAGTGAAAGCATTTCAGACCAATTGCTCTTTTCTTTGGATTTTTTGTTGTTGTTCAATAACTTTTAGCACAATTTTGCATGGAACACAAGAGACAATAAGGGAAATGACACAACAGTGGAGAGAAACATTATCTGCAAGTGAAAGAGAATAATCCCCTCAAAACCTGTAATCAGTATATATCCAAAAGGCATAAACTTCTTGTGAGAATACTGCTTAGTTTTAGACATGTGTTTTCACACATTTGGGAAAGAAGAGAAAGATTTAGAGAGGCAAACTTTAAGAATATATTTTGTAGACTTTTTTAGACAGCTCACTTCCCTGTACTGGAAATTTTAAAAAGCTAAAAAAAATAGGAGGTTGAAATAGGTGGAAGGGAATGGAAGTAAAAACTGTGGAGGTGGCTGAACACTAAGATATTCATCAGTGTGAGGTTTTCTTCCAGGGGGTTGCTTTTTTTCCTTACTGTTTTACAGTTTTCTGGTAGTTTTGCTGTCACATGGGGTTTGCTCTCCGTTTTTTTTCAGTAGGCTGGACATGACTTGCTGATTCCCCTCAGTATTCCCAATTCCCGCGGCTGCCCTCGGACCTCTCACTTCTTTCTGGAAGAGGTGTCTGAAGGCTGAGTGGCAGGAGCAAGAAATCTGGTTTCACGCTCAGTAACAGGCATCTATGTACTGATAAGAATAGATATGCATTCCTCTTTAATGTAAATTTCAGGCTTTATGTTTTATTTTCAGCTTTACATATGCGTATTAGCATATGAACTTCTCCAGGAACTTCTTTCCCAGGACTTGCTGTGTTTCAGGTGTGCAGTATGCTGATTCCGTTCAAGTCCCCAGAGACTGGTTTGTTTAACCTTATCCTCCCATGCTCAAATATGAGCTCTTCTAGCCAGATGTTTAAATCTGTGCCTTGAAACATTTAATAGGACCTTAGAAACTTTTTTCCCCCAAGTATTAACATTCCTTTTATTTAAAATTGGTGCCAGGGGGTTTGTAAAAACACTGACTACTTCTGTTTCAAGTCATTAATTATTCAAGTTTCCTCCATTTACTTTATATTTCAGTCTGAAGGAATTCTGACCTCTCAATGAATAAAGGGATCACAAAAAAAAAAAAAAAAATTTTGGTATAAACCCAGTAATTTTTACTACTCAGGATTGCAATCCATTTAGAAAAGTGGGTGCAACTGTACCACCTTCCTCCTCCTAAAAGAATTCACAAAGCATACAGCCAGTTAACTGCTGAAATATAACTTTTTGTAGTACAGTGTTTTTCAGCTCTGAATAAATGATGTTCAGAAAGTGCATATGGGAATATGATCATTAGCTTGCAAGTGTACAGCATGTCTATGCTGCCCTAGGGCTGCTGAAACTTTGGTCTGAATCACACAAGGACACTTTTAAACAAACTTTCCAACTGGTCTCTCATCTCAAACATCAGTTTTGCTCTTATATTAAGAATTACGAGTATAAATAAGTGTTTGCTCTATTTTCATATATCCTTATTTAAAAGATCAATATGGAGCTGGAAAGCCAGTTAAATTGAGTTGTTTTGACTTAGTCACACACTAGAAGATTATACCTGCAGACACAGACCAAAGGCTGTTTTCTCTAGTTTTAGATTAAACTTGACATATCACTGCCTTGCCAAAAACAGCATTCTAATTTGTCAATATGTGAAGTTTCACACAGTGCTATATGCAAGAGTGTCTGTGTGCAGACTCTAAAGGTTCAAAGGTTATATTAATTTCTTAAGGGGAAACAAGTCGTATTCAAATGGTTATCCTCGAGTAGTATGTTTTGTATTGTGAAACAAGGCAGTAATTCTGTATTCTGTCCATGTCAGACTCAGTTGAAATGAGATGCTTGAAGGGAATAAGATTTCTCCTTCTGACACATCTTCTCTTATCTACAGATTTTGTAAAGTATTTTTTCCTCAGTGTATTTTGCCTTTTGCTGCCAGCTCAGTTATAAAAAGAAAGTCAGACTATGACTGCAAGCAGGCAAACCTGACCCGAAATCTTCAAGAATGCTATTAAGTGTTATATTGCAGAATTCTTGTAGCCTAACTTGAGGCTAAAACCTTCCCTGGATAAGATGATAGGCACTAACTGTAGCAGGGAGGAGGGAGGATACAGCATCTGCAGATAATGGCCCCTGCATTGACACTGTTTATTGCAAAGATTCTTTTTCTCTGCCCCTCAGTCCATGGATCTGAGGGCAGGCTAATTCACACATTTCCTTCCTGGATCTCTGTACCTTAGGGTGTGGAAACATATATCCACTTCAAGCAAAACATATATGTTTTGCACTATCCTACCCGTAAAGGAAGAAATCAATCAGAAGAGAAAAGTGTACAAATGCAAGTTCAGATTCAGACTGCAGCATTTAAATGAATACCTGGTGTTACCATTGAATCATTGATTCTCTCAATAATTTTAAATGCTCAGATAAGAGGATTCCTATTTGGGGCTATTTTTAGATCCCTTGAATCGTGAATGCTGGCAGTCTCTTACACCAGTACTAACTTGCAGTTATTCTCTCCAGATCAGATGTGCCCTGGGGTCAAAGTCGAGTGAAAAGAATGTTTTATTCCAGCATTTCAGAAAACTAGCAGCTGGATTTGTTTCTGAGTTTGACCTTTCAGAAAAAGGAATTGGCTGTCCTCATTACTGACTGTAGGATTTTCTTAACAACATGGATCGGTTGGGTCAAAAGGTGAGAGATACCGAGGCATAGAGAACATAGATGAGAATCAAATATCATCATTGGCTGCTTCTTTCTGTTCTATTGCCTTGAAAAAAAAAATCAGTCAGCAGAGACTCTGTATAGTGCACAGAGCTACAAAAATTCTGGAGCTATGCTCTTTCCATTAAAGCAATTGTGGGAAATATGAAAGAACAGGGAATCCAGAATCACTTCAGTTGCCGTCTTGGACATGGTAGTGTCACCTAATCTATGCCTTAAATAGTTCAGCCATTCTATTGTATCTTCTTGGATGGTCCATCACATTCCCAGATGAGTTGAGATTATTTTTCCCGTATGTTAAAGTCAAAATATCTTTTCTTTTGTATTATAAGTGCACTGTATGATTGGGATTACCCTGTAAATTGTCTGGATTGGTTCTTTGAGTAAGGAAAGAAACCCTAAAGGCAGGTGTTAAGCTGGCATTGCATGATGAATCCTGGAACAGAGACCTCTAGAGCCAGGAATAGAACAGGTGTAGCTGCACTGCACTCAGAGACAATTAACCTGTGGAAAGGAGACCTTCTTTCAAAGGAAGGCATAGCATCAATTAGAGAAACACTGCTGGGTTTGTTTGTTTTGTTGTCTCTTCTATATATAATTTTATTTATTCATATAAAATATTGAATTTTTTTAACTTAGGCAGATGCTACCTGTTAGTGCTTATATATGCAGTTCTGCAAGAGATGGAGTTCATTCCCCATTGTATTCTCTATATCATAGCTCTGATAAAAGGTTTGGAAAAGCTTTTCTTTTCTGTTTGCCTCTCTTGGTGTTAATAGGATCGATCTTTTCCTTGCTGTCATTGCATTTTGGACATTCAATGAGCAGCACTAAAAGCAGGGAGAGAAGGAGGACAGTGTTAAAGACATGAATCGTTTCCTTCCTATGCCAATGGACAGACAAGCATTCTCTTGATGACCTGGAAGGTCTAATTACACCAGAGTACAGTGAAAAATGTACTCCACTGAGGATACTAGTCCTTTTTGGAAAAAACAATAAAATTTAAGAATTGTCCTTAACACTCTCTCACACAGAAAAAAAATAAATCTTATCATTTAAAACAAGTAGGTGTCCCCATACTAAAATGTCCCTTCCCTCTCCAATCACAAGGTAACAACTTTCATTTATCAGTAAAAGTGGAGAGTTGAGAAATGCAGACTGTGGAAGTGACAAACGTTTCAAAGAAATCCAGCAGAAAGCCTTCTATAACTCCTGTAAGTGAACTATAACTATACTTTTTTAAGACTCTGTTTACGAAACAGTTTATTCTTGTGAACATTTGCACAAACTTGTGTGATAGTGAATGTGTTGTGCATAAAGAGCAAAATAGCACAAAGACTAAATAATGATAATAGTAGTTCTGTATGAGTGAAGATCAAGGAACCTTCCATAAAGGCTCCCGTTATTTGCAAGTTTCCACTTGTAAACCTTAACTCATAGATAATAAAACGCATCACTCAATATCTAATAGAATGTTCAATTTTTAGCTTGGAATTCTCCACTTAAATTGCTGAACAATTTTTTTTTCTAGATTCGTGGTTTTCTGTGTTCACCTCTGTATGCTTTTCAGTCAGTCAGATATTTATTCTTCTGTCTTAATAGTGTTTTCTATAATCTCTGTATTTTATTTTTCTTTCTCATAGTTCATCCCAAAAGGAAGTCTTTGCACTGCAGTTTAGTTTGGATGATCTGTTATTTCTCTTCTCTTGTGATATATGTCGATTGAAGAGATGCTATTTATGCATTTAGCCCCCTAACCAGATATAACACAAATCCAAGAGAGGTACCAGAGTTTCATTTCCTTCATGAAGGAGCGCATAGAGGGAGACCTGAATTATTTCTGGTATTAGTCCTAGCCTGTGTATGGTGTTCCTGTGGGAAGCTTCTAAATGGCCATCAATCCATCTATTAGGCCTCATATTGGATCTTGTCAGTGCTGACTTATATGTGTCCAGTAAAGGTGTACCACCTGACAGGTTGCTCTGGCTGGAAAAAAACAAGCAAGCAAGCAAACAAACAAACAAACAAAAATAAGTAATGTTTATTAAAAATTTCATTATCTCCTTTCAACCAGCACTGGCATGATCAATGACTAGACCTAGGAGTTTAAAATAAAATATTTTTCCTTAAAACTGACTCAAAAATGTTTTAGAGTGACAATTATAAAATAATCTTTTTTTAACTATTGCAGTTTGTCTCATTTATGAGGAGTAAAGTGACTTAATCTATAGGCAGTATTGGGTTTACAAGATTAGTTGACGGTAAAGAATTTCCACTTATTTTTTGAAGTTTTTCTTCTTCACTATTAAAAATTGAAATTCATTTTGCTTAGAAGACAAACTTGATTCGGAAAATGTGCAGGATCATTTATTTTCTGCGTACAGTCATGTATTGACTGGGAGAAGTAGTTTCCCAGCTGGTCACTTTTTAATCCAAGAGTCCAAAAGTAAATAAATGTTTCATTTGCTTTTTTTATTTGTATATTTCACTTACTCTGTTTGTTAATATGATATAGAGAATGCTGTTTATTCGATCTGGAGATGACAGGGCTTTGCAGGGATTCTCTTGTTGGCTGCTAATACTCAATGGGTGGTTGCAGGAGGGAGTTAAACTATTCTTAAAGGTGCACAGTAGAGCAAAAGGCAACAAACCTGGTTGCAATACTGTAAATTTTACTTATGCATTAGAAATTTTTTTCCCATGATGGAGGTGATCTCCAGAAAAGTTCTTGGGAGGCTGAGGAATCTCTGTACTTAGAAATGCTCAAAAGAAATAAATATTTAAAAATTATCTCAATTGTGTAACAATATGTCATCCTTAGTAACATAACGGCTGTATCTTCAGTTCTACAGGCAATATTTTTAGGAGTTTGTTCTATATGATAGTTAGAGCAGCTGCATTTCAAAATTATAATTTCATTAGTGAAGTGAGCTAGCAGGCTTTGTTTAGAGGTTCTCTGGAAATTAAATAGTTTATCGATTGCTGCTTATCTTCAGGTCACTGTAAATAAACAGACTGTACAATGTGATTAAATCACACCTTTCATGCATTATCTCCTTTAAACTTTAAGTACTTAGTTTACAGAAGAGGTGAGAGTTTGTAACTTGCCAGCAAAATCAGGAGTCACAGAGCATGCTGAACACCTTCGCACATCAGTAGCAGAAGACCTATTGTAATACAAGGCAGACACCACCAGTGAGATTTCTCTAGAGCCATAATGGCAATTCTAAGGAATTTCTTAACTTCATGTACAAAAGGCAGAGTGCCAGTGGCAACTCTGCTCTTCATGTGAAACTGAACTAATAATTATTTCTTTTTGTGTCTTTGACTTCTGCCTATTTTAAAACTGTGCTTGAAGTAACCAAGAAGGGTTGGATTTGTTGGGGTTTTTTTCTGTAATGTCAATAATACTTATCTCAATCTCTGAGACTCCAAACCTGCTTGTACTGGTCAAGCCTTGATAGGAGCTGATCCCAGTGTGTTTATGCTTGCCCTCTGCATCAGTACTGAGCACAGAGTGGGGCAGTGGCTGTAAGAAAGGAGTGCAAATCCTTCCTCTTCTTTCCCGTGCTGTCTGTATAATCCTGATGTAAGTGGCTCAAACAGAAAAATATGAGATGCTGCAGAGGTGCCTTGGACCTTCCATTGACCAGACCAGATGCAGGCATCTACACTGGAGACATCAGAAATGAGGAACTATGGCCTGGCACTCAAGGGAAATATACAGATAAAAGTTTAATCAATCCTAAAGGCAGCAGGCAAATATTACTGTGTCAAACAGCCTGTTTTGCTCCATAAAGCAAACCAAAAACAGGTTGGAGGAAGAGGACAGAAGCAGGGAAGAATGGAATTAAAACTATGGGATCAAACAATACAAAGCAATATATATCACAAGCTCTCCAAAAGAATAAAAAAATAAAAAATAATCTAGAAGAGAACTCAGATTTATATTTCACAGTACAAGAAAATATAACCAGGCTGAAGGGCTGTTCTGTACAACGCTCCATAGCTGTCTCATATATTTTAATCATACATAATTTTGGAAAATATTATGTCCTACATCCAAATAAAACTGACATGTTCTTTTAATTAGCTACAACGACTTTAATTGAATGAGAACAGAAAGAACACAAGATGACTGCTGAAATGAATCAGTCAAGTCGAATTTCACTGGTACATTGGCACCAGTGTGCTTCCGTTGAAAGGCAGTCTGCAGCGAGGCAGGGCTGCCCCTAACGACATGGTTTTCATCACCAGGGCAGAAAGCCCTGCAACAGTCACCACATTTCAAGCAGTTATGGAGGGGAAAAAGAGCATCAAAAGAATTGGTACAAATTGTTATGTTCATGTAAAGCAGGAAGAAGCTAAAGTGGCCTTTCAGCTGCACTTTGGTCTTGATCCTGGGAGACTGAGGTCCTGAGTGCCTGTGCCCTGAACTGAAACTGTAAAAGGCATCCTTGAACATTTAGCCCTTAAGTGTCCTTTCATTTCAGTGAGACTCCTTTTCTTGAAATGCTCTTTATGCATTATACATCATCAGTACTATTTTTGTTTAGACACATCAGGAATCATCCCACAGCGATTAAAAATCATTATTCCATTAACTTTCCTGCACAGGAAAAATTAATGACTCCATGAATCATAATTAAAGCTTCCACTTCTTTCAGCAAGCAGAAAGCTAGACATTCAACAGACCTTCTTGTTATCTATTTTGTCTGTTCTAATGCTTCATTTTTCATCTTGCTCTCATGCTAACTGAGATCTCCATGCTTTCCCTTCATGTTTGTTTCCCTTATGTGGCTATGAAGTTTGTTGAGCTGCTGAGCACAACTGATGAAGGAAAAGATGGCTGTATGGATAGACAAGGTTCTTTGGGTGTTTTTCTAGTATTTTGCTGAGTGCAAGAGCAGGTTTTTTTGGTGGTTTTGTTGTTTGGGGCTTTTTCAATTTTCATTTTATTTAATATTTAAATGTAAGGTTGGAAGATCCTTTCTTTATTTTGCCAGATGAACAGGTTGATAATTCATCTTACTCTTGTCTTGCTGCTTTTCCCCAGCAGTCAGTGTTTTATCACATACATCTGTCAGCAAGGTCACAGTTACATCTAATGAAAGCATGTGATACCACCACTTGTGTATGAGCAGGTAACCAGCAGCCTTAAAAAATATTCACAGTTACTGACTTAAAATATTTGCAGATATTCATAAATATATCTAAATTAATTAGAGGAATCATCAACTAAATATTAATCAAAAATTTCTTGAAAGTGTTTTGAGGAAAATTAGCTGTGGTCCAATGCAGTGACATTTTTTGAGGTTCAGAGGGAATAGCATGTATATTCAATTTCAAAAAAAGCAAAGGGATATTTGTCTTTATTGTACCAATCTAGGGAATAGCATAATAAATGCTCATCTGTATAATCACTTGATTTTCCACGAATCAGATATTCTTGAGAAACAAACTCTTGTAAATCGTTGGCCCTCAGCTATAACCTGTGCAAGGACCCTTTCCTCTTGAAACTTTCTTCCCTCTCCATATACTTCTCTGTTTACCTTCTGCATCTTCCACCATTTCCTGGCAGTCCTGTGAGTCCAGCTGCCTCAGCCTTCTTTGAGGGAGTCGCTGGTGAAAGTCAAGCACTAGTAACGAAACACTCAGCATGATGGAAACAGAGACCTGCAGCTGCTTGCAAGTAATAGTGCTATGCTTCTGAAATAATAGTAAAAGCCATGGTCCCTGGAACTGATGGACCTGCCCTGCTGAGGAGGCATTGGGCTGTTACCTGCTAAAGGCCAATGTGCAATTGATGTTATTGTGCTTTTCAGTCGCAGTGTGGGGTGCTTTTTTTCCCCCCCTCAACCATTATTAATTACAATGCACATGTATGTATAATTAAAATTATGATTATGGAATTTGTACACAAAATAATTAGCTATAGTAAGGCATTGGTAATGCTGGCAGAGATGGGGTCTCTTCTCTGAAATATTTTTCATTGTGATGGCAGGAATCATTCATTTATCTCAATTACTATCTCCTTACTCTATTTTTTTCCCCAGTGTAGCAGATCAAGCCTAGCATCATGGCAGATGTTTGACACTACCCTCTGCTAATTGTCTACTTTTTTCTCTTTTTCTTCTTCATATCTAAGACATTTGTGGTTTTTTTTTTTTCAAACTAGCAATAGAAAGCATTCTGTGAAGATACTTCCCTCTACTGAAGAGGAGGATGTCCCTTGTATGCTCTGCTGCTACAAATCCTTTTTCCACATTAATTCCAAAGAAGGAGACTGCTGAAGAACAGTGTTTTAAAGAGTATTTCTTTTTCATCATTGTTTTAGTTGGTGGTGATGCAGGCTTTTTTCCTGCAGTGCTCTAAGATGTGAATACAAATTATCTGTGCTCTTTTTCCCAGATGCCCACTGGTTCCACAGTAACAAAGTCACTTTGTCTAGTCCATCAGGAATTTACAGACCTACCTTTGTAGCACCACAGTGAGAGCTGTCTGTGTCCAGGGTGATGTCCATAATTCTTCTCTACTTGAGGAGTTTTACAGAGACATTCAACACATCATACATAAGTCTTGGCTCCTGAGTGACAGAGCACAAAGAAGAGTTTGATTCACTTACCATCTGACAATACTTTTTATTGACAAGCTAAACAAGTGTTGCCAACACGTAGAAGTGATCAAACCATTCCAGTGTCACTCCAGTGAAGGAACAGTCTGGTCACAATACAGTTTCCTGGGATGTTTGGATTTTTTCCCATCTCTATTGGCATCTATTACCATTTTGGTGGAAACCTGACACGAGGTTTGGCCTCTTTATTCCCCTTCCTGTTCTTCTCAGAATTATTAACACTGTTTAGAGGGATGTTCAGTGAAAATCTAGTCCCGACATTTTCTATAGATTTAAAAAGAGAAATCTAAATTTATCAGACATAAAACCAGGTAATTTATTATGTCAAGTGTGGAAGTTAGCTGCCACCATAGTCAAATATTTTTTCTATCACCTAGAGCTGCCACTCAGAGAACTTTCTTCAGCAATAACTTGAATAAATATTATGAGCTGCCAGTTAGAGTTTCTTTCCCTTCGGGACACAAAAATCTAGTAAAGAACTTACCATATGTATTCTTATAAGCTGCTATTCAGCAGGGAACAATATACTCTAAATTCTTTGGAAGACACAACAATGGCACAAAATAAAAATTAATAGGAGGACATTGAAAGATCCCCCATCCCCTGCCTTTTCTTCCTCCCCCAGTAAAATTGAAAATTTTCTAACTTTCATCACAGCAGCTTTCAGCAGAGATGATTTCTTGCCCAAAGGCACAGGAAGATTAACCAACTGTATCCAACTGTTCAACCAATAACTCATCTGAAAAGGAGTCTAAAAAGCATATTGTAAGCTTCACAAATGCAATCAGTTTATCAAGGTCAGATAAGGACAAGAGCCTGAAAATATATGATTCAGGATAAAAACTGAACAGATACTGTTTCTCTGCAATTAGAACCAGATGAGGCTACCTGCTGAATCGCAGGGGTGAAATACCACCTTCTGCAAAAATTCACTGTCAATAGAACATACACAGCCTGAAATCCCTGCTGATGAGGAAAAATTAACTTTGTAGTCAACAAATTTATAGATGCTTTCCTTTTACAACTGTACAGTGGAATTGGTGAGATTAGGAGGGAATTTGTAATGCATAAATGAAGAGCTTTTATGCACATTTTTTATCACATCAGTGAAATGACAGTATGTCTCTGCCAGTGACCTCTGGTATAATCATCATTAGTGATGGAGCAAGATGGCATCTGCTGAGAGGCTGACACCTGATAGGTGAAATCTATGTATTTTTTATGAAATTGTGGGCAGCATTTTAATGGCAAAAATGCTGCATAGATACAGTCAGAAAATCAAATTGCTCTACAATCTGGAATGTGTAAAACTGGAAAAGAAGTAAGCTATTATTCAGAAGATATGAGGCAAGAAGGAAGGACAGGAGAGAACAAAACCTAGAGACAAAAGAATTTATCACAGCCAATGTGCTCTTCAGCAACTATAGAAAGTAACAAACAGCCAAAGAAAAGTTAAAAATATTTCTGATCTTTGCAAATCTTATTTGTAAAAATCAACTGCTTTATTTTTGTTGTCACTTTTTAATTTGCAATTCACAAGAATAGATGGCTTGGTATGTCCTTAAAAAGGTCCTATCCTTAGATAATATTTTTGCTATAGAGTTGATTGTCCCTTGGGATAGTTTCAAATGAACATGCAAGCTGTCAATTTGCTGTGGTGCTGTGCTCATATATGTGAGTCATTAGGACTATAGGGTTCAAACTGTACTTTACTTACCATCAGAAAAAAAAAAATATCCCAAGGAATCTTTCCCTGAAGCATTTTGCCTTTTTGAGCACGTGGGTGTATTGTAGAAATGCGCAAGAGAAGCTGACTCAACATTTGAATCAACACTGTCTTTCTTCCACCCAGCTGCCTGGGTGCATAACCACCTATATTTCCCAAAGCATTTCATGATTTGGCAGAAAAACATAGCTAAAGTCACCTTTATGTGGTGTCATAAAGGCCTGTTCTCTGGAGATGTGTGACTCTGACACCGCTGAGATTGCTGTGAAAGAAACTCCTCTCAGTCCAGTGTTTTGTTATAGCTTATAGGATTTTAGAAAGTAAATGTGAGGTAACTGCTTGCCAGTGCCTCTTACTGTTTCACATCAGAAATGTGTCATAAAAATGCGTATACGATAAAAAATTACCATCTAAAGACTGATTTAAAATAATGTGATATATTCTTACTAATTAATCTTGTAGACTAGTCATCAGTGAGTAGGCATTGAGTATAATCAACACCTTTTTTATTGCTTACCTACTAAGTCTCCATAGTTTTCTGGAAGCACTGATAGTAACCCTGTGGTTTTCTGTTACAAGTTTGATCTTTACACAACATGTTCTCAGTCTCTCAAAGACAAACTTGCTGCAGGAAGCTGTTCTTGAATGGTCTTCAGCCAGATTTGTGTGTGCATACACATACCTGCAGTACAATGAGGCTGAGATTAGCCAGGGATTCGTTTGGCAAGAGCTTGTTGAAATCAGAGGCATAGAAGGAAACTATTTGTTTTCCAATATCGTTTGGTTCAGATGCTCAATTTCCTTTCTCTGTCAGTAAAACCTAGGCCATTACAACATTTTAGAAAATAATAGTGTTTCCATTTATATATCAGCTGCAGAAAATTTGGTAGCTCTTCATTCAAAATGAAGCTCTTACAAATACAACATAAAACCATGTGAAATATGTTGTTATTCTGACATTGAAAGTGTATTTGTAGATACAGAAGACAAAATCTGAAATTTGGTTTATATTGCTGGAAGAAAAAAATTACCATAGGAGAACACTATGAAAAAGAACTGCATATGGAATTTAAAAGCCAAGAATCAAGATTCTCTACATCTTTACCAAAAGGTACAGTCATAATGAGAAAGACATTCTTAACTGTAAAGGCTGCATAGTTCAGTCAGAGGTTTGAAGATGTATCTGAGCTACATTTTTATAGCCTTCACACTTCAAAGTACTGGCGCTCTGAAAATTTTCATAGAAGCAAGATTGTTTCAAATACTTGATAACATAAAATTATATCAATGAGTAGTTGCATCAGTGAAACTTACCACTGCTAAGTTTTTATAGATTCACATGGTGCACTTTCTGTCTAAACTTGATGATTTCTGGAAAAATACAGAGGCAATGGCTTCTTGCTCACTGGATTCGAATAATTGCAAGTGTATATGGAAACTGTTGTAGCCTTAAGTAAATTAATTTTTTGTTTAATTTAGTTTTGAAAATTGTAGATTTTCTAAGACAAGCAAAAAGAAAAGTTTAGTTGAATGGAGATCTGGTGCTGTTATCAAAATAATAGGAGTAAAAAAACAAAATAGACCACGAAAAACCCAAAAATTTTTGGAGTAAACATATGCTGGTTAGAAATATCCTCGCTTTAAAAAAGCTGCAAATCCTTGAATGTCTTCTCGTTGTCATGTGGACCATTCAGCAGAACTGTGAGAGAAGCACTGAAGCTTAGCCCTTCATTTGCAATAGGGGCAACATTCAGAGCTTTTTTTTTTTTTTCTTTTTTTTTTTGTGCAGGTACAGATCAGGCAGAGATAAAAGCAAAACAGATATGACAGTTTCAGTTGATAACAGAAGTTGATGCTTTGTGCAGTGGACCAATGCTGATACGATGGTACTCAGGTGTCAGACTTGTGCTGTGCTAGGAAAATCACTGCTATGCAGTTAAAATCATTGCAGTTCTGTACAAAAATGGTATATAATGAAAAAATAATGTAGGAAACAGCCCCTAAAGTGCTCATAAAATTTGCAGGCATTGCTACAGCTACTGTTCAGTGTGCTGTGCACAACAAGGGTGCTTTGGTGTCCAAAATGAATCAGTTCAGGGCACCAGAAGCAGACCTGGGTGAATTTTGTAGCAGCAGATGGTTCAGATAGTTTTTAAAATAAAAGACAGTAATAGCTTAATGTAGATATTATTACAAATTCTCTTTTATTATTATCACTATTTTTGAGGATTAAAGATTTTTTCTTGTGCACAACATGTCTCTGCCCTGTAGCCACTCCTCATATGAAGAGGAAAGGCAGGTAAAAAATATTAGGAGAGGCAGATGAAGGGTTTAATAACAAATAATATAGCTATTGAAACCTGTGCTTAAGTTGGTGGGAAAAAAAAAGTTTCTAATACTGGAAAAAGATTCAGACTCTTTAGTCCACTTCCCATAGACATTATAGTCAAAGCCAACTCATGGAATAACATGGAAGGGGAGAGAACAATAACCTGAAGCCAGATTTATGTAGATCTTTGTGGTAAGATTTCTGCCTTAATTTGTGCATATAATTGCTCTTTGTCTATATTCCACTTCAAATCAATTGAAGCTCCTTCCAGAGTGTGATTCATTATCTCTTAAAATAGATCTGATAAATTATCTAGAAAGAGAGCCTAAGGTGAGTCGCTCACAATTAGATCTCTAATTTTTGAGCAGCTGAATCTCACTTAATGCTGACAGTAAAGTAAGATCACAGAGTACATGCATGGCAATTGCCTTGTTCTTTCCTGTAACCTCTATCCCACTCTAATGAAACAGCCCTCATGAGAATGATTTTTCCAAGCTGAATTATGCTATAAGGATTAGTTTTTACCTCATATCTTTCCCCTCATTCTTAGCACTTCTATCTTCTTCTTCTTGAAATCTTTTAAATCTCTGTGCCCAGGTCTCTGTTCTTTTCTTATTCTTTGCTTCTTTATTTCCCTTCCAATATACTGGTTTTAGCTGAAGGCCCTCTAGGGTCTGTAGAGTCTGTCCATTCCCTCCTTCCACTATTCCATACCTCAGGGTAATCTCATCTAACAGCAATCTAATGTACCATTTCTTTGTCTGCTGGGAAGGCGTGTAATTCACTATCAATACCAATCCTGTTTCCTTCCACTCAAGCTAAAACCTTGTTTCTCTGATACCTCCAGGTAAGAACATTATCTGTTCTTAAGTTTACCTGCACTACCTATCTCTGCAGCAGCATCTGTCCTTTTAGAAGGTGTTGTATGAACTGCAGATATCAATCTCTCTTTGCAATTTCCTCCTGACTACATCCAAATATTTTAGACTAATTGTACATCAAACCAAATAAACCTCTTTTTCTTGCATTGACATCCTTTTATCCAGGCTCCTAGCATCATGTGTCATCCTTTTCTGGCCTTGACCAAAGCAGTCTTCCTTCTGCTCAGCAGTCTTGCTAATGTTTTTAGAATGCTGTAAGGATTGCTCTTCCTCTGTTTTTGAGGTTTTTAAATTTTGTTTGCGGCTATTCATTGGATCTCCCTTTTTATTAAATTAAAATAAGCTTCCTATTAACTTCATAGCTTATCTCTTCTTCTCATCAGGTCATTTCAAACAGGCAACTGTCTCACAACCAGCCTCCATCATTGTTCTTGAACTTGATTCTTATTAGGAGCATCCTAAAGCAAACCTCTTTCATAATTTTGCTGAAACGATGTCCACAAAGAAACAGCAATATTTTCATCATCTGTGCTATTCATGTGCTACATATTTCTATCGTCTATTATTCTTCCCAATTTTAGTTTCTCTTCTTTTGAACAACAGCTTGTCTCCATTCTCCTATAATGCTCAACCTGTATAATTTCTTTTCTCCTTATTTTTTCTCCCAGTCTTTTTTTTTTTTTTTTACTGCAATTGATTGATAACCTTGACTTATGGTTAGAGTTCATGGAATTAGAATTTATTAAAAGAAAGAAAAATAGGGAACAGCTGCAAGATTTGATGTAATATAAATTGATAAACTGTTAACAAGGTGGGACTAGAAACTAATTCTTAGCTATTTTACATAAAAAACTTACAATTATTTACTTTTGATGGCCAAGGAATATTTAAATGATGTTGCAATACTGTAGTTTCATTTTTCTCAATGAAAAATTCTGTTGAAAAATTTTACTGTCAGGAAAAGTAGAGTAATGAAAAAAGGAGTGTATGCGGATTCATAATCTGGAAAATGAACATGCAAGATTAAAAGCGATCATATGTTCCTTTCAACATCACAAATTTGTTCCAACCCTCATAGTTCCTGAAGTGGCAGTATCCACTCTAGCTGGTTGACAGTGGATTCGAAATAATATTTTACACAGCTCAGCTGTGTTGTGTTGTATTATTATAACTTGAATATTTTATATTTCTGTGTGCATTGCTATATAGTGCAGCAAGAACTCCTCCAGACAAAAAAAAGAGTTATTTCTGAATTACCATTCTTCAATAACAGAATTCAGCAACCATGCTTATTAAATCAAAACTTTGGAAAAGGAAGCATAAACCCAATAGTCCATATAGATGAGAAATATGTTTCTCAATATTTGAATTGCTCAGATGTGAAAATCAGTGCAAGCTATACAATCACTCTTATATTGTGCTTATAAAGGGATTTTCATAACAATGTGATCTTACCAATTGCATGGTTTATTTCTTCAGGATAACAGTACTGACTAATTTCAAATTCTTTGTATAAAGAGAACATATAAATCAGAAAATCTTATATCTTGTGAAGCACAGGGAAGGGTTCCATCACTGAAGCTGCTTTACAGCAGTGGGCTACTCCATCAACTTAAAGATGTCTTTTCACCCCCAAAATTTGGAAGGAAGCTGTGAAACTAATTTGAAATTTTGGCACATAAACATGTGATAGTTTGATACTCTGATCTTAGTTGGATCATTTCTTGGAATGGACAATCTCTTTTTCTCTACATCTGATTTAAAAGCATTCCATTTTTCTTTCTTTTTCTCTACTTTTAAACAACTAGATTTCTACAGACAATATTTTCTCATTGTATTACCTTTTGGTTAGAATTCTCTTGCCCTCCTATTTTTTTTTTCCCCAGGCACTTTTCAATACCCATGAAAAGCCACATTGTATTGGAGTCAAGTTGTCAAACAACAGAATTCAGAGGGCCTTGGAAGAAGGAAAAACAAGCTAATTCATTTATTTCATAAACTGTCTATGAACAATAATTCTAGCACATACAGACTGAAGGCAGGTAATTCTCCAAATCTAGGAAAAAAAGTAACTGATTTAATCATGGTCTAAATTAAATTTTATAAACTAATTTTTATCTTTTTTATATTTACTCTGTAGGCTTATTTACATAAACTCATATCTCACAATCACAATATTGCAATATCTAATTCAGAATTTTAGAAAAAGAGATGTCATTTAAATAACTCTTGTCATCTGCTTACTGCACTGTTTAGTTAGTTGAATTCTCTGCTATAATCATTTTGCTTGCCCATCTAGATTTCTTTTCACTCACTCCTCTCTTAAATCTGAGGATTCCTTAAAATAAAAGCAAACCAGAATCAACCTTCCCCAAAAACGAAAAAGAAAACAAACCAGCAAACAAAAAACCAAAAAATCCTCCAAACAAGCAAGCAACAACAAAATCCTCACATATGTGGCTACATTCTCTAGGAGGAAAATTGAGTTTAAAATTAATGTGTTAAAAATTAAAGGTTCTCATTGGTAGTGTATGCCCAATGCATGACTCTAGATAACCATTTTCTAACATATCTTATCAGTACAAGTACTTTATAGCAACTGCAGTTGCTAACCACCTAAATGTTCACAATGAGCTAGCACCAAAATGCAAAGGGATAATGAGTGTGATAAAGGCTGTATTCCTGCAGACACCTTATTCCACTATTTCCCTCCTGACTTCCCAAGCTACATGCCCTCATGATGCCTTAAATTTTAGCTTTCATATTTTCCAGATTCTGTACTGCATTAGTATATAACTCTGAACTTCATATAAAGCGTTAGCAAGTTCTCTTCACAGTTTAGTTGGATAAAACAATCCTTTTCCAGCCTGAGAACCAAGGACACTATTATAGCTTCAGGCCTAAAAGTATAAACAACAGTGAATTGAGGAGAGCAATCTGGGAGGATGGAGCTTCATAACCTGAAGCTATAATTGGACAATTAACCCCAATATGTAAATGGACCAAAACTTATAAAAGTGTGAAAACTCATGATGCATCATCCATCTTGGGTGTAGCCTTGGCCAGGCTCTTGTACTGCCCAAGGTGTATCCTTTGAAGGCCTTTTAATAAATACCTGCTTTATTCCTTTAACACTGTCTAGCCTCTGTTCTGGGTAGCCTCACAAGGCATCACTCAGTTTCCCCAGCTGCAGGCTGCTCGTCCTGAGTAAAGTTCTTGTCAGCAAGCTGGGAAGATAGCTGAAGCCACAAGCCTGGTGGAGCATCAATCCCTAGTCCTCTTTTATTTCACAAACCAGAGAGCTCAGGTGGCTGCCTTTCTTCTCGTGTAGCACAGCTGACCAGCTTTGAAAGAACAGGGAAATATTTTTAGGCAGTGTTATGGTATAAGGTGGAAATGGGGATAGCAAATGAAGTGTGAAGAACTGCAGGGATAGCAGTTTTGCACTTTTGATGCATAAACAATTTAGGAGGCTTCCCATATACTTCGTATTTTTCTACTGCTCTGGGCCTGTGAAACACCAGTAGTATGACCTGTCTTCTGACTGACAGGTTAGCTCATTGCAAATGTGTTGAGAGGACTGTTCCAAGCAAATACAAAAATAGAGTACTTAACTTTGGGTAGGATGATCACTTTAGAGAAGATTCAGGTTTAATTAATTCCAATACCCTGAAAGCAAGCAGGAAATCACAAAGCATCGACTTTGGTATGTTTTGTGTGTTTAGTTTGCCTGAGTCTTATGCCTGCGGTTTTAAAAGATGCATGGAAGTGCTAAACCACAAACCAGCAAAAGCAGTGAAAAAGTAATTCTGAGGAATGGATGTGCTCTGTCCTCTTCTTTCCCGAAGAGAGACATGTTTTAAACTGAATGACCCATACTTGAGATCTGCAATTTGTACCACAATAGTTAACTACTGCTAACAACACCAAATATTAAAGGAAATTTCTCTGCTTTGTGGACTGGGTTGCGTAGTTTTAAGCTTATAGTGTTCATATTTATAGACCAAATGTTGTAGGGAAAAAATTAAGCAACTGAGCTAAAAGAAAAGACACAGTTTTGATTCAAACTGATTCTTCTCATTAATTCCTTTCAGACTTTTTTTTCTTTATAACAAAGAGGTTTTAATTCAAAGTTTTTATTTTTTAATTAATTTAAAATTAGCTTCTAAACAAAGAGACAAACAAAAAACAACCCACAAAAAACCCTGTGCTAAGATACAGAAGGAACTACAAAATTTAGAATTTTCTAAATTCTTTTCATAATGTACTTGGACTATTGGTACTATTTAAGAAATAACATGCATAGAAATTAGGAACCTATTGAAAATTATTTGCAGACATGTCTCCTAATGAAAAAGTGACTTGGAATTTAGTACAAGCATATAGAAGGCTAATGTAATGTTTCTGTCAGCTATCTTGCCTAGGGATCAGGTAATCATGGGAACTGAAACCATTTTAAGGAGGAATTATCAGAGTTGCTATACTTTCTATAAGAATAAGGACAACTGTCCTTTTCTGACATTACCCTGCTGGGTGACGGAGTATTATGAGGTCCTGAAATGCTGTGACTATTAAACTCTACAATCCTGTTCTTACAGGTCACTGAAAACGCTTTGAAATGCTTTTTTATAGCTCAGTCACAGATAAATGAAGCAGAAAATGTCTGTGTAAGAGACTTGTTGATTAAAGAAGAAAAAAAAACTTCACTTTTTCTGCCCTTGTTTTGACAGATTTATTTCTCTAGTAGAGGATTTTTTGGGTTTTTTTTGGAAGACAAGCTTACATGTGGAAATGAAGCCTTCAGTTTTGAATGAGGGAATAGAATTTCTGCATAGTACAAGCATGTAAGATTTGCTAAAATATTTTGCAGTCCTCTCAGTGGTAGTGTTTTACCTCTAAATTGTGTTGCCTGATGCATTAAGGAGTAAGGTACATGTGTTCTGTGCAGTTGCTTTGAATCTTGACACACAAGTATTTTAAAAAATGTACCTTGGGCCAATGCCTATTGGGACATGCACAGGACTAAACTACAATCCGCACATGAACTGCAAAAAAAAAATGCTTGTACAGATAAAGATAACCCTCTCCTCTCCTCTCCTC
>VXBQ01006532.1:186437-368880 GCA_013400175.1 Phainopepla nitens | reverse complement strand
TTCTCTTCTCTCCTCTCCTCTCCTCTCCTCTCCTCTTTCATTAATATATATGACATTTTAAATTAACTATAGTAAAAACACTAATGAAACAGGTATTGCTAATGTAAATCATTTCCATGAACTGTACAAGTAGTTCAAAGCTCATTATTTATATTCTCTTGTTGATATGGAAAACACCTACAGTCTCCAGCTTGAGTGCATGGACTTGGACCTTGGGACCTTATGATTGAGGCTGGGGTCCAGCTTCCTTCCTGATTTTGAGCATGAATTGAAAATGTTCTGCATGATATGATCTTTCCAGCATGTTGACTGGTTTATCAGTTCCCTTTATAGTGAAGAGGATTTTTAGGCCCAAGTTATTGGCCATGTCTAAAAAAGAATATTACTGGAAAGTCTATTCTACTACTTCTAAGTCATATTCTGCTAGATAACACTGCAGTCAGAAGTCCATACATGAGAAACTTCTTTTTCAAATTAAGGCTTGAGGGATACAAAAAACAGTTGCTGCAAGGTCAAATTTCTGTAGTTCCCTATCTGCTCTCCCTTCTACAGTGTGTCCAACATACCAGTGCAGTAAAATTCTAACAGGAGAGTGTGGGATTTATTAAGAAGAAAAATTATTCCTTTCCATGTCTGATCATGTGTATTTTCTCATATATGTTTGAAGATCCTATAATATTTGGCAGGATTTAGAAATTAAAGTCTCACTGAAGAAGTTCCACTGAAAACATGAACGACAAGTGACAGATTTTTGTCTGTTTTCAAAAAACAGAAGCTAACTATAGATGGGATTTACATGCACAGTTTCCTCTGTTTTCTTTCAAAAGCTAAAATGACAGACAGAAACCAAATTTCTTGCAACAGACAACTATCTGTTTCTCCTCACTTTAGCCCATTTCTATCCCACTGAGGTTATATGGGTGCATTATCTATACATATTCCGTATTAAGATATCTGTGTTCCACATGTTTCTCTATCAAAGAGTGAGGAAATCATTTAATAATACTGCCTAGAGCTTTCCATTTAAATTTTCATTGCATCTGGGAAAGCTGCTAAGTGAACAAGCATTGACTTTCTGAGATAAAAATAAACCCATAGTGTTTTAATTTTTTTTGGCAAAGAACCAGCATTTCATAATTTCATCCTTTTGGTTTGTTATGGGCTATAACTCAACTTTAATGATCTGATTCAGTGAAGTAATAAAATCCCAGCTTCACTTCAGCTTTTTTTCTTTTTAATAGCCAGATTCATTGGTTCATACATGGTTTTTAACATCTGCAGGTCAGAAACTGTCAAATTGCTTAGACCAAGGTATGTGTTTGTTACTTGGGCACAAGTGAACACATAGATTTCTGTATTAGAATTATCAAAAGACTGATAATTGTATCACAAGTGATGTATGACTCCATGGTTCTCTGCCAGGAATTTTATTTACTTCTTAGGTACTGTCAACCATATTTTAGCACAGAAGAAAACAGTTTAATCAAAACCAAAAGGATGAAGAGGTGTTTGAGGAACTGATAAACATTTATACATACGTGAGAAAGGTGAAGGAGGTAGTACATTGAATATTATAGTTTAAATTATGCTTGTTTAAGAAATGTGCTAGAATTAAGAAAAATGTCTAGTATTTCAGTAAGATATAAAAATTAGATAAGAGGAAGGCAGAGAATAAACTCGTTTACAATCAAAATGGAGAGGGAAAGTGTAGTTGCCAATATTTACTTCCCTCAACTAATTTTTTTGTTTGTTTTCATCAAATTAGGGGTAGACAGGTAGAGTAGAATTAGAGGGGAAGGGTCATGTTCCTTGTCCTACTGGCAATGATTTTCCTAATGAAGCTCAGAAGTCTGCTGGCCATCTTTGCTGCCCTGGGGGCACATTATTGTCTCATATCCAGCTTGGTCCATAGGGCCTTCTTTGCAAAGCTGCTTTCTGCCTGTTAGTCCCCAGTGCATCCTGGTGCATAAGCTTATTCCTTCTTACAGACAAGACTTTGCATGTACCAAGAGGATGGTCAAACCTGGAACCAGAGAGGCTTCCTAGAGAGCTGGTCGATGCACCAAACCTGTCAATAGTTAAGAGACATTTCGACAAGGCCCTTAGTCATACACTTTAACTTTCAGTCAGCCCGAGGGGGTCAGATAGTTGGACTAGGTGATTGTCTCTTCCAGCTGAAATGGGGAAACATAGTGGCAGAGTATGAGGAAAAGGCTGGGTACTTAATGCCTTCTTTGCCTCAGTCTCTAATAGTAAGACCAGTTGTTCTCAGGGTACCCAGCCCCCTGAGCTGGGAGACAGCGGTGAGGAGCAGAGTGATGCCCCCATACCCAAGAGAAAATGGTCAGCAACTTGCTACACCACTCAGACACACAAAAGTCTACGGGGCTGGATGGGATCCACCCAAGTGTACTGAGGGAGCTGGCAGAAAGACTCACTGGGCCACTTTTCATCATTTACTGGCAATCCTGACTAACCAGGGAGGCCCCAGTTGACTGGAGGTTAGTTCATCTACAAGAAGGGTTGTCAAGAGGATCCAGAGATATACAGGTTTGTCAGTCCGACCTCAGTGCCAGGGAAGGTCATGGACTATCTCATCTTGAGTGCCAACAGTCAGAATGTGCAGAACAATCAAGGGATCAGGCCCAGCCAGCCTTGATTTGTGAAAGGCAGGTAGGTCCTGCTTGACCAATCTGAGCTCCTTTTGTGACAAAATGATCCACTAATCAGATAAGGGACAGGTTATGGGTGTTGTCTACCTGGACTTCAGGAAAGCCTCTGACACGGCTTCATTCACTGAATGAGAGCATTCCCCTGGAGAAGCTGGCTGCTCATTACTAGAATGGGTGTACTTTTTGCTGGATAAAAATTTGGCTGGATGTCTGGGCCCAGACAGTGATGATGAATAGTTATATCCAGCCAATCACAAGTGGTGTTCCCCAGGGCTTTGCATCATGTTTAATATTTTTACTGACCACCTGGATGAGGAGATTTGGTGCAGCGTCAGTCAGTTTGCAGAGCACACCAAGTTGAGTGGGAATGTGGATCTGCTGCAGGGTAGGAATGCTGGGCAGAGGGATCTGGACAGTATTGGATCCATGGCCTCAGACCAAAGGTAGGAGGTTCAACAAGGCCAAGTGCCAGGTCCTGCCCTTGGGTCACAACAACCCCATGTAGTGCCACAGGGCTGGGGGCAGAGTGGCTGGAGAGCTGCTTGGTGGAAAAGGACCTGGGGGTGCTGGTTGACAGCCACTGAACATGAGCAAGGGTAGGATACCCTGTGGTCTGCCAAATCAGATAAGACTGTCATCAGGGAGAGGTTTATGGTGATTTCCAGAGGCCTGCAGCATGACTGTGCTTTGCCTCTGAGTGGAGAGATCCCCACAGTATACCTTTTTGGATATGTTTCCACATTAAGCCAAATAAGAGTGTGATTTGACAACTTTTAGAGCCTGATGGTTTGAGTGGGCTTCAGTATGCAAGGGGTTTCTCCAACATCAGTCAATTGAAACTGGCTTTGGTGGTCTCTAAGGCACAGGGGGCAGCTGGGGAAATTTTGGAATAATTAGGCAAAAATGTGGTTAGTTGTTTGGCTCTTGCCTGATCCAAACCTATTTTGTACTGCTCTAGTGATTCAGTGATGCTGAGACTTGGTATTAATGTGCATGAAACCATAATCTTAGCCACATCAAGGCCTCCCCTGATCCTCTCCAGCAGGAAAAACAGCTTTCCTGGAGCTCTAGAAGCTAAAATTATTTGCTCCTAAACGTTTGAAAGTACTATTCAGTGACGTGGGGGAGTCTCCATCCCTGGAAGTATTCAAGAAATGACTCGATGTGGCATTTAGTGCAGTAGTCTAGTTGATATGGTGATATTCAATCAAAGGTTGGACTCAGTGATACTTTAAGTATTTTCTAGCCAAAATTATTCTGTGATTCCTTGATCATATGTCAAGAGATGAGATCATACTTACATTCCCAAGGAAAAAAATTATGAAAGGAAAAGCTTAATGAAACACATCATAATCATATAGTCAATATGAAGAGGGGCTATGTTGTTTCTGTTCTTTTAATGAAGCAGTTCACTCTCCTGTAATTTCTGCTTCACAATATCCAGTTACTAAAAACATAACAAACGTGGGCTGGGGGCTTTTGGCCTTGACCTGTAAATAACATTTGACCATTGAGGTTGCATGAAGGAGCAAGGACTACGCACCACTGATTGCATTTGATCTTCAGATGACAGAATCAAATCCTAAAATCCTTTTTCCTGCAGCCAGTGAAAATCATGTATTCGGCTCCTACAGTCACCACCTGCATTTCCAAAATTAGAAAACATTTTGAAATAGCTACACAGATATCAACAAATCATGCATCTGTCTTTCATTGAGCAGTATTTTATTTTTAGCAGGCTATTCTTTTCTCTTTTCAGAAACAGAACTTCAACACAGAAGTCATAAAGATTCCCCGTCTGACAGGTGCAGCCACCTGTGCACTTACGCAGGCAAGCATATATGCATTTAACACGCACTACTCACCCTGCATACAATTTTTTGTCATTCAAATAAGAAACAGAGAAAGAACATCAGGAGGGATGTCATTCAATAATTACCTATTGTTGAACGCAGCATTAGTCTTTTCCCAGAACTTGCTCATGGATAATTCTCATCTACTCTGCAAGTGTGTGAGTTCTCCAGTAATTTCCTTCTGTGTTTTTGTGCACATTATTCTTTAAATGGGGGAAGAAACAGGCATTTTGGGAGTCCATTTTGGGGTCCATTTAACAGATTCATGTTTGAGGAATCAAGGTTTGTAAGGTTCAATCTCCATTTAAAATTCAAAGTCAGTTTCATTCTTATGAAATAAGTATTGATTTTATGCAGAGAAATGCTAATCAGAATGTTCCTGCAAAAAAGGAAAGGAAATTGAGTGTAAAAGAAAGGCACTGTGAAAGAAGATAGGAAATTTAGGGCCTCTTTTTTTTTTCTGAAGGGAATATTCTTCTTGGAGCTTTGAGCTTGATGTCCAAGGTTCTCTACAAAGCAAAGTCTATGAAAATAAATGGTGAAATTTCAGACACTTTTCTTGATTTCCTATTTTTGTAGTAGTGACATACTTCCAACTACAAGGATTATTTTAACTGTTGAAATGATGAATGCTTTTTTGACATTTAAGACCAATCCTTAAATCTAGTCCTGTTTCTCCAGGAGCTTTGCATAAGACCTGGAAAATTTTAGGAATTCTTGTTTACTAATTCAAGAAGATATAGGCAATTCACAGAGGTCAGAGTGAGAAGGGACCACTGATATCAATGATCCTTGGTCCTAGAGTCAAGCTTCCACAGCACTTACATCTTGTGATGGAAAGAATCTTGTTCAGCCTCTCCCTTCTACATAGAGCAGGGCAATTTTTTTTTCAGATTACTTTGCAGAGGTTCCTCCAAAACTAATTTTTTTCCTTGATACTATGGTAATCAGGAAAAATAAAGCTAGAGGACAGAACCTTGCAGCTTCCAAGTCTGCATCCAGCTCCATGTCAAGTTAAATTTTGGACATGCTTCCCTCCTTCCTCCATTTCCCACCTTTCCAGTTTCCACTTTTAAAGACCTGGTGAAAGCAGCAGTGTGAGCTAACAAGTTTCAGCTTGACAGGAGCTGGTTTTCTTTAGCAGAACTAGGTTTGTCTGTTGACTGTTGCCTTAATGTAATGTATTTGAGCTTCTCTATCTAAAAAATATGACTTTCCCAGTGGCTGTAGCTACACAGTATTTGTAATCACAGTCAGGAGCAAAGAAGTTAAAAGACCAGAATAATGCAAACTGTCACTCCACCTCCCCCACCACCAGCAGGCTTTATGAATGGTCTTTTATGAATGTTGTTAGCTTTCCTGCTACAAGACCTTTTAAATGATGGATGAACAAAGGCATCATCTGTGCAAACACTGGGATGTTTGAACCCAGAAGAAGGTTCAATAATTAGTCATGCAGAATATTAGTAACGCCCTTTGGTCATATTCCAAGTTCCTCCTGGATTACAGCACAGTGTCACAAATCATCAGCTGCTGCAACTGGTGTTTTCACCAAGGAAAAGCTTCCTGGGGGTAATACTGAACTGAGGAATAATGTTTAACTCTGCATCTTTCCTAAAAACTGGCCGTGTACAGAGACCATTTCACTCTACAAACAGGTTTTTTTGGTTATACTTCTGGAAAACGGACTATTTTTTTTCCATCTTTCCTTTCCAATCCTGTCATCCTTACAGAACTGAATGAATTCAGCAGTAGAAAGTGAGACAATTTTCTACCGTTTATGTCATCAGCATAACTATGAACAGTTAACTATGCAGTGTCCTCTCTGTTATAGCTTCAAACAAGTACTAAGAAGTACCTTTCCAGGCCCACTGTGGGCCCTAGGCTACATGGAGGGAGGCAAATGAGGGCAGGATTTGAAAGCAATGCTTTGTCTTTCACAGTTGTACTAGAAGGAAGCATTTTCCCAGCAGAAGTGTTTTCAGATTGTATTGCGCATATAAGAAACAACACAGTTTAATTTCCAGACTCCTGGAATGTTTGCAGAACAGATGCATAGAAAAAAATGGCATTTTAGTCAGCAAGCTAAGAAAATTTGATCTGGAAATTATTGGGGTATGACAAATAGGTAACTTTATGCTACCATTTTTTGCACTTTTAAAATAGGACTGCATTTTAAATCGTTCAGTGTCAAATAGAACTAGACTGTAGGGACAGTATGGAGATAGAGATTATGTAAAGAGCAATAAAAAAGTTAAAATGCCTTTCTCTTAAGCTCTAAGGTTCTCCAGCACATAGCAGATATCATAGATGCTATTTTTGGCAGCAAAGGCCCATGCGGTGTTAAAGATACCCATGCAGAGCTGCACATTACTGAAAAAAGAAATCTTATTCACAAAACATTCTACCTTTATACTGGATCATTGTGCACTTAGTATCACTTCAAGATAAAAAAAGCAGTTTGGGCAGACAGGTTTAAAATGGGACTCAGTCAAGCACACTTTCCTGGATGAAGCAGGCTAACTTCAATGTGCACATAGCTGAAACCTCCTGTGATTAAATATTGGGTATGTATGGCAAGGCATTCTGGCTGTGACTTCAGTTGTCTGTTTTAAAACACAAGCCTCCTGCAGAAAAAAATTATTTAGTTAGCTAAATAAAGGGCCTGTTGAAAATCCAAAGAAATCATTTGTGTGATAAATAAGGTTGCTTATTACCAAGCTAGGATGATTATAGCTATTTTATGAAATTTTAATTACATTATGTGGCTGCTCAAATATTGGTTTTGAACATTAATCAAGTTACTTGGGAAGCATTTCACGGAAGGGAAAATAAAAATGAAATGGCTTATTTACTTATCCCAATGTATTAAGAAAAAAATTCAGTGGGGAAATCATGAAAAAGCCATCAGGGAGAAAGCGCTGCTTTAAGAGTGTTCACAGTCAATAGAAATCTGAAACAAATTTTCTCTTGAATGATCCTCCAGTGCAGTCTCAGTAGTATCTCTATTCTCCAGACAACATGGTGTACTTAAAAAGCCATGTGTATCATTTTATAGGTAACTTTATAGCCTAAAGCATTAAGATTTTTTACATATTTAGGAAACCATAAGATATTCTCATGTTACTAGATAAACAAGATGTCTACCAATTTTGTTATTCAAAATATAAAGCTCTTCATAGGCTCTGAAAAATCCTTAAAAATTCTTTGACAGAAAGAAAGTTTGCAGTGAAGAAAAGTGAATATAAGCCTGAATTAATTAGACAGATATGGATTGATGCTGAACTGATGTGACAAGTGCCCATGTTTTGCCACTGCATATGTTTTCTGTCTCAGTGATTTATTTCCTGTGGTAAATTGCACAGGACAGAGATGTCACCTGAAGTCTGCTGAATTATTTCATTTTACATTTTTATTACCCTTTAGAAACATTCCAGATTTGGCACCTTGAATAGCAATTCAAGGGCATTATCTGTGCATGCAGTTTTACTAAGTACATATCAGCATTGATGGTACCAAAAACCTTCTGATGGTGCTTCATCATAGACATCTACAAACTCACAGCTGTATTCACCAGAGCCCTTTACAAAGGGATTCAAGGGAACATCTCTTCTGTAATGCATGACCCAACTCTGCTTTTCCCTCATCCACAGCTGGAGTGATGTGGAAAAAAAAGAAGCCTTTCCCCTTTATTTTTTCCCTTGCAGAAACAGAATAAAGGCCCAGCATATTTCTGCCCTGTCAGCCCAGGAACTGCAGCTTATTGTTCCCTCAAGTCTAGAAGGAAGAGGGAAAGGACAGAAACAAGGCAGCAGATGCAGTTTGCATTTCTGTCCAGGTGTATGAATAAAACATGCCTTGGGTCTTGAAGCTGGTGCTATAGTACACATACTCTTTACTCATCAGAAGCCCCAAAAGCTGTTGCTTCATTCAGTTACCTTCACATCAGACCCTTGGACATCCTTTTCCAGCCAAGGGCTCATTTAGAAACTCTGTAGGAAGATACTGTTTGTACTAAAGGGATGGGGCAACATGCAGTCTGAAACAAAGCTAGTTACTTTACAGGACTTTGATTTCAAGTTAAAAGAGCAATGTTTAGCTTTCCTGTGTAAATAGCTCTGCAAAGGTGGTTGTAGGTCAACAAAAGTGATGAGAAAATAACACTAAGGAAAATATCATAAATTTTCTCACATGATAAAATCTAAACTGTATCAAAGTTATTTCTTAAGGTGTGTCTGTAGTTTTATTTCAAACTAGTTGATATTTTAATACCCATCATATGTTTTAATGAAGAAATCATAGCCCTACATTAGATTTTGGGTAATGGTGATTCCCCATAGTTACAAGCCTGGTTCTCAGGCCCTTTAAATGTAATTCAATGTTCTTCCCGAAATATTTCATTTGTATTGTGCAATGCATACCTTATCAAGTTAAAATATTTCTAATTTCTATTTCTAATAACTTCAATACTAATATCTGATATAATTTTGGCATTTCTTTTCTCTTTGGACAAGTCAGAATGCCTGAGAAGAGAAAAAGCAAAGTGGAACAATCTGGGGTCCAGATAATCAGATAAAACTTTGAGTCTGAATATTTTTGTTGCAGCAAAGGCTGAGGTAGCATGCCAACCCAAGAGACAACCTAGGTATTCCCAGCATCTTTTATATAAACATTAAACCCAGAAAGCTCTGACTATTTAATCTCTATCCAAGGGCTGACTGACAGCTGTTTGTTTGTGTAGATCAAAATATTATCCAGATCACTTCTAAATTGTTGTCCATTTCATATTGCATTTTCATTAAATATCAGCTCAGATATTTTCTACTCTTAAAAATTATGGTATTCAGGATTGAACATTTGCATCACCAAAGCATGACTATGGTCTAAATGGGGACAGTGTATTTATGAATTTCCAAAGACACACATTCATTTTACTTCTAATTTATACAAATTGCCTTAAACTGACTTAGTAATGAATGATCCTTTTAGGTCATGTCCAGCTCAGCATATTCTGTGATTCTGTGAAATATTCATCTTTCTTAAGAAGCCTTACCTATATTTAACCATACAAAAAAAATATTTTGTACCCATATGTGTAAGCTTGTCTCCTTAGTAGAGTTTAAATTCCTAATGTAAAAGTTTTAATTCTGTGAGATCTAGTAAAAATTTTCTTGCTTTTGTTGATTTATTTTTAGTCTAAATTGTTTACTTGGATATGTCAAGCAAACTCCATGCACTTGCCTGGATTATGACCATTGAACATTTTGATTGCAGGAGGAGCTAAAGTTTTGAGCACTTCTGTATATGTGTCTTTCAGCTCTTCATATACCTCATTAGACAAAGTGAAGCATGATAAATCTTACAAGGAACAGAAAAATAGATTTACTGAAGACTGCTGAGGGCTATGCAGCATTTCATAACTTTCAAAAACATCATTAGAGATAGTACTTGTACCATTGCATTTCAGCTGGGTATGTCTTAAATCAACTTTGAATAGGCAGACATTGAGGGAAAAGAAGGACCTTCAAAGAAAATTAAATTTTCAATGCAAGGATCATCCAGGTCCAAGGACATCCACATTTCTGTCCTTTGCACTTTTCAAATTTCAATTGAATAAGAATTGAGTAAGAGTATTTTATGTTCAGATAATTATATAATTATTTTGTTTTATAATACCTTTCATTCTAAAGAATTCTGTGAAGCTTCAATATCCCTACAAAAGAACTGGGAGATATTTTGCTGAAGGATAACAGAGTATAGCTGGAGAACAAATAGCTTTCTGCCAAGTCAAAGTTTCAAGATGTAAAAAACTTTCTCCAGTCTTATCCTCTCATTAGATTAGTGATCAGTGAACTTATATGAATGAGAAAGACTGATTTTTAATCCATGTACTTTAGTCTACGCCTTCTTCATTCCAAATGGAATGCATAACCAGGGTGGAAAGGAAATTGCAACCTCTCCCTTTGGAACTATTCCACCTTGGATAAGTAACAAACCCTTTCCTTGAAAAGGCATTTGAGCCTTTACTTTCACAATTTAAGATAACTCTCTAGCTTCTGAGAGTTAGAATTAATTTATCCTGTGTTTTCTCTGCACTAATGAGTGTTTAGCTGAATGTATTAACTAGGAAAAACACCAGAAAGAGAGAGATTGCCAGAAGTGACTGGAAAAGTAATAATTCCTTGCTTTTATTTTACTACAAAACCTAATCTTTGCCCTCAAAATGTTCTTGCTATAACCATCTTATCAGTGTGGTGTGTTGACCCTGGCCATTAACTCACCATCCACTCAGTCACTCCTCCACTAGTCCTCAATCAGAATGAGGACAGCTGTTTGAAGAGCAAAAGCAAGAATGCTTTTGGGTCAAGATAAAGACAATTTAATAAGTGATGTAAATATAAAAAAAACCCAAAAACCTACCAAGCATAAAGATTGAAAAGACAATCACTTCCCATGCCACAGGCAGACTGATGCACAGCCAGCGTCCAAATATCTCTGAGGTCAGCTATCCTGGCTGTGTCCTCTCCCAGCCTCTTGCCTATACCTGGGCTACTTGATGGTGAGGCAGCATTAGAAAAAAAAAGTCTCAGTGATGTGTAGGCAGTGCTCAGCGATAGCTGAAACTGGTGTATTATCAACACTCTGTCCGTCTCAAAGCCAAAATACAGCACTCCATGGGCACTGTGAAGAATTTCAGCTCCATCCCAGCCAGATCCAGTATAATCACCTAAAGCAAGAGATCTCAATTTTGATAGCTCAGCATTTCCTGATGGAAAAATTAGTTTACTGGAAAAAAACCCAGATTTGAGTAAGATCTCCAAACATACCCCAACAACTTGGTAAAGTCTCAGTCCAATTGAAATTCAGTAGAAAGTAAGCACTTCCATATTTAGGATTTTTCTCTGTCTAAAGGTATTTTTAAGTGGTATTCCTTTTTAAGCTATATTCCAAAACAGTGTGGTTCCTCTGAGATGGGAAAGCTGTGATCCATGATGACTTCCTTCCCAGGCTGGATTTTTATCATTATGGTAATGCAATATACTAACACAACAATAAAAACTAAGATATGTTTTCAAATTTTTTTAAATCCTAAAACAAAGAACCAAAAAAAATTGCTTATCTGAAATAGTGTTTAGCCTGGAGAAGATTCTTGAGATCTTCTCTCAGTTGATTTAGTTGTCCTAATACCCAGCTGATATATCAAGCCTGGACATGTCCATCTCATTTGACATTTAGACAGTTTCAGGTGCCTGAATTAACACTTTGAATTCTTGTGCAGTATCAGCACACTGATTTTGAAAATAGTGAAATTCAGATTGCTTCCACTTTGTTGTCTCATGAAGTAGCCTCATTTCCATTTTAAGCTGTCTACCCTGAAATATTATTATCTACTACATCTCCTCCAACTTGTTCTTTGAGAAGAGTCATTGTATTTTGTTGAACTAAGTGTCAACAGGAAATGCTTTTAAATTGTTCTTGATTATTGTGTGAAATTTTATTGACAAAAACAAACATTGATGTGTGTGCCTGAAACACTCGGCATTGAGAATATTTTAGGTGAAAATGGAGAAATTCAAAGAGTGAAAGAGATAATATCTGGGAAAAGGGAGACATGCAAGGACAGAGAGGATTAATCAAGATTCGCATTAAAGCTAGTGTTGTCCAATTTACTAATTCCATTCCAAATTGTGTTTCTTGAAGAATGAAATTTTTCATCTGTCCTCATATTTTCTCCATTCATCTGAACAAGACAGTGGAAGGAAAATAAGATTGTAGCTTATTATAAAGCAGAAAAAATCCAAGACCATTGTGCCTGTTCACGTGTTAAAGATTCATATTTGATCCTGCCATTTAGGTGGAGTGTGACAGTTATTAGACAACCTTATTTCAAGAAAATTGGAAAAGAAGCTGAACAAAATGGTCTTAATAGCTTTTTATGCCACCTTAAGTTTCTAAACCTCTTCCAAATATCCTATCATGGTGAGTTCTTATGCCTTCAAATTTCAAGGGGCTGCACTTCCTGCTTTTTGAATTTCATTGCATGACCTAATAACAGATGAGGCAGCTACCAGCCCAATACATTTTATTTATTGGATGGAGTAATGGACACTTTCCAACAGCACTGCTTTATTTGGTGTCTAGAGCAGTAGTCATTCTCCTTGTAGAAAAGAAAGAGAAAATACTGTTCTTGCTCACACAGATGAGAAGGGAACTTCTTAATTTAATTTCTTTAGGCAGCATGGGAGGGATACACGCATTCATTATAACTTAGAAAGAGCAAACAGCATCAGTGATTCAGCATATGCTTCCTCTTAATCATGTAATTTATTCCCCTTGCAGTAGTTACGTTTAAAACCAGCTTCCCTTCCTGATCCTCAAGGACAATATGAAGTCTTATCCCTTTAGATATATCTCTTATATTCCTGTGTTGAAAGGACACCTATTTTCTGCGTCAGAATAATTTTTTTTTAAATCATGAGAGTTTATAGTTTGAGGTCCTTTATTACATGCGCATTTGCTTTTGATGTATAGTTATATGCTGTATCTCTTCTGAGAGCAGTTGATTTAATAAATTTACTTTTATTTTCTGAAAAAAAAATCTTATCAAATCAGGAAAAGCAAGGCCTTTGAAAGAGTTCCTTAGTTTTCTGCAGCATGCTATAGAAGGAGAATGCCAGGCCATCTATCACTCCTACCAACTCAACTGGATCAAACCATTGTGGGCAAGGATTCAGTACTTAGCAGAATAACTTTGGTGGGTACTGATTGGAGCTATTGATTCTCCTTTTGCTGAGAAAATCAATATGAACACATGGTATAGGGAGATAGAAGGTCAGATAGCATTTCAATTTGTTTAATTGCAATTCTGTCTAAATCACATGCTTTTTTCCACACTCCTTGGTATTTCAGTTTTTATTGTGTTCTCTGTTGTAACTTTTAAGGTATTTTAGATACATTAAAGACCCATTCCATATGGATCTAAGTCATGAACCAATTCAGTATTACTAAGTCAATTATCAATGAAACAAGAACTAAAGAGAATCTTGGCATATACAACAACAACTTGCTTCTACTTTTTCCAAAATAAGATTTACTGTGAAGGTAAAAGACAATATTTTATTACACTGGAATTTTTATAGAAAAAGTGTTTCAGCAGATTCTACACATAGTAAGGATTTTCTTTGTTTCCCTACACTCCCATTTTTTCTCTTACAGGCTCTTTAATTTTTCTTCTATCACAACTTCACTCATTCTTACAGTTCAGTTCAGTGCTGTCTTCAGTATTTATGGCTATATTTCATATTGTTTGTTAAAATTTAAATGTATTTTCTGTAAATTCCCAAACCCTGTATAGGTTTGTTCCGATTATTTATGTTCTTGCCTGGACAGTCTTCTTACTTTTTGCAGGACTTATATTTAAATGAGAGATAAAATTATATGAACATACTTTCAAAGATGCTGAGCAGCCAAAGTTTCTATTGCCTTCAACTGCAGCTTTGTGCAGGTTCTTCAAAAAACTGTCAGTTGGGTCCTAGTTGAAGAATGTTTTACTACAAGTTATTAAAAATTTCAAGACTGTACAGATGTAGTATTCGAATGTTAAGATACTCAAATAGGTGATTCTTGTAGTTTGAGAAGGAGGGTGAAGCAGTACATGTCTTCAGCGACTACAGTAACCAGCAGAAATGAAATGGTATTTTATTTATGTGAAATTGGAAGCTGGATGGGGTTTTACTGTGTATGTGTAAAATAAGTTAGTGTTATTGATAGACCTATTTTTGACATCTTTTTGTTGTTCATCTTGTTTTTCTTCATTTTGTGGCAGCCCTTGACAACCAAAATTGGTTTTACTTCATCCATCCTTCATATCAGAGAAATGAAATAGCAAGTACTGACATGTCCAAGACAAGTTTATCTATGTGATATCACTTCTCCTTCATTTTGATCTGAAGCTTTGTTTTTATTCCACACTCATCTTCACTCCCAATGAAGAGACAGAAATAATGCTATAGTTCTGATAACTGAATACAGAAAACTAAGTTCTGTCATCAGTTATGCCTCATCTAGCTCCAATGATGAAACACATTTGAAAACATGATTTGTGTTCCATTTTTAAATGTTTTTTTCTAAATGTGTTTCATTTCCAATGTGCTTACTTAAAGACTACACTTTGATGGGTTTTTGGCTTTGATGTTGGTCTGTTTATGGCAAGTGAATGTCAAAGTTGTAGTCTATTGTTGAAGTCGTATGTATATGAAGGAATTGTTATATATTTCATCATATCTATGACTATTTCTTCTTTATGCCTTTAGGCATAAAGACTTTTTTAGGGCTGAATTTTCAAAACAGAACATGTTTGTGTAACTGCATGTTTGTGTGCATGTGGCAGAGAGCAAGAGACAGAAACTGACCTACTGTGCACTATCTGACTGATGATAAATACTGCTAAATTTCTCATCAGTGAAGATCTTTTTCTTTTAGGACACTCACATTGCCACAATCATAAATATTTTCTGCAGCAACATTTGCAGAGAATTCAACAAGAACAAGTGGGGCTTAGGTACCATTCGGTACCACAAAGAGGCTTAAATTTTGCTGTATGCTCATAGTACATATGTCATAGTACATGTATTCAGAGTCAGACTCAAAGGGATTGTTTTTTTCTTTTCCTTTTTTTTTTAATTAATGTGGGGGAAAAAATGATCTTAATAAAATCATCAGGTCTAGCTTCAAAATTTAAATTGCATTAATATAAATCATCAGTAATCAATCTCTCTATGAGTGAAAATCATAATGCTAGATGTAAAAGTACTAGTTGGTGGCACTGTATTTTGTTAGTAATTGGTATCATAGCATAAGATCGTATCAGGTAGAGTGTCCATCCAGGAAAAAAATTAAAAGTTTCATCAAAGTTACTGAAAGAGAAATTGACCAACTTGCAATATAAATAGGACAGACAGTAAGAAAATGCCTTCGCAACAAGTTGAGGTTCAGTTTGGGTTTGTTTTTTGGGTTTTTGTTCGCAGGAGGGAGGGTTCAATAAAGTTCAGCTGTATGCTATATGCCCATGTGAGCAGATATGTTTATATTTCACTTTATACCCAAGTGAAGACAGGTAAAATTTTCCCACTCCTTTGCCACAGATCACTTGAATACTACATGAAAGAAAGAGAGAAAAACTGGCATATATTTTTGATAATTTTAGCAGTAAACAGTAGCATTTATTTCCCAATGTATTAGACAATCACCAGGGAAACATAGTAAATATTTAGGCAAAAGTTTTTTAGCCCTGGTCTTGCTCATATCTAAGCCTTTTGTTTAAATATAAGCACAAAGCACAGAGGTTAAATAAATAGAATGTTTACAATTATTGTATAGTCATTAAACAACTCCTCCCGGGATTTTTGCTTTTAGAGGAACTCCTTTTGGCTCTACAGGTGCATTCTCCAAGTCACTTAAACTATATTTTACCTTCTAAAGGAAAGCCAAAGAATAGATATGAAAGATATACTTTAGTCAGAGAAGGTAGATTCCTGCAGTGCTTCTGGAATTACTTCAAGAGGTCCATTGTGCTAATTTATTATGGATAGTAGATTGAATATGTGCTAGAAACACTGCATTATTTGTTGCCTAATGACCATTATTTTTTATTATGCTATTTTTAAAAGATCTGGATTGTATAAATGAAAGACAAATAATTTTAAGCTTCTATCTAAACTTGTATTGCTATTCATTCATTACATAATTAAATTTGTTTTAAACAAGATGGAGGGAGCTATATTGGTAATCTATATTTTTACCTCTTTATTTTCCCTCTCAATATTTTCATGAATTGCAATGCAAATGTTTCCTTGAGCTTTACTTTGCATGTTTGGAAATCATCACTGATTTTTTTTTTTCTTAATTTATTCCTTGTCATTTTTAATTTAGAAAATACATCAGAAATGTTTTTCTATCACTCTAGAATCACACTGATCAAAACTTTACATTTTTGGACATTCACTATTGCTTCCACGATTGGCAAAGAGAACTAGATTTTCTTATGCAATGAGGACTTCCACAGTAAGGGAAAAGGGAAAAAAATATAAAGGTCGTCTAGGTAGGTATTATTGCACTAATCATCCTGTGGTCTGTCAGCTCTCTGGAGGAGTTCTTGGCAAGGCAGAGCTGTGCATTGTGCCTGTAATTGCTAAAATACTTTGGAAGAAATGGAAGCATTCTAATTATTAAAGCTTAATTTCTGCAAGGACCGGGTGTGGCAGGCACCATGTAATGAAAAACATACCCCATATTTCCAAATGTCATAAGCTCTCATGATACAAAGTTCAAGTAATATATCTGTGGCTTTAGCTGATGATAGAAATCAATACAGGAAATTTTGTACTTGCTAGTATCTCAGTGTTTTGAGAGCAATGCAAGAATTGCTGAGATAGATAGATAGATAGATAGATAGATAGATAGATAGATAGATAGATAGATAGATAGATAGATAGATAGATAGATAGATAGATAGATAGATAGATAGATAGATGGATGGATGGATGCAAAGCCACACACTTGTGTATGTGTCTATTTTTTTTTTTTAATGCTGATGAATTTTATGTTTAGGAAGATACGTTTACTCTTGGATCATCTCCCTTAACCAGATGGTATCTTTGTGATTGTTGTGACACTTCATTGTTGCTGCCGGCTGATGACTCACCGAAGGAAAATCCCAGCACACCCAGTAGGAGAAAATAAGGCTGCTTGGTGTTCTTTGCTACATCTAATTTTCTAACAGAATTTCGACAGATGTGACAATTTTGCTGAAATGTTGTCAAAATAATAGCAACAAGTTGACAAATCAAATCTGGCTCATGTTCAGTCCCCTGGTATTATACTGGTTCATCTGCAATAACAAGGGAATTTATATCAGTGTCATCCTTGACAACTTGATCATTTTAGATGGCATATTATCAATTTTTCATCCTTCTCTATGCCTTGCGGGGTTTTTTTTAGGGTTTTTTTGTTTGGTTGGTTGGTTTTTGTTTGGTTGGTTTGTTGGTTGTTTTATTTTTCATTTGTTTGCATGGTTTTTTGTTTGGTTTGGTTTGGTGGGTTTTTTGGGGGTGTTTTTTTTTATCTTTCTGTATGCTACTCCCTGTGCTATTTTTTGCAAATAATTATTACCAAGTGTTTCCTGAATCTCAACTCAAAGTAAAGAAATACAATAAGGAAACCATAAGCATAGGAACTTCAAATCTGACATTGAAATGTGAAGGAAAGTAAGCCTGAGCAGAGAATTTTCCTATGTTGTGCTATAAAGGTAAAACTGGGAACAGCAAGACCAAATATACCCAACATATGCAGCGGTGGAGTTCCACACTTGGAAAATGCCAAAGAGAGATCTTGAGGAATGCAGTCTGGCTATGGCATCTGATGAAATACAGTAAATATGTTTTGTGAGAGAAGCTGTTTCGCTCGCTCCACAAAGTATTTCTATGGAAAGGTATTTTTGTGTCTCCACAATGAGAATTTTTTTTGCGAATCTTTTTCCTCTTTTCCCCTAATGGAACTGATTTTGACAAAGATTTTGCTGAAATAACACAAGGTAAGGCACAGAAACCAAAAGGATGGATGGCTTCTTTTGAAGAATAGCTGTAGCTCTGAAGAATAATGCAGATCCCTGCTGTGTCTGAATCTGAACTCAGAGGCACCAAAATTTCACTGTCCACTGCTTGAATAAGAAATTTACAATACATTCACTGCTTCTTAGCTCTGTAGCTCTTCTATTTTATAAGGAAGATTTAAAAAGTCATTAGGCAGATGCAAAAGAAAAAGACCCCTTTCTTCATAAAACTGATGGTTATATGAGATTTGAACCTTAGCCTTTCAGGCTCTGCATCTCGGGGAGCTCTTCAGTTTCTTACAGGCTCGGCTACTCTGTTGTGTTGTACAACTGCTGAATTCTCCAGATCTTTTTCAGGGTGAAATCAAGAATCATAAATGATCCATGTGAATGTGCAAATTCACAACAGCATATTTAAATGACTGAAAGGATATAAATCAACCAAGACTCCCCACATAAAGTATTAATTAATCAATATGACATTCCCAAGTATGAAGTGGGATCCGCATATTGGAAAGAGAACAGAGCTTTTTGGGTTTTTTTTCCTCCGTTCCTGTTGTATTAAGATTTCAGCATGGAAGGTAAAATAATCCAAACACCAGCCTGAAGCCTGAAGTGTTCCTTGGATTCTTTGCCCAATGCAATTTACTTTTGGAAAGAGACAACTGCATTTACAATCATATTTTTTATATTTAGTTAAGTAAGTATTTCTATGAATCCATTCTGGTAAGCTCTAACTATTCTGCTGTCCATCCAGGTCTCAGTGCATAAACATCAAGATCAGAAGTTACACTAATAGGTACATTTGTTGTCACATTCTACAGACAGGTTAAGAGCTGAATAGCTATTTCTGTTTCACAGCCACAGCAGTAGCCTGTTCTTCAAGGTATTTTGACTGATATACCTTTTTGAAGCAGTGAAAACTGAATGCAAATTCTTAGAGAAAACAATGATGTTGACAAATTTGACTGGGGCAAAAAGTATGCTGTGGAGAAGCTAGTGGATTTTAATGTCAGTGTTTGGCACTAAGATGATGTAAGAAGGGAATCTGAAGAAAATTATAGGTATATAGAGAAAATGACCACCCACATTAGGAGTAAAAATGAGTATGAATTTTAATGCACATACTACATACTTTAATATGTGGTATGATTTCTGTAAACTAATAAAAAGCTAGTCCTCACAGCTGAAAATTTAGTACTATGTAAAATAATTATTTTATATGTAAAATGCAAATGAAGATTTAAAACAGATCTGGTACTTGCCATTCTACAGCACAGGGGGTAACATCAAAAATATCCTTTACAGTGGTCCAGCATCTCTAAATATCATTACAGTGTACCATTTTCTGCACAACATCTTCTGATCTACTGAAGCAAATGTGATCATGACTAGGTCATATGATGACAGTCAGCTAGGGGCAGCATACTAGTGTAATTCAGTGGGGAAAGAAAGAATTAATTTAGGAAAAATTAATCTGAAATATTTATTGTGGCCCAAAATAAGGGTCTTAACTCTTCACGTGTACAGTATCCTCTTTTCTTTTTATGGCATTAATTGGAAAATGGAATTTGAAACATATCAGACATATTGATTAAAATGTTTAAAATTAAATATTATTAAAATTTAAAAAATACATAAGAATAGGTTTGGGTTAAAATTAGTCTTCAATTTAAGTCAGATTAGACTTTTACTACAGTCCCAGGTAGCACTGTGTGCAGCATTATTATCCCTGTCTCCAAAAACTTCCAAAAGCCAAAGGAAGGGCAGGACAAACGCTGGAGTTTCATGCTCTTCGTGCTGTGTTTCACCACCAGCTCTATGGGCATTGAATAAAACTTCCAGAAGTGTTCCAGTGACTTGAAGATTAATCTCTCAAAATTGAATGGGTTTTAGATTCCTAAATGACTTTGATTTAGAATCTTCTGAATGGTTTTGTAGAATCTTTCATTGGATATTTTCAAGCATTTTCTCCCTATTTTTTTCTTGTGCATCACTCTCTTGGTCCACATACGCAGAAAGATCACAGGCAGGCCATTAATAGCAACTTAATAACAATTATACTCAGGGTGGAGCCTTGCAGGAGCTCAAGGACTAGAACTACAATTTTGTGGTATTTTGAAAGCTTTAACCATTATTGGAAACAGAGGAAGATTTATGCAAATCACTGTGACTCACAGAACCTGCTGTTCTGGTCTCTTGAAGCACAGAGAAAAGTCTGTAGTTTTTCTCATCTACGAATAATTAAATACTTTATTATTATTAACATCATTCTTTTAAAATCTGCAGGAAATCATCAGGCTTCACTTATCAATTTTCTTTTTCTTTTTTCCTTTTCATTACTCTCTTCATCAGAAAAGAACAGTTGTTGACTATATTTATATAGCTTTTTAATTACTTTTTTGAGTCCATCTTGTATCTTCTTCATGATCACGATCATTTCATTGCAATGCAATTTCAATGCAATATGGCAGAAGATAATAGAAAAATAAAGAGTTAAGGCAAACATCATGCTTGGTCTCCTGAATTCCATTTATGTCAGAAGGAAAATCTACCTAAAAGAAGTGATGGTCTGAGACCAGCTGAGGATGCTTTTTTCCCTACATGGTAGAGCTGGGAGGGGGAAAGTGACTGGATCACGACCTCTCCTCCTCGGGGTGCTGACTGTGTGAAATTAGAAGTCTTCCCTTGTTGGTTAATTCTTGAAGTAACTGTCATTGCTCAGTACAAAGTGAAATAGGTCAAAGCATTGGTGACATAGAGGGGAGAACTTTAACTGACTCCTGATTGACCTTTGGGCTTCACCACAGACAGAGGCTCAAGTCTGACCTGTAGCATTTCCATCTTTTGCTGTATGCCTGTAACACACGTTTGCTGTGTAAAGATAACACTTTACTTAATGGACGTACCAAAGGGACATATTTGCCAGTGCCAGGGGCAGTGAACTTATCTGCCTTTTTCTAGTTCTTTACTAATCTGTATTTATGTAGTCAGGGCAGGCAAATCTTTTGAGATTTGCACTCATTTGCAGGATAACCATGTCAGCAGCATCATCACATCTCGTATCTGAAAATTTAGAAGAAATGCAGATATAGATGTGTTAAAAGCAAATATACAAAATGCAGTTTTGCACTGACTGAGAACTTGAAATAAAATAGGATTTCAACACAGAACACTAGTTATTGCAGTTATTATTATTTTTGCAGTGCATGTGATATGCCAGACACTTCACTGTCCTCATAATTATGATCCGTGATCCTGTAAAACTGTGAAACGAATTTCAGCTATTACTCAGTAAAAAAGTGAAAGGAATGAAGTACAAATAGGTAGGCAGAAGTGTGACAGTAAGGGATGTAAAGGAAACAGAGATGTAAAGAAAACAAGGATGTATCAGCTTGGGTTTTTTTCCAAAGCCTTAACATCATATTGGAAGTCTTAAAAAATAGCAAGAAGTCCTAAAAAAAGCATTGCTTATTTAAAAGTAGCTGCCTTAGTGGCTCAATATTTCTATGCATAAGCTCATTCATAAAACTGAATATCTAAAAAGAGAGGTATCCCAGTTCTACACTTCTTACATTGTACAGGTGTGTAAATATGGTGCAGAGAGCTTCATAATATATTTCATTTTCCTTGGTATTTGTCCTCAAGTTGGAACATAAGTGCTACCATGGGAGGACTGCATGATCTGTTTCTTCTGGTTTGGTGTCACCTGAAGCTGTCTGGTACACTTATAACAAAAGGTTATTTAGCTGAGATGACAACATTATGCTCCCAGTTCCAGAGTTTGTCTTCTAGCTGAAGAGTCCCTGTGGTCAATGGCAAGTTGAATATGAGTCAGCAGTGCCCTGGTAGGCAGGAGGGCCTGAAAAATTCCTGATATATCTCACTAGAATGATTTCACTAAAGCCATGAACCTTTGCATGTTATCCTGAGCATGCTGTGAGTTTTAATGTATCACATCATCTTTCTCCTCTTCTGTTATTTCTTTCGTTGCCAAAATGTATTTATTTTTCAGCTGTGTATTAAGGTGACTTGTGTTTGATCTTAAACTGTAATAAAAGCATGTGAGAAATTAGTCAGAATGGGAGATAAGGTAGAGTTGAGCACGCCAGTATTCTGATTTGTTTAAATCTACATGTGCCTGGAAAGAGCAAGAATTATCATTTTCAGTCAATAATGACCTTGTTTAAGTGATCTTTAAGGCAAACTGGTGCATTTCTCAAAGCACAATTTCCCTCTCTCTGTCTCTCCTTTTTATTTTCTTTTCTTTCTGTCTATTTTTTTAATTGACATCTCACAGCAAAAAGTGACTGAAGGCTGCTCAGAAACTTCCCAGTGCAAGAGGTCCATAAAATCCAGACAGCTGCAGGTGACACCAAATCAGAGGAAAGAGCTCATGCAGCACTTGCCTGGTAGCACCTATGTTCCCTCAAGAGTACGAACACCAATATGTCCCCAAAATCCCCAGAAAAGGTGTGTTAGGTGAAACCAGGCACCACTGGCAATCGCCTGCTGGTGCCCAGAGTCAGGACCTGTCCCAGACATTCCTTTCCCCTCCCACTGCATAAGCATCATCATGGGGGATGCATGCTGGCTACCAGAAGCTGCCTCAGCCAGCCCAAACCCACTCCCTACAGCCAGGGCTGGCCTCCTGGGTGTCAAGTTTTGCAAAGAAGCAGCTGTTTCCCTTACCATGCTTGAGCTTGGTCCAGCAGGTAGAGCTAAGCTCATCAATTTAAGTGTGTGATGTTGCAGAATTTTTTTCTCTTATTGGGGGTCAGACCATTCAGGTGGTTTGCAAAGGTCTAGAAATGCTTTTTTCATTGTAATTTTTTGGGGAGGTTATAAACTAAGGAAGTAGACTAAGGAAGCTGATGATAAAATATTGTTTCAGTGAGACTGACTGAACAAATAGGCTTAGAATAAGGGAGCCAGGATCTGGCCATCTGGTGTTACGGCTGGTGAAACATGCTCATGCTATTGGAAAGGTGTAAACAGCTTGAACAGTGTCATGTTTTGAAGGCAGCATTTCAAAAGGTTTGTAAAGTGGAGGGAACAAATTTGGGTCTCATTTGACAGCAATATAGAGATAACAAAGATCTGGAAAAAGAATAAGTTGCATACTCCAGGATGAAAGTTCTGATCTTTCATATCTGGAACCTCTTTCAAGGGGACACAATCTGCTTGGTACGAAGCTAGGTAAGATAATTGGCAAAAATACTTTGGAAGTTTTTCATCAAAATACCTCATCCATATACAAGTAATATGCTGTGTTAGACAATGTCACCTGACCTTGTTATATCTTATTCATTCCTAATTAGAAATGAGACATCCAGATGCGAAAGGTCATTATACTAGTTTCTATGGCACCTATCATGGCATATTCCTGTCACCTAGATTTTTATTAGAAATGCACTGAACAAGCCCAGCTCTCTCTGCCATATGTTTATTGCCATGTTCAAGGAGCCGCAGGTAAAAAGAATATTTTGTCTACCCAGATGGTTATTGCCCCATTTGGTTTTAAACTTCCACAGCATCTCATAGTGCTAATTGGTTCACACTCTGTTGCCAGTTTACAGAGATGCTATTTTTGGTAATAACACCATTGACAGGAATTCCTCTGCAAGAAACATCTCTTTAAGAAATAAAAGAAAAAAATTCAGGGACTTTCCCAGGCAAAACCAAATTTTTTTTTTTTTTTTAGATGTGAATCATACAAAGTATATTTTAAGTGTTCCCTCATTTAAGACTATGAATTGCAGGATTTGGTTTTGCTTTTTTTTTTTTTTCCTGTTGCAGCTTTTTGAAAAGTCATTTCATCCATATTTGTTGAAGTGCTCAAAAGAAATAAAGCAATAAAATGACTAAAAGGCTACTTTTTACAAGGTGTCTTTACACAGGAGCATTTATTTTTTTAAAAAAACCTTCATTTTGTATTTCAGCATATATGAAATGTCTTGTAGTCATCAATTTTTTGGTTTTTTTGTTTTGGTTTCAGTTATGGAAGGTGACTTCTGATATCCCATTTAGTCTGAAGAGCTTCTTATTTGGCAACTAATACCATTAAAATCAATTGCACCACTTGCTAAAAAAGGCACCATTCCACCTGCATCCAGGGTAGCAGAATCTGGCTCAGAACTGATGCTGTCAAAATTGATTGATTTTGCTTTTGTCTCAAACCCACTTGAATACCAAACAAAAAAAAAAGTATCAGAGGCTTTTCAAAGTTGAGCATCAATACATATCAGAAAGTCAGCAAATTACTTATCCAATGTTAATATAAGGCTGTTTTATTATGTTCTCCCTTTTCCTTAAAAGAAAGGTAGACTCTGTTATCTGTAGGATTACGATATATCCATCTGTTCTTTCCAAGTAACAGGATGTGATTTGTGACTACATTTTCAGGTAATTTTCAAATGTGTCTGCTTCATTTTCTGAAGGTTTCAGTATGTGCTAAAATTCTGGCACATATCAATCCTTATTACAGTACCGCAGAGTTTTGGTTCAGACATCCAGGGTCTTGCTGTCATAAAGTTTATATGTTACATGAATCATATGTATATATGGCAACAGAAGCCTCAATGAGACTGAAATACATTTTGTTCAGACAGAATGTTCATAATGTCTGTCCCAGTAGTTTAGCAAGTCCACTGCTGAGTAGTATAAATGATAGCATTGCCCTGTTTGCAGCTCAGTCAGATCCAAAGAGATTTTCCCAAAGATAGCCACAGATATTTTTCTAATTTGTTCCAAATTTCAGATACTATACGCAAGCAGTAGAAGTATACCAAAGACTACTTTTGAGGATCCAGAAACATGTTTACAATGCCAAGGGTTGGGTAACCTCAGCAAGAAGTCATTTGACTGAATCGGTGATAGGGATGTCACCAAGAGATATTTGTGATATTAGTAGTCAAAGAATGCATCAAAGAAAAAGTTCCACTAGATTTTTCTTTCCAAACCAATATATAGCACAAGAAGTTCAGAGCGCTTTTGTGGTTCTGGTACTAAATGAACCCATATACATGAAAACCAAGGGGAAAAGGTGATATAAATCTTAAGGTTATAATTTAAAAATAAAACCCGATGTGATGATAAGGCAGAAACTCTCCAGCGCTGGAAATGCCCCACAACCTTAACTTGATGACTGTTATATGGAATATCAACATTTCTTACCCATATGAATTCAAATTTTAAAGTATAAAAACTTCAGCCATATATTTTATTGTTAGCTGCAGGAATTGCTCAGCTGTAGGTGAAACCTTGTGGTTTTTCAGTATTTGCTACCTCCAGGACTATCTTTCAAGGAAAACTGAACATTAAACTTAAATTTTACTTACCACGGATAAAGCTTGGTCTGAGTGAGTGATTTAACTGAACAGAAGTTTTATTAGCTCTTCAAATAATGAAAATTTTCATGAACATTATGCCATATAGGTAGTCTGTCAGAAATCACATTTTACTGCAAATGTGAAATGTAGTTATTTCTCTGAGCAGACACTATTTGCAATAGTCTAATTTCCAAATCTGAGGATTTTTCAAATTTCTTGGTGTTTATTTTAAACTACTCATGCATTTTTAATGAAACCTGTTTAAGAAATCTTTCAGATGTCTGAAGAACTGTAAAAATTTTGAGTTATCGACTACATCAGCTTCAGGGTTTTTTCAAATTTATTTTCAAACATCAGTTGGGTTTTCTAAGAACATCAAAATGTTGATCATTCTGACTGAAGTTTTCTTTTGCATTTCCTATTTCCCTAGGTTTTGAGGAGAAAAAAAATAAAAGGAAATGTGGCTTGAATTTTTATATTACATAGTGGTGCCATAAGTATCACAATTTGTGGAGACTGACATAGTACTTCTGAGAAGCCAATGGGTTATAATCACAGGTCAATTTTTTTGTGGATAGGATGTGGGTCAGAAGGTTGTAATTTAATATTAAAAATGGAAGAGGGAGAGGAATTACTGTCTCATTTGTTGGCTTGGAAATTGTGAAACAATTTATGAAGAAAAAAAAAAGGCATTATGTTTTTGCTGTTAGTAAGTGAATCATCTATATAGCAAGTATTTCCTGTGGATCAGTTTGGTCTAAGATCAGTGGCACAAGACAGAACAAAGTCAGTAATTTTCCAAGATATATGGCAGCCTGGGTTTACTTAAAGAGGAAAATTGTTGCTCTCCTTGTCTTCTAGTTCCATTCATCTTCATGTAAAAGAATGTTGCATTAGTATTGGAACTAGAATGCAGTCAAAATACTGCATTTAGAAGCAAACAGGAATGCTAGATCTCCATATCAGCAAGTATGTGACTTGAGCCAGAAGAAAATATTTCTTTAAAAACAAGTTTAGCAGCTGCTAAATTATCATGTTTTGTATAAAATGTACATGTGTACATTTCCTGCCAGACTTGAAAGCTGAGATCTAATAAGTAAGTTGCTGGCTTTCCCATCATCCACCTCCTCAGCAGCATTATGGCAAGAATCAGGGTGAGACTGGTTGTGTCAAATGGCATAAGATTCACCATCAGCTATCTTTGCAAAGTTTATGAGGCTGTATATGGAGACCTTAACATTTCCAGAGATTGGCACTGTAAATTTCACTCCTTCCTTTTTCAGTCTCCTTGCTATTAAAAAAACAAATTTTTTGCTTGGGTTTTCCACAAAGAGTGAGCAGTTCTCAATGCCCTAGAAAAATGGGAAGCCGTGGATCGGATGCAAGATTTTCTGCCTCAGTCTAGATGAACTAATCTTTTTTGTGCATATATTCTGCTTAGAGGTTCTTGTAAAGCTCTACCCAGACATTGTACAGAATGCCATTTTTGTGATATTTTTTCCAGAAACAAGTTCTACAGTGATAGAAATGCTAAAACTGAAGGTGATTCAAATCCTTTCAGTTTTCTATAGATGGGACTAGTACTACAAAATATTTGTTAAAGGTGAACAAGAAGACATTTAATGTTAAGAGACGTATCAGTGTCTCTGGGCTTTTCATTATTAATCATTATTAAATTGTGTTATACATGGTCATGTTTTAACTCCGACTCTAAAATGAGACAGCTTTCCTACCTTGCTCTTTTTTTGTTTTGGTTTCAGTTATGGAGTGCTGGTTTAGTGTTTCTAAATCCTTTCCCATCAAACCTCCACTAGCCTGAAATAAAAAATTGATTGAAGCACATTATAGGAAACTTATTATGTTCAACAGGTCTTCAGCTGCTCTCTTTGAAAGTATTAGCGTATGACACAATGCACCTTCTTTCGCTCAAGATTTAGCCAAGTCTCTGGTTAAAGGTGGTATCAGGTGGCACTGATACCACCTGAGGTGGCATAACTGCAGGTGTAGGACATTAGAGTCTGGCAAACAGATGAGAAAATTGTATACAGAAATTGTTACAGGAGTGGAAGGAACATATGTTGTAACATCTTGGCTAATATTTTAACTCATTTTCTTTTCTGGCTGCAAACTATGCAGTAGTTACAGCAGCCATAGTTTTTTGTCCAGGTTGAAATGTTGAAAGATAAGATGGGGTGGGAAGGAAGGAGAGGAAGGGTTTCTCGCCTATCATTGCACAAATGATATTTCATCTCTCTTTGTAAAAAAAGTTACTGAGTATTTCAGGTAATTTTAGAGGTAGATCAATGGCATTCACTGGCATTTCTGTTTCGTTAGATCTTGATTATCATTACTAACTGGCAGTCAGGTGAAGAAGTTGTATGTTGATGGCAGTCACACTGGTTCATGTTTGATTAAAAGATGTGTAATATGAAAATTATCTACTGATTCACAAAAATTTCCCAGCGTAGGTTCATTTTTCTCTGTTCCCAAGTAAAATCACTTTATTACCACATTGGAAGCTGGAAATGCTTAAGGAAGCAAGCAACAGGCCTGTTTTTAACCATGGACCAAAACTTCCTGTTGTCCATCTGCACAGAATAGAAACTCTGTGTCACTGTGGCCAAAGTTAGAAGGGTGAAATATATAAAGAAATACCACACTGTTAATGTTCAGCAGTTTTCTCATTATATATCCTTCTCCTTTTTACATTTGAAACAGTGCATCAGTATCCATTATTTAATGAAATTGTCTCCTATCACCAGAATTTGAAATTTTGGGCTTTTGAGCTCATACACAGCAAACCTGAAGATTTACAGTGTGTATCTAGCACTTGGTAATTTCTTGGAGTTTTGCTTCAAATATTTGACAAGTGCTTCTGTACAATGGTAGATGCTATGGAACTGGGACCAAGACTTCAAGGAATAACAATCTTTGACACTCTTTGTGGATTATTATTCCTAGTTATATTCTTATCCCATCAGTTTTGATTTAAGACTTCATTAAATATTAAACTGAATGAATTTGCTTTTAAGTTTCTACCTAGTTTAAGTAATAAGTGGACCTCATTTTTCTTTCTGTGTTTAAATTACCTGATATACATTTTCTAAATCAAATAAATGTCTTTGCAAATGAATGTTTTCTGAAATCCTATGAGCATGTATTAAAACCAGCGTTAGGATCCCAAAGAGGCTGTGGCAATCTTAATTAGTTTTATGGACTGAATCCAATTATTCTTTATTGGAAACCATGCTGTGTAATTCCAGTGCTTACTCTTGGTAAAGAATTTACTTCAACTATTACAAAAAAAAGTAAATACTTGCAAGAGGTTATCGAAATAGTCTTATGACTGGAGAACTGTTTGCATGAATGTGATGCCTGTCATTTTGACAGAATGCCGGGGACCTTCAGGACTGAAAAGCATAAACAGTCACAGTTTGAGAGGAGAGCCAGGGTTATAACACTGAGGACAGTTGTGCCTTGTATCTCAGGCTGACCAACCAGCCGCAGCAGCGTGCTCTCTGCAGTGGGTCACCTTTCTGGCTACTCAGGAATTGCTTTCTCAGCATTTAGGACCTCCTGCTCATGTAATCCCAGGTGATCTCCCAGTCAAGAGACCACCTGATGGCCAGCCCTAGGGGCTGAGGCACAGATCTCCAAAGTTAGTAGCAAGGTCATTCACTGTTCTTGGGTGTAAAGCATGCTGAGGGTAGGGAGGGGTGAGGGTTAGTATGAACTCCTGCCATCTGTTGAATAGCATCAATTCCTGTCATCTGTTGCATAGCAAAACCCGTGGTTTACATTGAATTTTTCAGTTCTAATGAAGAAGGTATGACTGGATGCAATTTGACAGAGATTTGAACGGCTTTGTTGTCCTTGAGTAGTGAGAATTCAATCTTTTGCTATTCAAATGCTAATTAAAAAAAGTTTTCCACTGATTCTAGTGATAATAAATTCACTATATCTCTTTTCTTTACAGGGTGAATGTCTTAACATTTAATTACTGCTAACAAGACCTTTATGGGAAGAATAGAAAATTCCATGTACTGTAATAGCATTAGCATATTAAATGTAACCATCAGGTGGCTCTCTTAGGATTACTGCTTCCGATTGAAGCCTATTCAGCTTTTTTTTCATTGTCATTTAAACTTCATTAAGTATAGAAATTCTTTTTTTTTACTCCTTCCCATGGCAGCCTTGCAGTCAAAGTTGTGTAACCTGACAATTCATTTGGTTTGATCAATAGAAATTTTATCTAATTGCATTCTGATTTTGAATGGTCTGAAGGGTAAGATGGAGTTTTCAAAGACAAAGTAAGAATGTAAATGGTTGTTCTATGTAGAAACAAACAAATTAGAAAGTATTAGATTTTTTTTTCTTTCAAGGTATTCATAGAATTTGTTTATAGAATTTTGCCCTTAAGTGTACTGTGTTTAATATTGCTTAACTTTTCTTATAATCTGATTCTGTTTCGGAAGGGCAAACCTGATAAGGAAAAGGAAACAAATTTTTTAAAAGTTATTCTAAAGGTCATAAAGCATGACCAAAGTCGAGGTCCTGCAGAATCAAAGTTTCTGTCACTTAATAAACATATTTCAGCTTTCCAGATGCAGTGTAGTAGCGAATTTCATTGCTTCCGTGGTTAAAATAGAAAAAAAAAATAGGATGTGAAATTGTTTCCTTAAAGACAGCATGTAATATTCTCCATGCTGCACTACTGTCAAGAAGCTTCTGACCCTTGGAAGAAGAGAACAAAACATCAATAACACCAACCTTTATAACAAGAGGTTACTTTTCAGTTCTTCTGCCACTAATTAGTATCAACATCTAAACATTACTTTGCATTGTTTTAATTGACAGTTCTACTGTGATTAGCACAAAAAGCAGGTGATATTGTCATGCATAGCTGCTTTGCTATTATTGCTGCCAATCTCACTTGCTTTGCCAAACAACAACACGCACGTTTCCTTGTCCTGTGATGCAAGCCCAGCAATTCACATTTCTGGTGGCAGAATACATTCCAGTTTATAGCAATAAAAAATATACACATTTTTTATGTCTGATTTGCTTTTCACAGTTCATGATGTTCCTTAAGGAAGCAGTGAATGCTTTGCTTTCAGGAGATGGCAGCCTTGGAGCACAAGGCCATGTTTCTATCAGGGAAGCATTCATATGGGGCAGTGAGGATGTACTAGCCTGCAAATTGTTGTGTGCACAGGCAAAAGGTCTTGGTTTTGGTGTCACAAAAAGAAAGCCCAAGCTGCGGCAACAAATCTTAATATTTGATAAAAATAACGCTTGCCTTTTTTCCCTTCACTTCTAACAATTTGTTCTTTGGCTTAGTTCAGTTAGGGTTTGATTTGGAGTTTTTTTTGCAAAGAAGCCTTTTCTTTCTGCAATTCAGTCTGACTTTGGCTTTTTTAGCTTTGCACTGTGGGGTAGAAACACTTTTTAAACCAAATATATATATTTTATTTTGCAGAGGGCAGAAGCTGATTATTTTTTCCTGTGATTCTTATTTAAACTTTTTCAAATGTGTCAGTTTGAGTAAAAAGGACAAAATGTTTTATCCATTTTGAAGGATAAAACAAGTTATCTTAATTGCATAGCTAGCATTCTGTTCCAATAAAATATGGTTAAATAAGAAAGAAACAAAGATTGCCACAAAAACGCTGATTTCTTTAATGAGGAAATGGTAGTGATTATTATTATCTAGTTATTTTACAGGACATGCCATCCTTTTCAAAGGGTTCATAAGAAAAATGAGCAATCACACAAATGAGTAAATCAAATTCCCAGGCAAAAATGTTGAAATTAAAGCTATTTCATGAACAATAAAATTATATAAATGAATATTTATTAAAGAGAAAAGAAAAAAACTAAATGAACAGGAGTTTACTAGCTATGTTAGACAGAAATGTCTAATGTAAAAAGATAAATTTCAATCAGAAAGATGAGTTATTTAGTAATCGTCAAAAGGGTATAAAAACTAGATAGGAAACATAACTGAGAAAAGGAAACTTTGCTCCACAACTTAACTAAAACTTCCTATCTAGCTTTGTACTAACCTTCCAAACATGGTGAAGAATTAACTTCTTCCTGCAGGACAGTCATGAAGTGGAATAGGACTGAGAAAAAAAAAATCTGGATTCTCAAGAACATGTGCTAAATTGCCAAAGATTTTTTGTCTTTAGCTTCAGAAGTTTTCTTGAAAAAAACATATTTTCAATAAATTATCCTAAATATATACTGCATAATTTGTAATTTGGATATAGTAGAAAACAACCGTCTATCTGTAAATCTCTACAGAAAGGGTGATCTGTAGTTTATTTTATTCTATTTTATGGTTAGTGTAAAAAAAACTACCCAGAAACTTCAAAGAAGGAAAGATTCATTTCACTGCCCCAGAATTCTTTGCTATTTTATCCCAACAAATTGAGTTGTAAGTCATTTTCAGGTGGTTTCTCCGATAAGCTTAGGCAAGTGTAATTTCATGCAGTGCAATTCAGACTTACATTCCTGCTGTGGAAGAGCTCATCGGTCTGTCTTCTTGGACAGAAAGGCAAAACCCTTCAGAATTACTTAGTGTCAGTTATATTTTCTTTGCGGTGCAACATAACTCTTCCTCAGGAATGGAATATGCCTTGTGTTTATTTCCATATTTGGCTAAGATTAACTAGTGCAATTTTAACAAAGCTTTTTTAAGCATTTAGAGAACTACATAGTTACAAATAGTGCCACTATTAATATCACAGTGAAGTAAACGCTATGTTTAGCCAAAGAATGAAGGCAGCAGTGAAAGTTTTTATATGTGTCAGTTTGGGGTTTTTTTCTGGAGGTTGGCGTGGGTAACAGACAGATTCAGCATCCACAATAGGACTTTTCTGGTCAGTCTCCCAGCCAGAATACCACTTAATACAAAATGTGGTGGTGGTGTGATGAACAGAGCTCACTGCTTGTCTCACACTGGCCACCAAACAGCCATCAGATGGTGTGAGCACAAGCCAGGATCCTGCAGTGATGTCTGCCTGCAGAAAATGCTTTGCAGGACCAGGACCATAATATGGCCATTATTAGTCTGCCTTCCCACTGGAGACTGAAAATGAGATAGTATTTATTTTCTTACCCAAGGCCAAGATGTCAGGGCTGCTTGTAGGAAGGTTGTGTTTGCCTCTTGTAAATCAAACAAGAAGGAGAAAAAAAGAAGTTGATCACTGGATTAGTCTTAGAAATTGTCAATGTTTTGAGAGTTTTGTCAAGCTGATACGCCTCTTTTGTTAAGGAGGAGCATCAACTATGACATACCAATCTTTTGTAACTCATAAGGAAGGGAAAGAGAGGTAATTTTATATTATTTTCACATTGTTACCTTATTTTTGATTCTTATAATTATCCTAATTTCATTTAATCACTTCATCTTTTCTTCTAAAATCTTCACTTTTAGAGGAAGAATAATAAAATCATAGAACTTCAGGGTAGAAGACAAAAATAAGAAATGATGGCAGAGGATTTTCATCTTATGTTTCAATATTATTTTGATTATCATATGATATGTCTGAAGTTATATGCATTTATTTGAGGATTAATTGCTTTTCAACCTACAGCTTTGTAAAGACACTGGGAAAAAATATGTTATGGATCAACCATTCTGCTTTTGTCCTTAAACTGAATGACATCATGTTATGATGAATGTTGAGTGAGTTACCATAGATACTTTCAAGTATTGAATTAAAAAAATTAAATTGCATTTTATGAAAACTATATTAAATTAGGAGAAATAAGTGTTAAAAAATTGAATTCTTTGAAGTTAAGAAAGTTGATTAAGCAGCTTATTTGCATGAGGTATTGGCAGGAATGAGGAAATTCTAAAAAGGGTAGGAAAATCATGTAACAAAAGTGAAGATACAAGGTAAACACAAATTAGAGAAGCTTGGTGAGAAATATTGGGCATCAGAGGATGGATTCAAAATATGAAGAAAGCTATTTGCAATAATTTTGTCATGTGGGTTTAATTTTTTGTGTGCTCTGGAAAATTGTTTTTATACACTTGTTTTAGCTGTTTGAAAATAATTCTCAAAATGTTTGTAGATTAAGGCCTGGTGCCTAAGGGGCCCATTGCCACCTTAAAACATAAAGACCACTAACCTCCCTATGCCTCACCCCAAAAGCTTCTTATATATGTACCAGATGCATGAAAACAGCAAGGAAAGAGTTGTTAAACGAGCATTTGGAAGTTTTGGTTACGCTGGAGAACCTGAGGAGGGCATTTCACAGGAGATCCCCTTGATTTCAGGGACTTGGGTGGGTGACAGGGGTGGAGTTCTTTGATTTGGACAAAAAGAGATAAAAGCGGTTCTAGACAAAAGCAGCCAACTCCATAAACCTGCAGCCACACTACTTACCCCTACAACTCTGGAACAGTTTCACTTCTCTGAAAACTACTTTTCTCCTTCTTGTGACAACCATACTACTGTCATTGATCACTTACCCCCTGTATATGCAATCACTTCTTCTACTGCTCTATTTATCTCATTTTTCAGGGAATTTTCATGAAATTTGTGGCATCGTAAATGGTTGTATCCCTCAAAAACATTTTACCTGTGTGCATTATAGTAGCCTGTTTTATATTACAGCTCATGGCACTCTAAAAGCATAAAAGCTTTCAAGGCTGTTGATTCTGTTAAGGCTGCATTTGCCTATGGCGTTGGACAGTGTACACTTACAGGATAAAACAGCAGAGAATCCTTTAGACTAAAGTAATCTTTCTATCACTTTATGTGATACTTCTATGAAATGTTTTCTGAGTTGTCTAGGGGGCTTTCTATGTGTCATTCTTTGTTTTGATTTCCTCACACTTTTAAATGATAGTTCTATTTTGAATTCTATAAACCAGTCAATGTCTTTTCCAATGGATAAAAAATGCTTACTGGAAAGTGTTGGAGTAGCTTGTCATGTGTTTCCTGTTTTATTATACAAGACTGATAATCTTAACCACAAATTTGGATTCCTAAGTTTAATTACCTAGATTTCAGAAAGCGTAAGCAGTCTGTTCCATGCTACTTAGTAGGATTTGTTAAATGCCTGGTCAGTTTGAAATTAGTAAAAGACTCAACTTTGTTACAGATTCTTAGTTATTTTGTTCATTGGTTTTTAAACCTTGGCCTACATACCTATCTCAATTTTTCACATAAATCAGGAGTTGCAATTTTATGGATAGCTTGTAATATATCATCTGTTCCTCTTAACACCCACCTTGTCCTCATCATTTACAGATGATAATCAAAAAAGCACAAAAACTTGGCATCAAGTGTAAAGAAAATCAAATTTAAATTAAATAACACTAGAGGGGAACTGCTATCATGCCAGAGAACTAAAAAACATTTGGCCTGTTAAATGAGATGAACTAAATATATACAGAAGCGCCCTCCAGACAAAGTGCAAAATTTGCAAATCCTTTTCCTTTCCTTGAAATGTAAGTGTATTTCACTTCAACAAAGAGAAGTGCCTTTTTATCTTCTTTATTAGGTGTCATATGCATTGTCTAATGTAAATGAAAAATTGTACAATGTGGGCTCAAAATTCTTTTTTCTTTCATGTACATGACATCTTTGCTTCTGAAATCTAATGCAAATAAATCATTATGTCAATGGAAACCAGTAATCTGCACCAAAAAAAAAAATAAAATAAAATAAAAGAGAGTGGTAGGGGTGGTGTAGGTGTTTAGAATTTGCATCTTCATAAGTTTAAGAAATAACAGCACTGCTTTTTTCAGTACTCAAGATCTATTCCCATTCGACTCAGGAGGGACTTCTGCTTAAATTATGTAACTGCAGAGCTCTTTTTTAATAGCTTAGGTGAATTTCCAAATAGACCTGGCAGTCTGGCCCTTGAGACCAGGTGATGTCTTCCTCTCAAATTCACATGGGTCAGGATTTCATTCTTAGAAACTCCTTGTTGCTTCTGGTGGCTTATATCTTCTGTGATTGTGAGGACTTTCTATTACACCTGTTGCATGCAAGTTGCAGTTCTCTTTCAAAACCTGTGTCCCCTTTCATTTCAGCTGTTTCTCTTCTGCATAGGATGCTTCTGAGATGCAATTTTCGGTATGTGTGTATAGCACAGCTGTTATATTTAATGGCCTGGAAGATATTGTCACTTGGGATTTTAATACTTCTAGTCCTCAGAAGTTCTGGGTGGATTAACTGTTAGATGTTTTTCTAATTCTTCTTTTAGCATTTCTCAATTATTTTTGCAATTGCTTCCAGGTTGCTTATCTCTGAATCAAGGAATATGACTGGATGTTGAAGGTGTGATTTCAATCACGTCTTTTTTATTTTCCAGACCCAATGAAGACTGTTGCCTCACCACTCTTGCCATTAACTTCTATGTATGTTCAACCTCAAGCTTTCAGCAATAGGTCAAGTTAATCCTAGGGAAAGGGCTCCCTCAAAACAGTAGCCCATTGGCACCACAGCAAACTGCTGACAAATCCACAGAGAGACCTCAGTCAGGGCAGATTGTTCTGAGCACAGCTGGTTCACTGTCTGGGATCTCCCTAAGCACAAATAAAATATTGGCTTGTATTAAGAATTAGCCTTTTTCTTTTTCTTTTTTTTTTCTTTTTTTTTTTTGCTTCAGGTGTGAAAAGTCCAGGCTTACTGCTGGTCCTATTTGATCACAGCCATCAAATTCATAAACCATAAACCAGACACTGCTGCATACAAAATGAATCAGCTGTGCATTTGAGGCATTTCAGTGTCTGGCAGTGTTTGCCTTAGGTTTTCTGTCATGGGCTTGCAGCTTTTTTAAATCTGCTCTTGTGATGGGTTAGCCTGCTTTAAAAGCTACTGTATTTGTTTCAGAGGAAAAGCTCTCCTTAAATAGCTTGCAGGCATTGGAAACTGCATGTTAACTTGCAGGAGGGCTCTAGCTTTCATAAGGGACCCAAGAGGTACGTAAGCCCTGTGAAGAGGCTGGTACAACTATTTCAGAACCTGATCCTCAGACCAAAGCAAGAAGGCATTGCAGGAAGAGACACTGGAAATTAGGCCCTTCCTTAATGTTTCCTGAAAAAGGGCAGATTTGCACCATATTGTCTTCTGTGAGTAGTTCAGTTTTGTATCTGCAAAATAAAGATAATGGAGATAAGAATGTGAATTTTAAAATAGAGTTTATGAAGCATAAGTTATGTGCTCAATTTCACATAAATGCTCAGATTAAAAAATAAAAGCATGTTGCAAAAACTGTAACTTCCACATATGACCATCAGAAAGTTATTGTCGTCAGGTGTCTGTTGTTCATCTTTTTAAAAATATTTTGTTAACTGAAAGTTTATAGCAGAAGAATTATTATCTATTTAAAAAAAGCTTGTTTGAGATGAAATCTTTCTTGTGAGTATAAATCTTCTCTATAAAAGAAAAGTCAAACATCACATCAGTTTCACAGGTTTTCCTATTAGAATACTCTTCTTTTGCTTTTCATGGAGTTAGTGTACACATAACAATGGGAAAATAGACTCTGGCACCTATCAGTGGTAGAATAAATGCATTTAAAGGACACAATAATGAAGATTCATATGGAACTGAAGGAACACATTTGGTACAAGTGGTCTTTCCTCAAGTTTTTTGCTTCTTGCTAAATAGCAGCCACTGGCTGCCACACCTGGCTGACTTCATGGAGAGTTCTAGGAGGGTTTGATTCATTGCCGTGACTTTATTAATATAAAATCATGAACCTAAATTAACCAACCAATTTAGATAAGACCATCTGTTGTCTAATAAGATGTGACTATAATTTGAATAGTGGTTTTAAAATAAGTGTATTATGGGATGAAGGACAAGCAGATATTAGCTTTGTCTCATTAGCTTACAGAAAAGAAAAGGTAGTTAGTTTGCCACTATAGAAAATGGAATATTTTCTTTAAATCTTAGCGCAGTCCTGTGTACAAGTATACCGTCCTGTCTGTATCTTCTCTACCATACAATAATGTCAAAACTAAGAAGAAAATGGGATTCAGTGCACCTTTTGGAATACTCTTGTGGTACCTCTTTAGTGGCAATAAATCCATTTTGCTCTTGCTTGGTTCTTCATAGTGCTACTGGATACCCTGACTGCTGTGAAGATGAAAATGTAGGCAGTCTAGTTTATCAACATTATGTCAATGTCATCTGGTTTTGCTTTATATAGTTGCCCTGTCTGGTCTATTACAAGAAAAGAATGTCAGCTAAGTACTGAGAAAACCTGTCCTTTTCTGGATGTTGGGCAATGAGAAAATGGACAAAGCACATTGTGAAGCTGCCTTGTCAACTCAAACTCTCCCTAAAGCTTTCTCATGTTTTTATATGGATGTTAGATAATACTGTAGAGTAGATTAAGCTTTACTACTCACTATCATGCTTTTATTGAACCTTTAAAACTGAATTTTATAGAACCATTGTCTAGTTAAGTAACAAGAATAAACCTTTTCTTTGGTCATAAAAACCCAAGCATTAATCCATATGAATGAAAATTAAGACAGAAATAAGTGCAGATTTGTCTGACAGTGATTTTCTAAAAAAAGAAGAATGTTGTGTATTTTGTATAGTCTCTGGCTGAACTGTTGCTTCCTCTCAAATCTGAGTGATCTTGAATCCTGGAAAGCAAAACCTATAATTAACAAGGAATATAGTACTACTAATTAGAAGGTTGTATTAAAACACCAGACTGAGTGGTGAAGTCAGCGTGCTGGAGGGAAAGAATGCCATTCAGATGGACCTTGGCAGGCTTGAGAAGTGAGCCTGTGTGAACTTCGTGAAGTTCAATATGGCCAAGTTAAAGGTCCTGCCCCTGGGTTGGGGCAATCCCAAGCACAAATGCAGGCCGGGCAGAGAATAGATCAAGGAAAGGCCTCCTGAGGAGAACGTGGAATGTTTGTGGATAAGATCAACATGAACCAGCAATGTGTGTTCACAGCCCAGAAAGCTGAACACATTCTGGGCTGCATCAAAAGAATCAAATGAAAAACTTTTTCCTAATATCCAAACTAAACCTCCCCTAACAGAGTTTAATGCCATTTCCTCAGGTACTGTCACTTCTTGCCACAGACAGGAGATCAGCAGACTAAGGGAGGTAATTTTACCCCTCTACTCTGCTCCTGTGAGACCCCCCCTGGGGTACTGTGTCCAGCTTTGGGGGTCCTAACATAGGAAGGGTGTGGACCTGCTCAAGCAAGTCCAGAGGAAGGCCAGGTAGATGATCAGAGAGCTGGAGAACCTCCCATGTGAGAACAGGCTGGGAGAGTTGAGGTCACTCTCTCTAGAGAAGAGAAAGCTCCAAGAGAACTTAGGGCAGCCTTCTAGTACCGAAAAGGGACCCACAGAAAAGCTGGAAAGAGCCTTTTTCCAAGGGCCTGTGGTAGCACAAGTGAATTGGCTTTAAACTGAAAAAGGGTAGGTTTAGATTACACCTAAGGAAGAGCTACTTTACTGTGAGGGTGGTGAGTCACTGGAACAGAGAACTTGTCAGAGAATTTCTGGGTGCCGCATCACTGGAAGTGTTCAAGGCAAGCCTGGATGGGGCTTTAAAAAACCCGGTATAGTGGAAGGTGTCCTGCCCATGGCAGGGAGTTTGGAAATCGATGATCCCATCCAAAGGTCCCATCCAAACCAAGCCATTGAGAAAAACTCATATCATATGGATATTATGATGTGAAAAATTACATCGACAGGTTTTGCACTTCCATGTTTCACAACATGTATATACAGGAACACAAAAGAGCAATTAAATACAAAGGTCTTTGATTTCCCTTTGCCTCTGCTCTTTTGCGACTGCCTTCACAGTCTGAATGCTGAGCTTCAGGGACAATGCTGAGTCTAAAAACTAAGGCACCTTTTTGGTAGTCAGCTGGCTATGCCACTATGCCATTGCTTAGTCAAGGACAGAAAACAATCCAGTGTCTTAGAGAAAGCTGTTCTGGCACCAGGCTAAAGGTGAGCCTTAATGTGCAGCATAAGACCCTCCTTGGATATCGGACCAAGAAGGCAGCAAGGGCACTGAGCTTCAAATGCCAGAGTGCTTTTAATCCTCCAGGAAAGCAATGAATCTGAAACTGATTCTTTTTATGAAAAGATCCAGTTACTGTATTGACTTTTTCAGAGAGGACGGACAATGAGTTTTCTGTACAATTTAATGAAGTATCACCAGAGAAGAAATTATATAATATGAAATCTTTAGACAAGATTGAAAGAGCACATTTTGTATTTCCAGAATGGGAAGGATTCATTGCAGCTTCACATTTCCTAACAAACCCTGAAGTGAAGAGGATTTCTCTCCATAAATCTTACTGTATCATTTGTACAGGGAGCTGCTTTATGTTAGTATTCATATGGTTTTAAAGCCATAAAATAGTATCTACAAAATTTTCTGAAGCATTTCATTTTCTAGTAAATCTGTAAAGAGTTATAAGGAGTGGGAAACCTTTTGTATTTGCAAGAGCAGAAAATCTCAGGCAGCAAATGCAGCCTAAGCAAAAGGAAAATGTATTACAGCTGCTGATTGTTGACTTAGAGAAGATCAGAAGGTTCTGAAGGTTCTTTGCACATGAAAAAGAATGCACATCACCAGCAGAGCCACAAGTTTGAAAGTAATATTGCAGCATGTTAGTCATGTTCAGTTTATTTTCTCTGTGTCTCTGTATGGGTTTTTTTTAATAACACTTTTTTAGATTTATAACTGAAATCAAAATGCAGTATTTACTTCCAAGGAATATGTAAGGCTTAAAGTGAAAAAAAATTGTTTTCCAGAAAAGGCTCAGATAAGTTAAACATATAAGAACATTATTTAATGGTTCTATGTGGAAGATACTTTTGTGCAAGGCTTGTTACAGCTGTTACACCTTTTAAAATGAACATCATGTCTTGTACACGTGAATTCTGTTGAAGCAGCCATTGAAGCCTTTGGAAAGGGGAAGGTAAAAAAGGCTTCTATTTTAAAGGGAAGGTTATAGTCGAGGTTAATTCAGGGTGTCATGAAAGTGTGGCTGTGACAAGATTTACTGACAACGTAAGGCCAAATTAATGCAAGATCAGTGGCGTGAATATTGATTCTTATCGTGGGATCCTGCTGAAATGAAGTCATTAATTAATTATACTTTTATTTACACTATAAATGGTTCCTAGAATAGACTGAACTTGATTTTGGTGTCTTCAGCTCCATCTTCACTTTTCTTTTGTGCCCATAAATAAGTAGGGAATGAATATAAGCACTCCACAAATTGTCATTTATTGTACTTCACAAGCTGTCATTTTCCCAACGTTTTGATTCATCCATTCAGAACAGTCTGTGACATCATATAATTCTGAGTACAGAAGCCTCTGAAGATTGTGAAAGTAAATTTCTCTAGATTTGATTTAAAAAATCAGTGTTTGAATGGTTTTCCATTTCTTCTTCAGTGATTTAAAATACTTCCTTTTACTGTCTCTAGAAGTAGACTAAATTTACTGTTCATACTAAAAGAAGTAACTTAACTGGGACCTAGAAGAAGCTAATAAGTATTTTTTCGGGACTTCAGATACAACAGCAAGGGCTTTGGTATAGAAATCTATATGGGAAAGCTCAAGCACCTACAAAATATCAGCAACATTCACTGAACAGTCAAAATTGCATTGTTTCCCTATTTTATATTAACAATTATCAATATCAAATATTTGTATTTGATTTTCTTGATTCTGAATCAGATCTGTTTGGTAAATTTGTGACTAATAAAAAATTGTAATTAATTCAGGTTTCATTTTCTTGTGGACCAAGTCCCCCATTTTAATCAAATTACAAATTTGAAGACCAAACAATTGAGAAAAATAATTGCAATAGTTCTGTGTTAATAGTTGGACACTTAGACATTTTTTCCAACCTTATGATGCCATGAAAATGTGACTGGTTGTCATTGTAACGCTAGTGTTTGAAAAGCAGCATGTAAAAACGGGCAGAATTCACATTTTAGATGCAGGATTATTTTTGTCATTTTTAGAACATGGAAGTATCTATTTATGTGCTTGTATAATGCAGTGAAAACACAGTCTGACTCCAAACAAGAATCTTAAATATATAGTAGTTTTATTGAGGAAAAAAAATCTCAGCTCAGTGGAATAAAGTTTCATAAAAAGTTAGTGAGAGATGTAAGATCATAGAATATTGAGTTGAAAGTGATCCGCGAGGACCATCACATCCAGCTCATGGTCTCACATAGGACCACCTAAGAATCACATCATGTGCCTGAGCAGGTTTTCCAAACACTTCTTAGGGTCTGTCAGGCTTAGTGCTGCAATCACTTCCCCAGGGAGCCTGTTCAGTGCCTAGCCACCCTCTGGGTGTAGAACCTTTTTCTAATGTCCAGCCTACACCTCCCCTGACACAGCTTTAGGTCATTCTCTTAGGTCCTGTCACTGGTCACCCCAGAGAAGAGATCAGTGCCCACCCCTCCTCTTCCCCTCATGAGGAAGAGAGATTTATAACTGTGATGGGGTCTCCCCTCAGTCTCCTCCACGCTGAACAGACCAAGTGACCTCAGCCACTCCCCATGTGGCTTCCCCTCTGGACCTTTCACCATCTCTGTAGCTCTCCTTTGGACACTCTCTAATAGCTTTATATCTTTATTTTATTGTGGTGCCCAAACAGGATTTGAGGAGAGGCTGCACCAACTCAGAGTACTGCAGAACGATCTCCTCCCTTGATCAGATGGTTATTCCAATTAATCAGATAAAGGGAGCAAAATTAACTTTTTTCATTTTGATCAAAGCAATACGTAAAATCAATCTGCAGAGTTTAATCTGATTTTCATTGTATCCCACCATATTTACAAAAGCTTGATCTCCACAACTCCTTTTCTGTTTTTTATGCTGTATTTTTTTATTTTTAAATAAAAGAAAATAAAACTATATAATTTACAGAACATAAAAGATAAACATGTAATGAAACAAACCCAGCCTCTGCAAGACTGTACTGTAGTCTAAGATATCCAACTCTTACTTAGCTCATATTGTGGACTTTTCTCCTTGGAATATTATTCTCATTTTAAAACTTCTCCTACAAGAGAAAGAGAGGGAAAAATCAACTTATTAGATGAGTAAGTAATGAAATAGCTTCCTTTAATAACCATCCCTGGTTGTTACTTGGTATTTAGGCATTCAAAAATAAACAAATAAAATGCAGTGCATAAGGGGTTTGCTTGCTCATTCAGTTGCATGTGATTAGCCATTAAATGATAATATAGCAAAATCATTATGGCAAAATCCATAATACTGAAGAAATTTCTTTTCTCTCTTGTGCACCTACGTCCATAAGTAATAGCATTCAAATTTTCATATTTTAAAATACTACAGAGGGAATATATACATTTAAGTTGGAGTGATAATATGTAAAGCATTTTGCTACTGCTTTTTCTCTGAATGAAGAAATCCAGCTATAGTGAAATTCTTTCTGGTTTAGCTTGTCTTTCAGTGCCCTTGACAACTGTAGGGTGAGAGAGAGGAGTGAGAAGAGAGGCCGATTCCTGTGCTTCAGGATTTCAGCCTTGGCTAAGTGTGTTTTCTTTCGTCATTTTTTTTCATGTCTTTAAATTTTTCTCATCATAATAGGTGCCCAGCAGTTATTTTTGTTCCATCTCTAGCAGCAGCAATGTCACTGATCTCACCATTTAGTGAGTGTGTCCATACAGCCACTCAAGAGTCTTATAGGTAGAACAAGAGGTAGGAATGGGAACGGGATAAATGGGTTGTAAAGGGCTGATTATAGTAAGAACCCACTTCCTGGAGTCATCTTGTACAAGGGAGTATTTCTGCAACATTATTTGTACATTTTTTGTACATTGTTCCAATGTTATTTGCCAAAGCTGTCTTTTTAAAGCAATGCTGATTCCACAGTGGTATTCCTGTCGTCTTCTTTACTCAAGGTGTATAATATTGCTGCCCTGAGGACATCTCTCCCATCTTGTGAAATACCTTTGTGTTTTGGACATGACAGGCTTTCCTTACTTTTAAAAGGTTTGGAAAGAGGTTGTGGTAGAGTAGCTGACAGTTCGTCCATACCGGAGATGATAAGGATGAGACATCATTCTGCAGGCATTATAAATGGATATCTGGCACTGAGATTGCCTTTATGGTTTGAGAGTGTTTATCCTTGTGGTTCTGGAAACCAGACCACTAGGTGGATTACACTGCTGTACATAAATTGTATTCCAGCATGTTTTATAAATCAGGTGGCTTAAGCAAATAAAGACAAATGGCAATAGAATAGCTTAAATACAAATTTACTGCCAGGTAGCCATTAAAAAGCATTATATATATTTTCCTTTTACTGGATTTTCTGACTTAGCCAGCAATAAATTCAGTCATTTTTCACTTAGAGACATGGGTCAAATTGTCATTCAGTCCAATCTGTGTGGTCTTTTAAGGTTCAAGATGAATTTTTTAAGGACCGACATCTTATTTTACAAGCTGTAGAGCTTCTTTCACTTACTTAAAGGAGAACTTGGTGTGCTAAGGGAGAAATACAAAAATCCTTTCCTTGGTCTAGTTGCAGGTGTGTTCAGGACCAGTGCAGTCAACAGTACAATCAAGACTGCACTATTTTTTTTTTTAGAAAGACTGTGACACTCAAGTGGGAATAATGACACAGAGACAAGGGCAGTCCCAGTTACAAACCTTCCCACATGCTCACTGTGTCTCTAACTGAGATTTCAGGAGTTCTCCATGGAGAGCATAGCTGCAGTGGCTGCATCAGGCCCTCAGTTGAGCAGTGGTATTGGGGCCATTGACTGCACCACCATGCTTCCACAGAAGACCTACGGAAGCATGACAGATCCAGAGTCCACCTACAAAAAGCTGAAAGCACACAGGGTGGTTTTATGTGCAGATATCACATCCTGACACGCAGTCACAATGTGACCACAATAGCTGGAAACACTGCACTTTTGGGTTGATGCATGGAGTGGATGGAGGAAATGATTGCTCCTTCCCAGGCCTTCCAAATCCATTTAATATAAAATCTTTAAGCTGAGGATGTGTGACATAATAAGGTGATAAGAAAAGATGATGCACTTGATCTTAGCCGACACCTGGGAAGTGTGCATCTGGGACAGGGGCTTCAGTGCATGCTGTAGAGCACTTCTGCCCACTGAGGATGATATAGGATCAGCACTTTCAAGGGCTGTTGACAGATCTAAAGGATGACACATAAAATAATGATTTCTTCACTTGAGAAAGTAAGAACTGTAAATCAATACAATTACAGTAGTTCATAGATATAACTGAAATTGCTGGGGTTTAAATTACTCTGGCAAAATTTCTGAGCAGAAGAAATAATCTTAGGCTGTATTGTTTACCTCCTTAATATCTTCTTTTATTTTTCTCAGTTATAGATCTGCTGCCTCTTAGATACTAGTCAGCCCTACACAAAATTAATTTCCTTGCTCAGTTTTGGGTAAAGGAAAAAGTAATCTGAATAACATCTTACCTGCTGAGAATTTATGAGGAACAAGATATTAAAAATGTTTCCATATGGTTGCAGACACTATTTCTGGTTTGTATGTCAACATAAAATTCATGATAGTTTAAATGAAGATTTAATAGCAAATTTCACATACAGTCTATCTCTAAATAAAAGAAAAAGTACATCTTATTGCCAGATATGTTTTAATAGATTAGGTTTGATCTGCTTCCTGCAGGCATGAGCAAATAACCAGCTTAAACTTGACAAATTGTCTTTTATTTGGTACTTGCTTCTTTCAAACCAATGCTACAATACCCTTACTTTCCATTGGAATTATTTCCCAAAAATTACAGTACCTAATGTATAATACTAGGTATCATGAAGGCAATTTGCTGCTGCAGTTCACCCTTCTGCTGTTGGGGGAAAGACAATGTGTCTGATTTTAGTTTTTTCATACATGACTTTAGGTTTTCTTATGTTTATGTGGATCTGAGTGTGAAGAAGGAAGAAAGTTCAATCTTTTACACAGGACTAGTTAGTTTTAATATGTAAAACATTCTCTGGGAGATTATATATTTTACTTCATATCACGTAGTCATCCAGTGCTAGTACTTTGAACCATGTTTTTTTAGTGTACAACTCAGAGACAAAATGCTGAGAAAAATCCTTGTTCATAGAAACATTAATTCTCCTAACTATTCTTGTTTGAATCACCTACCTATGTTTCTCTTGTAGTGTCTTGGAAGCAGGACACACAGACACTAGTGAGGATCCTTCTGTTTTTATGTTTTGTGCCTATAGGAAAGGAGTTATGAAGAAGGGATTGGAAGGGAAATAAAAGAAAATAAAATGATGAGATGAAGATTTACTCTCAGCTATGCAGTTCCAAAAACTACAAGTGTGATACTCAGCAGAAATGTGAGCACATGTCCCATAAACAGGTCATTCCAGACCATAGTCATCATCCCAGATGCACTTGAGAATCTGTTAAATATTTTATATATAGTGCTTATATTTACAAGTAGCTCTCTGAAAACCTAACAAGAGTATTTGAAAGACCATAAAGGAGGAAATGTTAGCATAGAGCTGTAGGGTGATCTCACATGACTTGGGCCCACGTAATGCAGTGGGCATTTATGGATCCTATAAATAGATAGTGAACTATTTTTGAAGTATCACTCTACTTCTGTGCCACACTGAATATATTACCAAGACATGGTGGTTGATTATTGGAACCCAGCAATGTATCAGACTAGATCCTTGCTGGGATACCTGAAAGATCTGACAACCTTCTTCCCTTTAGAATTCAAGGAAATAGTTAAATATGTTTCCTTTCACTCTCTGTACTTGCATGTGATTCACACAGAATTCATTTTACTGTCCTGTCTGTTGTGATCCATCTTGTGCTTTATTCACATCATGATGTTAAAAAGGAGAATAAGCAAAATATTATATTCTGTTGTGTCCCAGAAAATTAACATCTTGCTTTGTACTGGGCTGCAGGGTCTTCAGAAAACAATCCCTCTTTAAAGCAGGTTTTACATTCCTTAGTGCCTTGATGACTTTGTTTTGTACCTAACCTGTCTCTGACATGGTATGAACCAGCTTATTGCAAATAATCAGTGAATATTTAGTTTCAAAACTCAGCACTCTTTATGTGGCCTTTTGATTTTCATGAAGAAGGACCAAGAACATGAGCAACTTGAAAAATCTTGTTTGATTTCTATAGATATTCCTTAGCCTTTTTTCCCAATAGCCCGGGGATAGTAATAAAATTTTACTATTTGATTTTACCTGAAATATGTTCAATATAGGAATATGATGAGGCTTAACTAGTAGGCAAAGCCATCAAACACTTGGACTTCCCTGCTTCATTACTCCTACAATTTTATTTCTTTCTCTAGTAAAAACACCCTCCTTTTAGTACTAATCTACCCAGTTCCTACCTTTTTGTCACTGTGAATATGCAGCCCAGACAATTCATCAGTTACATGAGAAAACAGCTGGATGGAATCTGCATATCCTTACTGGCTGTTTCTAGGAAATTGCCATTGTCAACTAATTCACACAATGATCACATTACTATTTAGTGACCACCTTACTATAAACTCTAAAGTGTCTTTTGCATCTTGACTCCAGGTTTCTTAGAGCAGGAAGGAACAGGAACAAGTTGGGTCAATCTTGTCACATTGAATTATTACATAACTTATCATCAGCCAAGACTGCCAATATTATGTATGCATTTATTTCTTTCTCATGAGTCTGTTGTTGCTGACACTGCACAAATAAGACATCCCACAGCCCCTTCCACCACTCTGATTTATGCCCTTTTTAAGTAAGTGAAAGAATTCACACACCAGTAGACAATGAAGGAGAGGTGAGTACTTGTGAGTGATCAGGGTAGTTTTGCCACTCTCCCTCCCTCTCTCTCTCTCTCTCTCTCTCTCTCTCTCTCTCTCTCCCTGAGAGAACTGCTTTTCTTCTCAGGTGCTGTTTTTGGTTGGCATGGTGAATCATAGGTAATCAGCAAGAATGCTCTCAGGAATGTAGTCTACATTTCAAACTTCATGGATGTTGCAAGTAGGACTGACTTTGACCATTCTTCACATCACTTTCTTATCCAGATACTGCTGCACAAAACGTCTGAGTGCACGATTTGATCATTATTTCCTGCTGTGACAGTTCTCTTTCTCTCAGAGTTTTTCCTTCTGCTTATCTGAGAGTTTGATTTCCAGACTATCAAGGACTTCCCTTTCTATTTATGATTTGTACCTGGGCAATACTTAACCTACTTCTCTACAGCAGGTTTTTTTTTCCTCACAGGGAGCAAGAGGCTGAAAGAAATGAACACATTCTCTTTTCAGTGAGAGGAAGTTTGTTTTTTTTTCTCTAGGAAGAAAAGAGAGTAGCTACTTTTTATTAAGAGAGTGTCTTAAGGTTTACATTCCAGAAGAAATGGTGGGGTTTGAAAGCCTAACAGCTGTGAGATTCCTTCTTTGTTCCTGTATAATAGAAAACTTCTCATATTCTGCAACTGGATGGAAGAAATTACTTCAGAGATTTTTCACCTTAGTGTTGTCCTTGAAATGCTTGGAACGTAACAGATGGAATCTGTACCTCAAATTCTGTTTAATGTGGGATTACTCCAAAAAAAGATGAGAAAGATAAATATTCTTCCACAAAATTTGCAGGGCAGATTTTTCAGCTCAGTGATATCTCATGGGATGTAAATCCTTATATCCTAGAGAATTTTCTCAGCTTGCGTGATTTTAAGGCAAATAAATTTTCATTTCCACCCAGTTTGTTTGAATTTAATTATGTTTCTGACAGGTAAAATGGGATTTAAGAACATTTTAATATTTATATCTGAGTATTCAAACATTTTATTTTGTAAAAAAAAAAAATTCTTTAAAGTGTCATTCAAAAGTGAATCAAGAGATTAAAAAATAAGCTTTACACAAAATATCTTGTGACTGCTACTTTTCAAGTGGTCTTCTAAATTTAGATTTTCTGTATTCAGATCATCTGATAGTAATTTTCCTAGTTTCCTAAAAATAGGAGAGGCTATTCTTTTTCCTCTTTAAATAGAGTGTCAGTCTCACCCAAGTAAACATCTGAACATTTTGTCCTTGTCTTTATTTGCTCTTGACTTCTAGGGAAATGTAGGGAAATTGTAAAATTCCACAACTCACCTCTCCAACAGTTATTTATTATTTATTATTTATTATTTGATGTTCAACCTCTTGCTGCAATCTCTTAGAGACTTCCATTAACAATTACGTGTTGTGATAACTTAGGCAAATTATAGATAAGAGTGATGCCCATAGGCAATGTTCAAAAATTGTGATGCTTAACTTTTAGGGGTTTATATACTTAAATTCCTTTATAAATGGCTTGCAATATTTCATGGTTTCTCATCTGCTAAATGGAGAGGCAATATTAGTAAATAAACACCTTCCAGAATTATGCACATACTGGAAGACAACTGAGATAATGAAATAATTAAGAAAAATGCCTCAAATTTGAATATGCATTAAAAAGAAAGGTAGTTGCCAGGTTTCTCGTGATTTCAAAGTCATGGATACGGGAAAAGGACACCTCAATTGGACAAGAACAATGGCTACCATTTCCTCTTTTTTCTTAGTGCTGCAGGGTTTGTTAATAGATAGTAAACGTGTCATTTTTTTTGTTACATTATATAACTTATCTAGGGTTCAACTATGTTGCCCTAAATTTTTTCTAATTATTTAATTAACATCTTGAGCTACACATTTTACATTTGTTAGAAAAATATTTTCTGGAATATGAATATATTAAAATTAAAATGACCATGTTTTGTCTCATCATATTAACAAGATATAGAATCCCAGAATTGTTGGAATCTCGCAGCTGCTTAGAAGGCTGTACTTTTTTATTTTCAATCTGATATTATCCAATCACAAAATCATAGGCACTAGTACAAAGCTGTAGTACTTAAACCAGGTCTTCTAGCTTTCAGTCATCTGGGACGAAATTTTCTAAAAGATAGCTGTTTTAGTCTTTAGGAGGTTAGTATGAGACTAGATCTTTGGTTGATATATGCAAATATTCTCAAACTGACCCTCTACAACATAAATTCCCACCTGAGTATGGCTGATGCAGTACTTCCATTTTTATATCAGATTGTGCTATGAAAGCAGTGAACTGAGGTCTTAGCTTCAATGAGCCAGTCTGAAGCAATGAGAAGTACTTCAATAGAGCATTCAAAATCTTATGAATATTTTTATGTAGTTCTAATTGGATACACACAGACATCATTTCAGCTGAAATCCACTGAAAAGAACTTGCTTGATACCTTGACTATTAAATTAAATCAGCAATAACTCAGTGTTCATGAAAATAGCCAAAATATGGACAAAAAGAAATTTAATTACTTGGATCCAACAGTGAGCAGATCTTCTTTGAAAAAAAGAAAGAGCAATAGGAACAAGACCATTGTTACCAGCTAAGCTTTACCTGCTTTTCCCAGTAATAAAAACAAACAAAAAAATCAATAGGGAGTAATTGTAACATGCAGAGAAGATAATGTCAAAGGTATATGGCAAAAAATAGTCACTGATTGGGCTGAAGTTTAGTCACTGTCCTGAAGTTAATTAAAGATGAAGTTAAAGAAATAGGTCTTATGATGTGTGAGCTAGAGATTTTTAATAATCTTGCATGCCCTCTAAAGTGTGCTTCATGATACATCTCAGTCTGATCCTGGTTACATCACTGTTATGATGGGTGATCAGAAATTGTGGAGTTTGTGCTTAGGAGAAATTTCCTCCATACTAAAATACATTGAAAGCGATTCTTAATTAAAGGTTTTTCTTCTTCCTTCTTGACTGAAATCAGAAGCATGAACAACTAATCCTTATGTCCCCTTTGATTTTTAAATAGAATATTTGATTGAAATGCTAGAATTAAACTGTGGAGGATTTTGGGACACGAATCCCTAGAATTGTACCATAGAGCTCTCCACAGATTAGCTGTCTAGTAAAAGAATGTAGGGATATTTCCTGAAGTTAGTCAAGACATTCTAATGTATGCAAGTTAAAACTCTGACCTGGCTACATATGTAAACACTTTATTACACAAAGATGGTGAAGGGCCTTGAGGGCAAGCCGCATGAGGAGCAGCTGAGGTCACTCGGTCTGTTCAGCGTGGAGGAGACTGAGGGGAGACCCCATCACAGTTATAAATCTCTCTTCTTCATGAGGGGAAGAGGAGGGGCAGGCACCGATCTCTTCTCTGGGGTAACCAGTGACAGGACCTGAGAGAAGGACCTAAAGCTGTGTCAGGAGAGGTTTAGGCTGGACATTAGAAAAAGATTCTTCACCCAGAAGGTGGCTGGGCACTGAACAGGCTCCCCGGGAAAATGGTCACAGCATCAAGCCTGACAGAGTTCAGGAAGTGTTGGGACAAAGCTCTCAGGCACATGGTGTGTGTGCACTTGGGGATGCCCTGTGCAGGGCCAGGAGTTGGACTCATTGATCCTGATGAGTCCTTTCCAACTCAATATATTCTATGATTCTGTGACTCTACTTCTTATAAACTCTTGAGATAATTAGGCCATGAATAAAATAATGCTTAAGAAACTTATTATTTTTTCTATCATTAAGTAGATGGACTGCACAGAGATCCAAAAATAATTTAAGCATGCCAGTACCTTCGTTTCTCAGACAGTGCACCATTCCTTTGCTGGACACACATCTGCTTGCTGAGTGGAAAACTGGATGATTTAGCCAATACTCAAGTGTTAAAGACCATGATTCCTTTCAAAATTCTCTCCACTTATGGAGCATTTACATGAGATTGCAGTAATATACCATCTTGAATACAAAATAGGAAGGAAGTAGAAATTTCCAATTCTAATCCAGCAGTTTGATTGTTAATACATCTGTAAAACTTGTGAAAAATAAAATTTGGTCCTCTTCTCCTTCAAACTATGGGCTATTTTAGTGTAGAGGCATTTTTAAAGAGTATTTCCTTGGCCAGTTGGCTAGATTGTTTGGTTTCTCACATCAGTTTCCTCCACAAGGTCTTTATGCTACCGAGTGACTTCCTGGTTTCAAATGGGAGGAGTTCCCTTGGGTGCACAGGAAATGTAGGAATTATGTGTGTTCTCTGATGTGGCCTCAGTAGTGATTCATTTTGCTCATATTTGACAAATTTTATTTTATGCCAAGAAATTACAGGTTCTGGACCTAAGTATGGTGTATGGACTTACCCTGTGAGTTTAGGTGCATTCAATATAACTTTGGGAAAACACCCCTACCTTATTACCAGACATATGCACACCAGCTACTTTGGTAAGAAATCTATAAATAAAAGAGAAACCGTGTCTCAACATATGTGATCCTTCTAAAGGTGACCAGTTGTTTAATCAGTTTCTGTGATTTTTTGTCAGAAAAAAAAAAGATTTATATTCGTATACTTGACAAAGCCAAGGATTTTGATTATAAAAACAGGTCAAATGCAGAACAAAGCAGTGTGCAAATGCAGTGTTACAAGACAGTAAAATTTCCTGGCTTTTACCCAAAGAAGTTCTCTCCTCAATTATTTATATTTGCAAGTTCACCCTTGCAAAATCTGTCTTCTAGATGAAATAATATTCCTCCTAGACTTTCTGAAGGGGGAAAACAAGTGTTCAGTAATGAAGCCCTTAAGAATATTGCTTTTGGAGGGGTTTGCATGTATGCAAAAAACACGCATTTAGGTAAAGCTGAAGCTGTCAGAGAATGTTAAAAAATGCAGAAATGTAACATGTCCTGAAGCTACTAGGCTCAATCAAAGCTCAGAAAGGCACTTTTCTGATGTGCTGTGTTCCACATATGCTTACGCTAAAATGAAGCTGTCCTAGTCAGTCAGGGAGACAGCATGCTATAATTAATGACTCCTCTAAAGCAGTTTCCCCAGTTATGTCATTCAGTGTGATCTGACTGATTTATATGATTTACGTATGAATCAGTTACTTCTGAACTTTGAAGTCTATGCAAATTTCTCTGCTGCAATTATTATAGAGCCAATTGCAATGTGTTTGAAAAGAAAAAAAAGAAAAAAAAACAAGCTGTACCCATCCACAAATGTTTGTCACAGAAAACACATTGAAAGTCCTAACCTGAGAAACAGCTCTCCTCAGGAAATGCAGGTTTTGAATACCTCTGAATGAAATTAATATCTGCTTTTTTGCTGGTCTGCAGAAAAGTACTTAGGTGTGAGAAACTCTGAATATTATCTTTTTTAAGATGGAAATGAGAAATGGTCTTTCAAAATGCATTTCATAGCATTTTCCAGCAGCAAGAAGGTGCTTGAAAATCAACTTTCTGTGATAATCTCCAGAATTCATGAGTTCATGTCTTTCTGAAATACACTCTAAGTTGGATTCTTTTTATGTTTTGGTTCTTACCAAGATTTCAGAAACTTAAGACCAAAATTTGACTTTTTTTTGCATGAGAGATAAGTCAGCTATTGTTGAGGGAAGAAAAAGATCTAACTGTATTCTTTGAAAATAAAGGTACAGAAAAAATAGCTTAAGCTGAGAACTGAAATCTGACTGCTCACTGAAGACTAGATTCAGAAAGGCACTTAACTGCTGTAGTACAGCATTTAACTTTTAGCCTTCAGACTTCTAAAGTAGCTGTGCTCTTGGTAATATTTCCGTGAGCCACAGTTTGGTTACCTAAAGGCACATCAGTACTGCTAAGTGACAATTGAATATGAAGCAAGATTGAGAACGGGACTCATCCCTTACTCAGGTCACAGCTTAATTGTTAGCCCTCTTCACAGATGTGTTTTGGACCTCTCCACCTGTCTCTCCATGCAGTATACTTTTGGCAGGATAGACATTGCCTCCAGAGACCTGCATGAAGCTATCTGTTTTGTTGTAGCTCCTCCCTTTCTTTCAACACTGAGCGTAGTCTAAGCACTGTGAAACCTCCTGTCTCACTTCAAAATTCACAACATTATATTTAGCTTCCTTTTACTTCCACTGCCTGCACTTCTGACTCTTATTATTGCAAGCACTTTGAGCTGAGAAATAACCACACAAAATAATAATTGTGTATTTTAGACACTCAGGCACTTAGTGGAACCCAGAGAGGTGTAGTGCCAATACAATGTGGCAATATGGGATGTGGCCAGCTTGGAGCAGAAGGTGTGCGCAGTAAGCAGAGTGAATGTCAGCCAGCAGGCACAGCAATTCATCTATGCTTGTATTTTATGTCACCAGTGTAGCATATTCTGAAACTGAGTTCTGCAACATCCAGCTTGATCAGCAAGGATCTGCTTGTTAGTCTTTGTCAGAAGATGACGTAGATAAGTCCGATACAGATATAAATAACATGACAGAGGCTTCTGTAGAAACCTTCTCCATCTTTGCTCGGACCCACCTCTTGGCTTCTTCTCTTAAAAAAACCTATTACTTCACTCCTAACATAAGCAGAGCACCTTTCTTTCTTGTAAAATGTTGTTAATGATGCCACCATTTTGTTTGAGAGATATTAAGATACTCAGACAAGATATGAGACGCCTGGGTTCTGCTCATTCTTTTTGAGTGATTGGAAGTTATCCTGACTACTTCATAGTGGAAGAAGAGGACCAGAAGTATTCTGCTAAAGCAGTTGTGTAATGTGATAATAATTCAAGATTCACAGGGCCTGTGTAAATAGATACTCTTAACTGGCCTTTAAGGTCCTATCCTAGGAAATCTGGGACATGATCTGGATCTCTGGCAGAGTAAAGCACAATAGCTAGTTTCCTATCAGATTGTTCTTGTTATAAAATAAAGCTCACATAAATATTGATTATATTTGTTTATATAAAGTCAATATAAGAAAGGTAATATATAATATAAAGACAGGAACTGTCTTTTCTCTTTTAGATAACCTTTTCAAGAATTAGATTGACAGGAAGTTTTTGTGTAAGATCAAGAACTTATAGGTATATATCAGCACAAGTACCAAAGTGGATTTGGGAAGGTGTGAATGGGAAAACATGTGGATTCCAGCTGAATTTAGGGGTCAACTAGGTGCTGATAACTTGGCATTTAAGCATGAAAGGAAGCTAGCTAATAAAACTCTCAGTACTCACAGATGGAAATATCTCTGGCTTAAAGCAGCAATTTCAATGTAAATTTGAAGAGTCTGTTGTTGACCGTAAATATATGAATTCTGCTTGCTTCCTTCTTTGGTGCTAGTCTTTTGGAAAAAATTTACCTCGGTCAATACCTTCTAGGTTTGGAGGTATACAGCAGTTGGTAAGTGACTCTAAAAAGTAGTTCTGAGTAGTGAAAATAATAAAGTCCGCCTTTTTTGAATTTGGATTTTGTGCTGTTGAATAAGGTGGAAGTTTCCCCTTGTGCTTTTTTGAACTAATGAGTCATTCATAGCACCATTTTCAATGTGGATTCTTGGATATCTATGAGGAATTGACCTCATGTTTCACTCTTTTCCTCAGTAAAGGCAATAATAGAGCCGCTCTCCTCTTTTTCTCTCAGCTGTCAATTTAAAAGAAAAAACATGTAGGATGTTGATGTACTGAGACCTGAAGTGCTCACTTAAATTTGATTGAACCTGGATAACAGTTCAAAAGCTATTGGAAAAGGATGGACAAATATACCATCACACATACCATCAGTGTTCTGCTAGTAACGTGTATTTCCCTAGGAAACTAAAGCAAAAATCCCTTCTGAGCATATTCAGAAGCATGTGCTATATCTCAGAACCATTTTGATTTAAAAATGTCCAGTGTAAAGACTATGTTCTGTATAGTTCTCTAAAAATGAATGATTTAACATCAAAAAGGGAGAAACAAATTCCAGAGAAAAATAAAAGAAACACAGTTTTAGTACAATCTTGATAATACAAATGACATCAATCAGTTCAGCCTGCACCACTATAGTGCAAAGTTAGATTCATGCTTTCAGCACAAGTTACCATGATTACGAAAAAATAGTTTAATCCCTTCAAATTCATATCAGTAGTGTTGCATTTATTCATAAACCAACAGTCTGAGTCAAAGGAATGCCATTGCTTTGCAATCTCCTGTCCAGGAATTTTGAAATTACTGAGGAACCTGCAGCTCTTTGTCATTGCTCTAGATTGTCACTCCAGCATTACATAATTGTGCTCCACTGTGCTGTGACAAGATGCTAGAGTGAGTAGTACCTAGTGTGCACTTTTAATCCAAGTTAGAAACTCTGGCATGAAAGTGTATATTTTGCTAGTACATATGACTTTTAAAGTCTGAGATTAGACAATTAAATACAGAAGTTCACATGTGCAGACATGTGCCATACTGATGTGAAAATTGAAATGCATTAGATCATCTATAATGCTTTTTGTCACTTCAGATGTTGAAAGCATACAAAAAAGAAATAAAAACCCCAAACAAACCCTGTCTGATCTATTTATGGATTTATCTGAGAAGAAAGAAGCGTATTTTTGTCTGAAAACAGAATGATATCCCTTTGTCATCATGTAGTTCTCAATAAATTTAGAGAAACCATCAAGATTATCCTGGATTTACTGTGCTATAATAAAGAGGAGATTTTAATCCAGTGCTGGTGTGACTGACAGTTCTATCTTACATAGGAAGAGTAAGAAGTCTCCTCAGGATCCTCCATGCTAGGATCAGTCAGTTACTACCCAGCTGATTCCCTGGATGTTTTTCCTCCACTTTTCCAGGAGATTTTGTGTGGGAGGGCTGGGGAGGCAAGCACTGCTATCATTAGGGGAGTGTTGATTTGTGCATTCCTGAAAGTCGCTGCTGTGCTAAATGAAGATAATTGGCAGGAATCGATTAGTTTTATAGGAGGGTGTTATTAAGGGTTGATCTCTTTTCACAAATTGCCCCTTCTGCACTTACTGCTTGAGAGGCATAATCTCAGCCATCCCGAAATTCACAGAACAGGAGATTGATTTCCTCCTTTTTCTTTTTCTTTCCCTGCCTTAAACTCTGCAGGTCAGTCCCACCCCAGGGTGCATCCGGGCGTTAATGAAGATGTTGTACTGCCCTTACTGCAGAGGACTTCCCACTGTGAAACCTTGCAACAACTATTGCCTCAATGTAATGAAGGGCTGCCTAGCAAATCAGGCTGATTTGGATACTGAGTGGAATCTGTTCATAGGTAAGAAGAGTTTAAATTTTAGTGGAAGGAAACTCTGGTAATATCAAATCTCTGCAGGGTTCTGTGAGGTTAGAAGACCCTGTTGGTCAATATTCAGAATGAAGCAACTGCAGATACAGCTCACTTTCTAATTGACCTTCGTGGCTTGCAGTAAGAAATGACTGCTCGCCCTACCCTAAGCCAGTCACGTTTCCCATTTCATATTTCAAAAGGAATGGTGTGGTGTTACAGCTCCTGAGCTGAATTATTACATGCTATGTGAAATGTTGAGAGAGATTTGGTTGAGGATTTGATAACAAGTTTAACATGGCAGAAATAGTATGTATTACAACTGAAAACTGGGCTCTTGCAAGCTGAGAAGATAATAACTTTGTATAACATCCAGTCAACATAAATCACAACAGCTGCTGTTCTTAATTCTGGTAGTACATATTCAAAAAGCTTTAAAAGTTACATATACGAGAAATTATTAATTCCTCATTCTTGCCTAAAATATGCTAATGTCTCCCTTTCAGTGTACTGGATAGAAAGTACCAAACATGCAACCCAGTGTTAGAATGGAGCATAGAATAAATATTTTAAAAAAACTGCTCCCACATTTTATTCACATAATTCTTCACTCAAAGAAACTAAGAATAAAAAAAAGAAAAAAAATGTCCCTTAAAGAGCCATTTAGCTATCCTGTAGCAAAACAAAACAAAAACCCAACCAATAAAAAAAAGGCTCAAAACCCACAACCAAAAAAAAAAAAAGCTCCCAGAAGAGTAACATATAACAAGAAATATTACTTTTAAGTTGCGTTTGGTGATAGGATAGGACGATAATGAGACAAGGCTGATGATAATATGGAAGGAATGGAACAGCTAGTTAGCCTAGACACTAATGAGAGTCATAGTCTAGACTGGATTTTAGAAAAATAAATGCAGCTGGAAAAAATGGGATTAAATTTTCTTTATTGTAGCTGAAGAAAGGAAATTTATTTTCTAATTTTGGAAATATAAAACATAAGCAATCTCATTCTGCTTAATTTCAAACCCCACTGACCAATGTGACTTTGAAAATTTGACTCTGACTCATTCATGGATTTTTGCTTTACTCAGCAGTGCAAGATGGATAGGGAGAAGAAAACAGGATGAAAAATGAATCAGAGTATGAAAAGTGAAAACAAGCATTGACCGTGCTGTAAAAATAGCATGCAAATAATATCAAACAAATGATGCAGATACACTTGCCTTCCCAGTCTTTTGTACTGGTTAAAGGAGTTGACATCAGAAACACTGCTGTATGGAGGGGTACCCGTGGGATTACTGGAGTAAAAAGAAGAATCTGATCATCATCAGAAAACTAAGTAGGAGCTGATGGGAAAACAATGCTAACCTGTTAAGGACATTGCATAAGCTACTTTCCTTTTCATTGAATAACAAGCAAGTGCTGAAACGTCACTAATTCTGATGCAAAAAAAAAAAAAAAAGGCTTTTAAGAAAAAAAAAAAACCAAACGTTTGAACTAAAATAAACAACAGAGTTTTTACTAAGGCAAGCAGCTGTTTAAATCAAAAGCTGGAAGTTAAGGTTTGAGGTGTTAAGAGAGGTCCTTTTCTTGTGCTTTAAATTCAGTGAGAGTCCTGGGCATGGTGAGGCATGTTGGAAAGTGTGGAAAAGCTTACAGATTCAGACTTTCAGAGTCTTTGCTGCACAGCCCTTATCTTCATCAGTGTATCTCTGGTTTTGATTGTTCTTGCTCTCAGAAAATAAAAGCTGCATGAAAGCCTGTATGTTATGTTAAAACATAGTGCTAATTTATTAAATACTGTGTCAAGCGGGCTACAATGCTATTATCCCTGCAGGTCAGTGATGACAAGTTGTATACAGTACAAATACATCAAATCATACTTCCTCTTTCTTCTAACTATACAACTTTCCCTCTGTAACTTTATGGGGAAGAAAATAGGAGATACAGAGATTTTCATGTGTTTGGAGAAGGTATTCTGTTTTATCCCATTTTTCAGGCCTCTGACAGCTTTGCTTTAGATGAAGGTCCTTCCTTTATGAAAGACTGAAATGAGGCAAGTTGTCTCTGTCTCTGACAGCTGTCAGAGGCTTTCTAATAACACATGCAATTCCCTTAGTGGTAAACACAACAAAACTTCTACTCACTGAATTAAAACGAACAGCAGCATTTTACAGCACCGCTGAGCTATGAAAGATTGGAAATTACGCATGAGCAGTTTTTAACCCTGTTCCAATACTAGGAAACATGCACTAGCAAAAAAAAAAAAAAGAATTTTGTGCATTAACAGTCTCTGCCTAGGCAGGAATCCCAAATGTTAGTGCGTATTCATACACAAGATTGTTTTGCTTAGCTCATAATCTGTGCATTGCAAGGTTGTTTTGACAGAAGTTGGTACTAGGAGAAAACTCTCAGATATGTTTGTCAGTAACTAAGTAAATCCTGTGGTTTGGACTGCATGTCCTGATATTGTTCTGTAGTTACAGCAATGGTCCAGCAACAGGCGAGGTCTGCACGTGAGGAGGAGCAGAGGAAAGTAAATGGGCTGTTTGACAACTGGATGTGTTGCATGTTTCACCTAGTTTATAAATATAGAAGTCAGGACTGAAGTCACATATATATATAGCACTTATAAATCTTGCCTCTCCTTTCAAAGCTAGGGAGAGGGGGACAACTTCCCCTAAACATCTGGTGCTTTCCAAGACTTTATAGACTGTGAAAATTGGTAAGAGGTGAAACAGCTGCAGCAGCATGGCACATGGCTTATTATCTATTTCCTGGTTTTGTCACCTTAAAGTCTGTGTCCTTTTTGTGTAACTTTTCATTATAGGTTTTTCGTATTTTGTTGCCTATACTATTGTATGATAAAAGCCAAATGTATCACATTTCATTCTAGCAGATCATCTGCAACTCAGAATTTTGCCTGAGAAAGGAAGGCAGTCTTTAATATCATATTATAATTATAAAGCTGTAATGAAAAAAGGCTCCTTCCAGGTATCTATATAAAATATTTAAGAGGTATTTAGAAGTAAACCCGCCACACTGACTTTGAAAATGTGTATTTTGCAAAGCTTGCTTCTGATGTTTTGCCTGTCAGTTACCCATCATAATCTCCTTTGCACCCATCTCAAGCAAAGTTAGCAAATGCAAGATAAAAAGCATGAGCAGAGGAACTGTACTGCTGAGGAAGGAGATTGCCTCAGGGAGGAGCTGACTGATTCTGTGGAGTGGGGAAAAGGGGATTTTCTCTGTCTCATGGCCCAACAGATATAGTCAAAATTATGCTTCTCTCCATGGAGCTACACCAATTAACAGCAATAAGAATCAGACATCCCACTGTTCATTCTGTCACAGAAACCGAAGAGATGGATAAAATTATTCCCACTAACAAAAATTTAAACCCCTGTATCTTAGGGAACGGCATTCAATTTTAGCAATACTGTTACTCCTCTTTCTCTTACTAACCTGTATTTAAGTTCCCATTCATATCTTGAGATTCTTTGACTTTCCTTAACCTTAGCTTTCACTATAATTGGTCATTTATTTCCCTTCAACTGTTCTTTTTCTCAAGCAAGAATGTCAGCTGAGGAATGAGCCCACCTCAGTGGACACCACACTTTCTCTTGGTATCCTCATTCAGCTTCAGAATCAACAGCTGTAAGAAGATTATTTCCATGGAAGCAAGTGCATCTCGTTCTGACAGGTGCCTTAATCACAGGTTCAGGTTGGCAAAGTGACCATAACCCATTTGTTTTTTGGAGGATTTCTTTTACAATTAGCATTAGAGATAAGTTTCTTCTGTCTTGAGACAAAAATGTAGATGATACTAAACGTAAAAATCTAGCAAGATTGTGGGCCAAATATGACAATTCTTATATAAGTAATTCAGCACAACAGAAGATTAAGAATCCAGGTAGTTTTTTTAACATGGCAATTACTCTACCTGAGGGGTTTTTTTTTGTGGTAATTGATAAATGCTTTGTTGCTGTAGTTAGTGACGAAGTGTAATGCCTGTGTAGTAATGTATCAAATGCAATTCATGGAGGTTTGACACTGCATGGCTATTTATAATAGCAGAAATTAGAAGCATTTTGGTTTTTTTCCTACGAGTTATTCAATCATAAATCAGACTCACCTCAGCCTTACCCCCCTGTTTTAGTAGGCAGACGATTGTGGAAAACACTTCAAAAGTTGTGCAGTAACCGGGATTGCATCCCTGTCTGTGAAAAGGAGCCAAGAGTTTATGTCCACAGCCACCCTTCTGCTTAGAGTGGAGAGCAAGTGGCTTTGCTCTGAGTGTATTCAATATTTGACAAGCTCTGCTGTGTAGTAAGGCAGACCAGCATGCAGTGTGTTCACACTGCAAGATTCTAAGCTGAGAGCCAGACACCTCTTACTGCCACCGGCTTGCCAGGTTTCACCAGAGGAGAAAATCAAATCTGTGAGGCTTCAGCAAAAGATTCTCCTTCTAGTATTAAAATGATTTCTCTTATTGTCATTGCAACAGCTCTGCATTACTAAGTTTTGTGCTTTAAGAATCCCTTTTTTCTTCCTATCAGCATGACTCAGACACTTACCTTAGGAGTTCTCCTGAGGCAGAGTATACCAAGCAGTCTCACTTAGAGCAACTAGATCATTTTCAGAAAAACTACCCAACAAAACCTTAACTACTTACTCCTAGTGAAAGTTTTAGTGATGAAAATGTGCAATTTCATTTCACGCTTACAAAAGTCCTCAGGTCTCTGTGCTTTCTCTGTTCCATGAGCAAGCACAAGGATAAACATTTTTCTTTTAATGCTTCAAGAGGCCACCCTGATTTGACTTTTTTGATGGCTTATTAAAAATGTAACTGTCTTCAAGATTCACTTTGGTTCAGAGAAAAATCAGTCTATAATAGTAATAGTAATCCTTTACTATTTTCTTGAAATTTTTATGAGGTCTCAAAGCAACCTTCTCTTCTCCAGGCTGAACAACCCCAACTTCTCAGCCTGTCCTTGTAGGGAAGGTGCTCCAGTCTTCTTATGAACTTCATGGTCCTCTGGATTTGCTCCAGCCTTTCCACGTCCTTATGTTGGGAACACAGAGCTGGAGGCAGCACTCCAGGTGGGGTCTCAGAAAAGCAGAGTGAAGGGGCATAATCCCCTCCCTCACCATGCTGGCCACACTGCTTTTGATGCAGACCAGGGTTCCACTGGCTCATGTTGAGGTTTTCATCAACCACCACATCCAAATCCTTCTCTTCCGGGCTGCTGTCAATCACCTCTCCTGCCAGCCTGTAGGTATGTCTGCGACTGTCACAATTCAGGTGCAGAACCTGGTGCTTGGCCTTGCTGAGTTCCATGCAGTTCACACAGACCCACTTCTCAAGCTTGTCAAGGCCCCTGTGAACCCCTGGATGGCACACCCCTTCCCTAAAGCATGCTGACCACATCACGCTGGCGCAAGCCTGGTTTTGTCACGCACACAGCCTTGGTGTCATTGGCAAACTTGCTGGAGGTGCACTCAATCCCACTGTCCCTGTCACCAACAAAGAAATTGAACAGTATCGGCCCCAGTACTGACACCTGAGGGACACCACTCATCACTGGGCTCCACGTGGACAATGAGGCATTGACCACAACTCTGCATGTGGCCATCCTGCCGGTTCTTTTTCCACTGAATGGTCCATCCATGAGACCCATGTCTCTCCTATTTGGAGACAAGGGTGTCATGCAGGACAGTGCCAAACCCTTCACATGAGTCCGTGTAGATGATGTCAGTTGCTCTGCTCTATCCACTAATGCTGTAGCATCGTCATAGAAGGTTGCCAATTTGTCAGGCGTCATTTCCCTTCATAAAGGCTGTCATAAATTACCTCTTTGTTTTCCATGTGTTTCAACATAGTTTCCAAGAGAATTGGCTCCTTTTTTTCCTTTTATTTGTCGTTGCATAGTACAGAGTGAAGGCTGGCAGTCTGTTGTAATGCTCAGTAGGCAAAAATCTTGTTCTGGCTTAATCATACTAAGAGTGAACTAATCAGAGTTCTTAGCAACTTTAGTTACCTGGAACTTGAATATCTTTTCTCTACCAGTCTCCTCCTTAATTATGATATGAAAGTATACTGTGCTATTTTTTATGTTATCCTTTCACAAATACTCTGAGAGAAAAATAAGTTCCATTATTTCCTCCATTAAGAGGCACTGCAAAAGATTCCTGCAGCCCTGGGGTGCCATTACTTCAAATTCAGAATTTCTGGTAGAAATTCATCAATTTTGTTTTGATGAGCATAGAATAGACACTTGAATACAAACACTAAAATTTCATAATTTGCATCTTGTGCTGATATAAAAACTGATAGAATTCATGGTCAAGACAGCATAAAACTCAAACCTGGAATATAAAGCCTTATTTTCAATTATTGTATGCTTAAATTTAAAAATTTAAAAATTTAACATTTTAAGCTAAAATCATCATTTCTTGCTTTCTTCCTGAGCCAGTTATCATGACACCTCAAGTGAAACCACGTTTGCCAACATCAGAATGAAAATAGGGAAAATTATCTTCACCTAATGCCTTTCATCTTTTCTACTTACTGCCTAAAACAACTTTAGTGCCTCTAGAATTTGCAGAACTAAGTTTTTTTAAGCCTCTTCTCTATATAGACCATAGTAGCTATTATACACCAATATCTATTTCCTTAGTTGAAGCGTCAGGGTTTGGTGGATGGCTCTAAGGGTGTGAAGCCACATTGTGATTATATATGAAAAAATGGGATACCTAGTTCAGAATTATTTTCCCATACTTTAGCTTATTTTTACAAAAACAAGGGAAAGTGAGTAGAGTACTCTGATATGTGATGCAACTGCAAACCTGATTGCTCAGAGGTTGAGAACAAGATTTGCTGGTGTAAATTTAATCTTTTTTATGAAAAAATCCTAGTGTGCTTCAGGCCCATTAGTCTCCATAATGCATAGGTAGCAACATGAAGGAATTTGAGGTGCTATTAGAAGCACAGACTTAACATCTGTTAACAATTATGTCAGTTCAGGTTAAAGATGTGTAATTGTACAAATGAAAAGTGAATTCAACCTGACAATGCCTAATTAAAAGATTACAGTATTATAGTTTTTAAATTCTCTGGTAAGCTGTAACCTCCATGATCCCATATCTTCCTCTTGTTTTCCAGAAATAGTATAATCACTGCCTACAATTTAAATACAATACCAAGATTTGATGGTTTAGAGTACATAGGAGCACCCTTGAAATAAAGGGGAGACCACCATTCAGTAAGGTAAATAATGTGTAGAAGAGGGGAACAGTATTTGTTATTTCCCACTGCTTTTCTTACCTCAGAAATATAAAGGATAGGCAACCTGGGTGTGTAATTCCAAGGAATGAAATGAATTCACCCTGAGAGAAGCTCTCTGAAGTTGTGAGACTGCCAGCAGAATGCAAACAACACCAGCACCTGCCTGCTGCTTAAACTCTACTTACCCTGCCAAATCTCTATGCTCCCCCTGGGGCAATATAGATTCTTACAAGCAACTCACAGCATCCATTGCCCTGTATGTTTGGTTTAGGATGTGTCACTGAAGAAAGAGATTGTCTTCTGTAGGACTGTGGAGATTGTGCTCCTGTTACTGGATCAAAAGAGCTGGGACTCATCTGGCCCGATCTTGCCAGTGACACCATTGACAGCTTGTTACTTGGGGGTGCATCCTGGGAGGTTGCTAATGGCTTCACTCCAAGTGACTCTTGAAGACTGCAGCTCCTAAGGAGGGACTGTGGTTTTCTGAAAGTGCAAATGTTTAGTTGAATGATAGCAGCAGACCTCTTGGGACTGTAAGCTTTGACATGTCTGGTGGAAATCACATACGGAGATTAACTATGCCATTCTCTTTAGGGCACAAAATATATTAGTGCACATCCCCCATCATCATGTCATACATCAGCTAAAAATGCAGGATCAAATTCAGCCATTCTAGAATTCTGCCTTTGGCATGGGAACACAGTTCTCTTCAACTGTATGATTTCTCCATATGTAGGAAAAATGTTCTCAAAACTTGAAGTGATATGAGAGTCACATACTCAGCATTTTCAGCAGGCCCTGTGTTGACTGCAGCACTTAGATGCTACAGCCTCTTTTGAAAATAGCAAGGCTGATCAGCATTGTCAAAAAGTTTAAAAGCTTAAAAGATTTTGTAATGAAACCATTGAACCCAAATGATGACTTTTTAGTTCCATTTTCATTCCTCATCTCCAACTCCTTCATATTATTTCACATCAAAGGGAAATGTCTGTCTAGGACACAAGTGCAGTTTGGAAGTTGCAGAGAACAGCCAATTTCTCTCTGTTTAGATTCAGAGGAAATGCTGGGGAAGCTGTTTTGCCACTGCCCTTAAAATGCTAGGAATTAACCCAGGGATGTTATATAAGATATCTCTAGAAACAGAAAATATATTCATTATTTATTGCTCAAATACTCTGTGCTTCTGGGACTATTATTTTGTACTTTTCCAAGTCCATAGCTATACCTTCTCAAAAGACGCCTTGCTTCAAAGAGAGCACAAAACAGTGCAGCTATTTCTTTCCTAGGTTACCACGTATATTAACACCTCAAAAGAGTTTTCAGTGGAGGATTTGATGTCTCAATTAATTGCATTTATGTCGAGCTGAATCCCTGTTTACCTGTCGGGATGTCCCTCAGGCACTTCACTGTGCAGATCTCCCTGTTTCAGAGGCAAGGGATCAGCTGGAGAATATTGTGCCTCTTACCTGATCTGCATTCCCTCCTGGTTTGGGAGATTTGAGGCAGCAGGTCTCTCTGGCATATAACTGTGAATGAAGCACACACTCAGACTACAGAACTTGGCCATGCTTCTACAGTTCAGTTACCTGAAAGAGCTACCTCCATGCAGTTCTGCTTTTTTTTTTTTTTTAAGGATTACAAATCCAAGTGAAGAATGTGTGAGTTTCATTTTAGCCAAAGCTGGTGGGACTAAATATCATTTTAATTGGTTTGAAATTGCTACTTTGGCTGGGCTTAATTGAGGCAATGCTCTATTTCAGTAGGAAGGGTGAAGATTATGTTATTTCTAAAAACATGACTTCAGTTAAATCATCATTTTACTTGGTCAGTATTGATAAACTTGAGATAATCTGAATTCTATGCTTGGCAAACACCCCTAGTTTTAAGGGAAAAAATAATTAGAACTAGATTGTTGCCCAGAGGAGTACTGACAGTTGTATTTCAACTTTAGTTGAAATAAAATTTATATCTCTGTCCATTTTTTTTTTCCATTTTGTTTCTGCTTGTATTCAGTTGCATTTAAAACTGTGTATCTGAGGAAAGTATTGGTTGCACCATGACACCATTTTATACATTTAAAGTATTTTATCTTGGAATCTGCATCCATTTTAGAAAATTGCCTAAATAAGAAACAGTTTTCATATGCTGAAAATGAACTTGAAACTATCTAATATCTTGAATGATGTGCTTTTTCTGATAAATTTATTTACTATCTATTTCAGATTCTCTAAACCTCATATTAGACACTAAAGGTCAAATTATGTTCTCCATTATTCAGGCAAATGTAATGGAGGGAGAAATGTAACTCAGCAAATTTGTTCTACAAGTAACTATCAAAACTCTGAAAATACTTTGCTGAATTTGTGATACAATATCAATAAAATATGATTCCTTACCACAATGATATCAAAGCAAAACTGACATTGATTTGCTTTGTATTATATTTTTGAGCCATTGCTTGATGAAGGCTAATCTGTCTATGATAATGTCTTAGGTAGCATATTATCCATTTAGAATCACAGATTTCTTTTTGAAATACAGAAACAGAGTAGTGTTGGCAACCAGCCTTAATTTCTCCTTACAAATAAACCCTAATGCTGCAAATGAACCATACACACACACGCAAAGTGATTTTTGATTAGAACTAATCTACCAGATTCCGTTAATGAGAAGTTTTGGGGTTTCTTAGTATTGGTTCCTTATGCTTTTTTAGTTCTTGAATTTCAGAGAAAGTTTCAATTTTATGTTTCTTGGAGATGTAAAACCAACCAAAAACTCAACTCATTAAAAGAATTCAAATGTGCAGACACTCTCAGTGTAAATAATTGAATTTTCTTCACTTTTTGACTGCTTATTCAGGTCTTTTTTTAGCTATACAAATATTATCCTATGCTGCCAGAAGCTCCAAACATTATTAGCAATGTGGCAAAACCTGTTCAAATGCATAATCTTGTAGCAATATTACATATTATACTACAATATTACATTATTATAATGTGTAATATTAATACAGGATTAATGTCCTAATGTAAACAAAATGTTCTTGTTCCTTAATATTAACAAAATGTTCTCTTTTTTTCTAATGAAGCCACACAGATATACAAGGGCATAGATTAGGCTCAGTCACTTTACTTGTTTTGGAAAGACTTTTTAAAGATAAGCTAATAGAAAAAGGTGAAGAGTGTTTGGCTGAGCTATAAATTTCTCATAGCTTGGCAAAGAGGCTGTGATAAAGATCCCTAGGTAGTAGCCCATATCAGTGCCAGGTTCAGTGGAGCAAAACCTTGAAACCATTAGAGAGATTTGAATTTTAGTAAAACAAAAGATTCAGGAAGTAATTATTTATTTCTGATAAGGGTCCCATGGATTCATTTCTTGTAATATGTCAATCCTCAATTTTTTCTAGGAAAGAATGTTTTATCAGAAGCAGGAAATACTAGAAGAAATGTAGAATTTTTTTCACCCTCCATTGTCTCTGCCTTATCAACAATTAGGGCTTACAATTTCTGAAGTCAAGAGAACTAGTTTCATGCAGAGTGCTATGACAGAGCTGGTATGGCCAAAATTCACTGAGCATTTTTGCAAGAGTGGAATCTAAAAGTGTTCTGACGCATCTGGGAAATTTCAATGTGTTTAGAAGGTAATGTGAAAAACTCTGCTCTTATATTTCTTATTTCTCTGTGTTATTCAGTGTCACCTGCCCTGTAATATAACATTCAACATCCCTTAATGTCATTTTTATTGCAAGTTAGCCTGTGGGAGTTTAAACTCCCATAACATGTATTTTTCATTTAGCCACCAGAACTTTCCATGTCAGTAGGAACTCACCTTCATAATATCAGACTTCAATTTGCAGCAGCAAAGAGCCTTTTTATCTGTCTTGTCTTGTTAACTCTTAAAATACGTTTAAATGTGAAGGAGAAAGTAGCAGCTTGAAAAATAAAGAATGCAGTTTTGGTTCTGCTGGATATTTGTTGCTGACCTCAGAAAAGAGTCCAATTTTTCACCTAAGCAATGCACCTCACTGTAATATTATAAAATGAGATGAAGGTCAGTCTCAGTGTACAAGTTACAACAGCATCTTGCACTTAATTCAACTGTAGAATAAGATGAAAACATCACTAAAACAAATGATGGACCGTGGAGAATGAACAGTGGCAAAAAGGCAAGTTATCCTGAGCATGAGACAATAATACATAGGGCATTCACAAGATTCTAGCTTGGATTTCACAGATGAAATGATACAAAAGGTCTTCCAGTAGATTTAGCTCTTTTAATAAAACATGTAGGATCAGATCCACTGGCCTTTAGTTATATGTCAGCTTCCTTATTTTTGGATATTGATGAAAAGAAGCAAATGAACAGGATATAGACTCTCTCTACTGTAGGAATAGGAGTGACAGTTCTGGCCACACATAGCTACAGTTTGTGACTTGTGTTTCATTTGTACATTCAAAAGAAGGGGTTTATGTATTTCTTATGATAAACTAAAAATTAATTCATTGATATTTTGTCAGTTGAATTTTAGCTGATATCGGCAGTGCTGACAACATACTGTGTAAATCAGCTTCTCCTCTTTTTACCGTGTTTACTATTTGGTTAGCTTTTCATAAAAATTAGAAAATGAAATATTTTTTTTTTCCTTTCTACTTTTTCCTGGGAGACTTTCTGTCAGGAAAATATTTCCATGGAAGTAATGAGAGATGGCTGCTCCAACTTACACTGATGGCTAAAACCACATATCTGTAGTACAGAAATCTTCTATTACAGGTATTAATGACTGATATTCACATTTTAGCATGTTGACTGCACCCAGATAAACTCTTTTTAAATTATTAGTTTAAATTATCAGTTTTGAGGCACCTCATAATATTGTCTGATTTTCTTCTCCATATACTACGTTCTTACAGTATCTTTCAATCTTTCATTGATACAAGTGTATATTTGGTGGTTTGTCTTTTTTTTCAAATGCAACTACTAGAAAAATACATACAGAGCCTAGTTTTCTGACTGATTTGTGTTTTGAAAAGTAAATATAAGTTAATGTTTTAAAAATTAAAAAGAAGCAAAATTATGGTAATATGCAAGTCATTTTAAGAAGCCTCTGAAATTTCAAGTCTGATCAAACTTTTCTGTAGAAGCATAATAAAAGGATTATGAATTACTCAGATTGAAATTAGGAAGGACAGCATGGCAGAACTTTAACTGATGCAAGTAATTTGCTAATGGAAGTATATCATTGAAAAATACAAGAAGATATAATTCCACTTATACTGAATGTATCTACAAAGAAATAATTCTGAAATTACTTCATTTTGTCAAGCTACTTTTTACTGAGAGATGGGGATTTCTTTGTGTAAAAGCACCTCCAACCTTCTCATCAAGTCTGTCAATTTCAAGATGTGGAAGAATTCTCTCCCCTTACAAAGAGAAATTTGATAGTTAGAATATCTAGTTATGTAGACCATGAATTCTAAAGCAGAATTACTGAATAAAGTCCAATGCATAGTTGAAGGGTAGTCTTGTATAGTGTTTCAAGCTGGATTCACATTTCTTTGGAATCTAGCCGTGTTAAACCCAAGCATGGGTCCAGACAGAGTTGATGTGGAGACACTTCTCTTCCAATCTGCCTTGTTGCTTGTCCAAGCAGAAGAGCCTACAGGGCTCAACCAACAGACAGCTACTCTTTACAGGAAGAGAAACCATCAAATCAATGTCACTTGCACTCTCTGGAGAATAAACATCTCAGAGGGCAGCAACAGGTTACAAATAGCTTTTTCCAAAGTATTTGACACCAAATTTTCTTTTTATTTTGTTTTCTTGTCTTATTTGGTCCAGACAGTCCAAATAGTGTAGTCTTTTGGCTTTATAGTGCTCTGTAAGTGACAAGAATGCAGTCCTTTCCAGCTGATGCCAGTATATGCAGTTTCATTGGTGGTGTTTGTGGGGTTTTTTCCCAGTTTTGTTTACCTCTTAGTGTTTTAGTGTTATAAATAAATATGCAAAGCATGTTGTACACAGGATTCTTGTAGTATAACTTCATCAGCATTGTAGGAAATGTGTTTCTACTTGCCACAATGCATTGATTCTTTTTCGAAAAGCATTCTATTTTGTTGTCACTTTCACCTCTGTGGACTTCTGAAACAAATATTTAAACTGAAAAACATTGCATTTGTTATGCATTAAAATAATAAGCATTTATGAGGAAGGGCAATATATCTTTCAGCTTTTAAGTTGGTCACAAAACCTGTGTGTTATCAGAAGTCTTCCTTGTTCAAATTTTTGAATGCCTCTCCATAAATCTACACCCAAGTTTGAGAGATCTGGGAATACCATACAAAATAAGTAGTTCCCTCTAAAATGAGTCTTCATTTATCTTGTGTGTTATTTCGGTATTCCAGTTCAGTTTATTTGCTGACATCTTTTTCTTGGAAACTGACTCTCAATATACCCTACACATATGTGCTGAGCTATTATAAAAGAGACAAAAGACGCTCAGATCTCTGACTTACTGTGTTTCAGGAGAGGATTTTTTTGAGGGGAAGAGGGTAGATTTTCTGAAAAACTTCGCTCCAGTTCAGGGTATTTCTCAGGGTAGACTGAAAGACCTTCAGGCATAAATGTATTATTCCAAGCACTGAAGATCCCCAATATGAATATGAAAAAACTAATTAGCTTTTCCTGTAGACCAAATTGCTTTTCAATCCTTGTAAAAATATAAAGTGTAAAATAAAAAGCTAAAATGGTATTGAATTTGTAGTTACTGGATGTGCAGTCTCTGCTTTTCATTACTTTATACTGAAATTCTATTGAAATTAATAAAATAACTATTATATTGCCACAGAACACCTTGCAGAGCAGTTAGGACTCAAGGCAAATAGGTTAGTTATGAAATATCAATATTTTCAATGGAAAGTAGGTGGCTATTGAAATTCCTTTGAGTCTGAATTCCATATCTGCTCTAAGCTTTGGTTACCTGTCAGATTCCTGTAATTTAAACAGATACAGATAAGATAGCAAAATTATTTTGGTTTCTATTGGATCACTCAATATTTCTCTGAAGCATTTAAACAAGCTCATCAAATTCAAACAATTAAAGGTGACCTCATTCAAGAATAAATAGGAGAATTTATGTAATGTTTATGAAAAGTAAGAGAAAAGGTGCAGAGTTGAGCTATTCCACCTTATATACACAGATATGGTATTTAGTTTATACTTCTTATTTAGTGGATGAAATGGTATGAGAGCTGAGTGAGCTCCCAGAAGTGCGTTACATGCATTTTAAAAAAACAAAATTTTAAAATGTTAAAATGTTCTTATATTAAAAAGCTGTATTTCAGCAGAGACAAGCAAGCTGATGCTTGAAGAATAGCGGCTGTAGTTTGTTTATTTGGGGGACATGGGGCAAATACCTTCATATGTTTTAGAGTGCCAAAAATATGAATGGGTACCATCCCAACCAAAACATCTTTCTACAAAACTATTGTTTGAAAGAAATAATGAATCAACACTGCAAGTACTGTATGTCACCTTTTAGTGAGTTAAAGAAATGGAGACAGATGAAAAAAAAGGCCTTTAGGGATCACATTTTTTTCTTTAATTGACCATAGGCCAGTGAAACAATAGGTTTTACCTTGTTTTTCTAATATGTAAACTAGAAAATTTTCACTGCATTCATGGAGTCATGTGGATGATCAGACCCAGTGCTTGGATTAACGCAAAATATTTTCCAACTATTGCGGCAAAGTGTGAGGTGAATTACTGTCACTTGGGAATGTCATGATGACCCACACATCCCTTCCTACTATTTTTGCATTAAGTAGAAGGATGTTTGACTAATGAGAATGACACCTTGTTTTATCAACACATGTCAATGCCCAAAAAAACTTGATGGAAAGGAGGAGTTTCCGTGGGTTGAAAATTCAGGCCACATCAAAAAAAGCTTTATTGCTAAAAGGACAGTAAACACAGATATCAATAGGATGCTTTGCCACGTTTTTACTGCGATTAAGGTGCAACTTGAGTTTTATTTAGTTTACGTACTGATATCTGGTTTATGTACTAACTACAATATAAAATGGTAGCACAGATTTGAGCCTAAGCTTGCTATCTGTAATTCCCTGAGCTCCCAAGTGGGTCCTGTAACCTGAGTTCACTGATGGCCCAGCCACATGTATTATCTGTAAAGTTGGAATGGGTATTTTCAACCAGAATACCATCTTCCCTCTTGCTACAGAGACTTTTTTTAAAGAAAGAAACACACAGCAAGAAGAGATGTTGAGCAACAATCTTAATCCATTTGATTTCCCATATGCAGAATTCCTGCAAGTATAAACCTGAAAAGAGATTAAGTATCACAGTTTAGGGCTTGTGTTCTCATAAACTACTACTAAGGAATCTCAAAATTCCCAGAATGATTCAGACTCTGTCTCTACATCACTGACTTTCAATCTGAAAAGGCTTATTCAGTTCCTATTTTTTAAGGCCATAATTTTTAGATTTCCATGTGCACTCAGAGAAATTATCATAGCTCTCTGAACTTTCTAATCACTGTGGGTAATTTTGTCTTTAGGAAGCTCTCACCTGAGACAGCTGAATTACTTTTCTTCTCTGCAGAAACTCACTGCCTACATGATATCTGTAGCAGTGATCCAAAAGAGCGTAGGAAGCAAACAGAACAGATCTCATGGGGTCTAAGCAGCTGCTGACCAATGAAGCTTGCACCCAAGCCCTGGAGTAGATGTGCATTTTTACATGCTTTTTATGCAAAATTCTGAATGTTGCCTGAAGTGTGGCTTCATTATTAGCTGACCTAATGATGCTGCTTCAGAAAACAGTGATGACAGACAGTCTTCCCTGCACTTTCCTGTGTTCCATCCTAGCACTGGAGGTCAGAGAGCTGATTTCTATAAAAAGACATACTTTCTCTTCTACTGTTTCAATAGGTGCATTTAGCTGAGTTTGTTCTCTGGTTTGTCTCACTCTGTGACCCAGTGGGTTCTGGCACCATGGCAAGGGAGGGGATGTGTGGTGATCTGAGAGACATCAAAAAATAATAAAACAACACCCTAAAATGCTCTGTGTTCTCGATGAATTTGTATAATTTGTATTAGTTATCCTCATTTATAACCAAAACTCCCCTAGATTTTTACTTTAAAACTTTTAATCCTTTTTCCTTACAACAGCCAAACCCTCCTCAGGGATTCACTAGGATGAGGTGTAGTCATAGCCCACTCGCCTTTTGATGGTCAGGATTCAATACAATACCTGAAAACTAACAACTGAGTTCCTCAGAGGAGACAAGGAGAGTCTGAAAGCCTTCATCTGTGGGTCCTGCTGGGTGAGAAACAAGGAGCTGCCACTGCTGTTACTACTGCCTGATATGGGAGGGGCAATTGGGGCTGGTGCCATGTTTTCTGCTAAGCACATGGTCTGGCACAGAGTGGGAAAGTGTGACAGAAAACACTTCTAGTCCTGTGAAGGCAGTGTGTGAGCAAGCTACATTTGGGAATTGCTGTCTGGTCATGCTTTCACATTTGGCATCCACCCTATTTAAGCCAGCTGAGGCAGTCCCCACACAGCAGGCAGCTGTGTTTGTACCACTGTGCCATCATGGTGCCCTATCATGAGATCCTCCACAGAGACAAACAGCTCAGCCAACACAGAGCAGGGACAGGCAACATGGTGGGAATGAGCTGGTGGGAGGAGAGTGTCAGGGAAAGAAAAGGAGCTCCCTAAGCCAGTGATGTTAATTGAAATATTAGCCAGGTTGTGATTTAAGAGATTAGTTTGATGCTACCAAGATATGAAACTATTGGCAGCTGCCATTAATAGGTCAGTCACATTTCTGTCCCTGCCATGGGTTTCTGCTGTGCCTTTTCCAGCAGCAGTGGGACAGCCAGCCTGGGGAGAGCTGACTGGGACCAGGACCAACAGGAAGCTAACTCAGCCAAAAAACTAGGATAGGCTTTCAATTGGGACAGGCCTCAGCTATCTGATGTGACTCATATGTCACTATATCAACTTACGGCAGAAAGAAATAATTCAGGACAAGAAGTGGAATGCTAATTTCATCTTCATCGGTAGATCTTTAGGTGCATTTTGAAGTAACATCCTTAACGTGAAGGGTCCTGATGAGCCAGTCTAAGAGCTGGAAGCTGTGGAAATCAGAGAACTTGTTCCCAGCCATCTGTTCCCTCTCCTCCCATTCTGCTGACCTGCCTCCTAAGCTTTCTTCAGCCTACTAACCTGGTAGAAAACCAGGCTGACCTACTAACCATGAATCATGAGGGGACAGGTTGCTTGAAATTCTCAGCCAAAGCAGCATCCATTCAAGGAGTGGACATCTCAAGTAGAAATGCAAATCCTAAATTTACATGAGATGACTGTGGTCACCATTGCTGAAAAGGTGTCTTGTAATTTATTTCTTCTCCATCCCTTTGACCCCACATGGCTGCATTTTTGCGCTTGTTCCTTTGCACTCACTTGGATGCTGATAAGATGTTTTTCTGAACAGGACCATTGCCCAAACATAAAATAGTCATGCCTGATACTTTTCTTTTTTGTTTGGTTTTATAGGGTTTTTTAAATCAGTTTTGTTTTCAGTGTGCTCATTGAATTGTCTTGGCTTATTGCCCCCCTTGGATCACCATCCAAGGTATGGTAGGGCCAAAGTAAAAGCTGTGGGTGCTCATAACAGGGAAGACAGATGAGATGTGGGGTAAGAGAGTAGGATATCCTTCTAGCCTTTTACTACCAGGTAGTAAAAGCTCTTGCTTGTTGCTCCATCTTAAGGGTTTGCTTTTAGTTCCTTCATTAGATTATATGCAACACAAAGGTGGGAAAAACATGCATCTCTTTAGAGAAAATAAACTGTCACATACTTTAAATGTCCACTATATATACCTATATATACCTATATATATACACCACTATATATACTTCATTATTCTAGTTTTAAAAATTGTTAGATAATTATTTCACAAGTTTCCTCTTAAAAAGGAGAAAATTAGTTATATATAAATTTCTGCTTTTGCATTTCTGTCATTTGCACTGTTTTCAAGTATTGTATCATTTTCAAGTGATCTCATTAAAGACTTCTCACTATACTGAAAGCTGCAAATATGATGTATCCTGTATCCTCTTGCATGTTATGGACAAAAATATTTTAAAGACTAAACCAGAATGTCCTAAAGGCCTAACTATGCTTATGAACTGGAAATAATTAAGAAATAGGTACGAAAAAGAGCAATTAATATAGTGGAAAATGATACCAAAAAAAGTTTTCTTATTTAGAAAGATTTAGAACAGTAGGCCACAAAGCAGGGATATATAGGAAAGCTGACAGAGATGGAAACATCTCTATTTAAGAAGGCTCTTGCATGAATAACAATAACAAACTGAAAAGAAAAAAGAAAACAAAACAAACCAGAGAATAAAAAGATATTAGACAGAAGGAATGGTGAAATATGATGCACAATCAAAGTCTATGTGGTTCCTTGCAGTAAATGTGTCAGTTTATTAGACAAGGTCAGCTTTAATCTAGATCCTGAAATTAATGCCAATTTTAATATATTTTCATTTCATTATATCCCTAGAAAATTAGCAAAGTAGTTGTGAATATAGGTCAACAATGCAGAAAGATCTGTTAAATTCAGCTTCAGCCCATCTCAGAACTGCAGACAATCCTTTTTCCTTGTGTTTTTGAGGTGTTTTAGTAAGGAATTTAGAACCCTAATAGCAGGTTTGGATGATTGGTGCTGACAGCAAAACTGAGTGAAGGCATTGCTAAAGGAGCTGGAAATCAAAACTGTAATTATATGCACAAGAAAAAAAGGTTATAACTTAGAAAGAAGAAGTCCTCTCCATCTTCCACATTATTGCTATTTTGGGTAATGAAATGTTATTTCCTCATAGGTATGCCTTCAACAACTGAGTTGCTCTTTGCATAGGTATTAGGGAGAACTAGAACACAATGACAAAGAGTCTGAGCACATGAGGAAATACGCCTTTCAATGAAACTTACCCAAGAAGGATGAAGCACAGTTTCTTGTCAAAGTAGACAGTGTGCACTCCTGAGTAGTTAGATTAACAATCTCTCCAGAGAGGGTTAAGAAGGAAATGGGGATTTCCCATGTTCTGTAGGAATGACCTAGACTATATTGATGCCATTTTTCCCCCCTACTATTAACATATTTTCTCTTCACTTTTAAAGCCATGATTTCAGCCTGACTTTTAATAGGAAAAAATTTTAACATTTCAAGTTTTCATTGAGCCATATGTTGTCTTTAAAAGTTTTTTGTATAACTGCTATGATGCTATAGCCTTTTAAATTGCAGTAATATCACATTAACTACAGAGAGTTTCGCAATTAGATATTTTAGTTTACAGAGTGTTCTATGTTACCTCCTAAACAAACATGAAACCTTCTTCTTCCAGAATGTTGAACTGTAGCACAGTTCTGAGATAAGAGTGAGCACAAGGAGGACTGTAATTACAGCAATTATGGAAAAGTAATTTACTAGTTGTGTAAACTGAACAGCTTTGAAAGAAAGTGGATTGACCATAAAAAGAAGTTCAATATTGAAAATAAATATTTTGGGATCTCTGAAATGGTTGTAATGTGGATAAGCAAACCATAAACATTTTGCCTAAAGTGATATATATTCATTTTAAAGGCCCTTATAAATATAACTTTGTGTTTTTATAAAAAGACTTAAAGGTGTCAGAATTATGCATAGATATGCATAATTGTCATTTCCCATCTGGTATATAATCAGAGCTTACTAAAGAAACAAATAAATACAGCTGAATTTACATACTTTTGGGGAAAAAGAATGAAACTCAAACTTTTACATTATGAAACAGGTAAAATGATCATTCATTTAAAAGGAAATGGATAGGTTAATGCCAAAGGATGCAGTAATGAATGGAGTTAACTAGAGAGAAATTTGATCAAAAATATCTCCCAAAATGTAGGTAGTTCAGAAGCCAAATTGACGTGTAAACAGTTATGCTTTAGCCAAAGAATATTCATACTTAGTTTTTCAATGCTTGGTCAAGAGAACAGGGCTTGGTCAGCAGTTTCTGAAGACTCCACAAAATGGGGTTAAAGAAGGCAAGGTCGTGTATCCCATATGACATTTCTAAACAGTTTTGCCCCTTCACCAAATGTCTTACACAAATATAAATAGTATATAAATAGAAGGATGAAAACAATCTCCTACCTGAAGTTTTTTATCAAACCAGGCCCATTTTTGCGGTGGCAAAAGCTAGGGCCATGCTGTGGATAGCTGTGCTCTGCAGCACACCTCTGTACGCTGCCTCCTGCCAAGGCACCAGAATATATCTTTGTGCCTTCATCCTTCCTAAGAAAGTCAGAAGTTAGGGAAAATACCTTTGCACCATCTCCATCTGGGATGGACTGGAGATATATAGACTGGCTGCATACCCAGGGCCTCAGGACTCTCCAGTATTTCATGTTTAAGCAATATATGTGCATTTAAAATTACAACATTTAGATCTCACTTGCCTGTCAAGCCAGAGCAGCTCAAAACCTAATGTAAGTGATTGGATAATAATAGCAATATGTCTTTGATCTGATTCCTCAGAATGATGTTCTGACTATCAGTTATTACCTGCACTTTGTGATTTAACATTCACATTTGTCTCTGAATAATCGCATCCGTTACAAGCACTGGCCATATTCTGCAGTCAAATTTAAACACATGGCAATTGTATGTTCCATTACTTTGTAGTAAATCACAGCATTTAATTGCATTTTCACAATACTAGTCATTATAAGCAAGTCAGAAGCAAATAACAAGGCCTGAATAAGTATTTCTAGTCATTCAAGCTTTGAGGACTGTTACATGAGAAACTGTCACTTATGCTTTGCAGAGAGGAAGTTAAGACTTCTGCCCAAGAGTTAAATGCATGAAAACTAAAGGGCGGGGCCAAAACCATTATAGAAAATAAACTGCTTCTGTAACAACCCTGCTGCTGTAAATGCTTCTTTTTATATGAAGCATTTGACTGAAATGGATTGCAGTTACTTTTGACAGTATGAAAGAAGGTACCCTAAAACGTTTTAAAAAGCTCTTGTATTCCACCTTTAAAGCTTTGGTGTATTAACTTGGCAGAAAATGGCTTATAAGAAAACCTCTCTTATATGAATGACAAAGCTGAAGAGGTCTGTGTGCCGGGGAAAGAATACATCACTTTGTCAGTGGGAAAGAACATGGGTACCAGCTGGGGCTCATAAAATAAAGACCAAGGATGCAAAAGGATAAAATACCATAACCCTTGGTCTTTTATTTTGTAACATGTCCAGAATTTTTCACTAAATGTTTATAACACATGCTTTTTAATATAGTGAAGCTGTGAAAAATGAAAAGAAGTAAAAAAGGTTACCTATTTGTACCTTGCTAACAATTCTCATTCAATAAATCTGATTTCTTAATTCCTTCTTTCTGTAGCAATAGGTATGGAAGTACCAAGCATGGCTCCGCAGAAACCTAGCAGATATTTGTATGCAGTATTGAGAGATCCTACTTAATGAGATCTGCAATATAATGTTGCTGGCTTTAACTGGAGTCAAATTCTATACCATAGAAGGTAAAAATGCAGTTATAAAATGTATAGGATGACTCAAAGCATTTATGATTATCTCAGAATGGAAATTCTTGTGTTATCTTTAATGCAGATGTGTTTAATTTAGATTATTTGCTTTGAACTAACTTCATTCAAATAAAAAAACTGCTACAAAAATTGTTTTCTAATTAAACTTAAATAACAATACACACCAGGAAGATAAGCCCAGATCTATAGTAGAAATAATGTTAAGCTTTTATAAAAACACATAAGCATAAACAAATCTCCTTTTGTATCCCAAAAAATTTTATTATTATGTTCAGAATACCCTCCCTAAGTACTATTTATTAGGGAGTAAGAAAATATTTGAATTTTTTCCAGGTGTCTAGGGCTCAACAGGCCAAAGGTATCCATAATAAAATAGAACTTGAATTTCTCTTGAAGAACCTGAAAAACAATCCCATTTTTCCAGCCTCTTCTAATGTTTAATGAGTTTTTTTTTTAATAGGTTTCTGTGATGGAAGCAAGTGAAAAATATTGTTATGTGTTGCTTTTGTAGACAATGTTTTTGCATAAAATTCTGATGTATTTTGTCAATTGAAAAATAAGGCACAAGTTCTTGCAGTGGAGGATTAGAAAATATTTTAATTTTCTATTTCTTCTTTAAGCAGGAGATTTATTTTGTAAAATCTTATTAAAAGAACCACTAAAATGAAGATAATTTTCATGTTTAATTTGTTGTAGAAAGCACAAACAGAAATATGCCTTTGTATCATTTTACATTCAACTTTTTCCAAAACATTTATTTTCTTAACAATGCTGAAGTATATGGATCAAAAATTGCAGGAAACTGTTGCAAGGTTAGTTTTAGGGTGACTAAACAAACATTCATTTGTAGGATAAATTATAAGGAATAAATTGAGTCAGGTTATTAGGAGGCATATATGAAGGTGAAAAAATTCTGATGCGGTTTAGAAAGGCATAAAGTTGATGAGATGGAAAATCGCAGAATGCTCTGGTAAATGCTAGCAGGCAGGGATGAGGACAGACTGTGAATGTTGGTGTAAAGCAAAAGAAACACAGTCTGATTTGGGTAATAGAAGAAAAACAGGAAATCAAAAGCAAGCATTTTATCTTAGTGTTGAATAACTTGTCACCATGATGAGCAAATCTTTAAAAGAATAGCTGTGATTCTGAAGGTCACAGTTCATCTGGGGTAAAGGAGCTCACTGCTTTGTTTGGAATTAACTCTGATTATTTCCATCATTTTTTGGCTGGACAGGTTACTTCTGCTCCTTCTCCCAGACAGATTTTTTTAAAAGCTCAAAGTCTGCTGCTTTCTTTTCGCACTCTACCAAATGACAACCTCCCAGCAGCCTGGCAGGAAGGTCAGAGCTCTACATGGCTCTGAGGGTGAGGAGGGGACAACGCTGCAAGCCCAGACTGCCTCCCATCCCAGTCTGGCAAGTAAGTCACACACCTGCAGATGGAAGGGATTTCCAGTCCAGTAGTATAGACCATCCAGGGTAGGACACGTGAAAAATCCAAAATGTGGATGAGAGTAAGGCTTTTACAGAATCTGTAGATGACCTAAGTAAAAACGTCCATCTGTATACTGAAAACATGAACTGATGAAGTAACGTGAGGGGGATGATGCCCAGGTGATGCAGTAAAGAGGCAAATTAGAGGCAGAATAGTATTTCAAAACTATTTATACAGTAAATGCGTTAGGGGAAAGATTGTGCTTTCTAATGCATTTATGAATTTTCTTCCCTGTCGTTGAATTATCTGCTTGTGGAATAAAACTTTTTTTAAAAAGTGAATAAGAACAATAGCACTTACAAGATGATTAAAACACTCCAGAGGCATATAAACAATCAGCCCAAAGCCTTTTTTTTCTATAGAGTCAAGGCAGAAAATTTGAGTTTAGGAAACTCACAGTGGTTGAAAAGAGATTTCTTATACATTTCAGACTCGGTCAAGTTCATAAGAGTCACAAGCAGTTTCCTCAAGGGCTTATTCTCTCTAATGGAATTTTACTGAAGATTGATTACACTACCTTAATAATTAGAAGGTCTTAATAAGCGGTTTACCTTTGATAAATAGAATTGTTAGAAACTACCATACTCTTGTAGTAAGCTAATAAGGTTGAAGTGTCAAGTTTTAGAATGCATTTTAATCTTGGTGTTCCACGGTAATTAATAATCCAGAAATAATCACCAGCAAAAACTCCAATCCCTTTGCCTTGTTTAAGAAATTCTTTGCAGAGGGTAGATTTGGAAAAGACAGTTTCCCTCAATTTTAATCAGCCTCTGCGGGGGAGAAATAAGCAACAAGGCCATGACCAAGGGCTCAACACAGAAAGCTCTCTGGAGGAGCAGGGAGTGCAAGGAGACCCTGGGGCAGCTGGGCCATGGGCTGAATCCACACACTCCCACATTTCAGAGCTGTGGTGCCATCAACCCCCTCCGCTTCTACAAAGTAGCTGAGCTGTTGCCAGGATGAAGCACCATAGCTGATGTACAGACTGTGCCACAGACTCTCAGCTTCTTCTTAAGGTGATATATCTGCCTTTCTAATTTTGAATAGGTAGAAGAAAACATTCAGCATCCTGTATCTGTGTAAAATAAAAGTAGTCCCCTTCCTCAGCCACACCAGGTCTCTTGTGCAGTTCATAAAGCAGATAGTCACTTTTTGCACTAATACAATATATCTTAAATATTGAGTGAAAAAAAGAATCCATTGCAGGGTAATTAAATATGCTAATTCCCCATAGTGTCCCAAAGGGATTGATTATGATTTTTAAGTGGGCAAATTTCATTTGCTTTATTTAAAAGCAGATGCAGTATAATCAATGCTGAATTTCCTGATTAAACATAAAAGCCCTGTTTGAATAAGTGATCCTTGGCATTTTAATAGGTTTTGATATAACTACAGTGTGTAAGGAGGGTTTATTAATACCATAGGACTGGATGCATAGTGTGATATGGGTAAAATGGTTCCTGTTTTGTAAAAATGTTAATATCCTGTGTAGATGACCTTGCACTTCCTTTCACATATATTTTAGCTCAAGGCAGCAAGTGAAATTTAAAGCCTAACTGCAAATAACAGTGTGGCAGAAAAAGTAATTTTGATTTGTGGGGAATCAAAGTTGAATTTTATGTCATTATGAACATGGATATATAATTACACGTCTTAAAAGCTAAACTGTGCAACAAAGATAAGGCAGGAAACATAAAAAGAAGTAGACAGCATTATAGTTTCACTAAATATGTGCACTAAATATGTGCATAGCGTAACCCAGGCAAAGAGTTCCCTAAATCTTTGGGATTTGTGGGCAAGCAAGGCAACTCACTTTGCAGGTGTAGGGTCACATAAAAGCAGTTTCAATAACAACATTTTATTTTAAAAGCTTGCTGAATTTTTTTCTTTAATGTTGCTGAGATATACTCTGGGTGGCGTGACTGAAATGTAACGGTGCACGTTGCTGTAAAAGTTGTTTTGCAACTTGTTTGGGATGACCTACATAACTCACAAGTGATGTGGTGGCCATAAAATCTTTATGGCTCTCTGCCCGATTACTGATTTCAGCCATATGTTGATACTTGTGCTTGTGTGCACTGTAAAGCACAGGCCTTGCATAACCTTAACAAGGGAAATGTCTGTGGAACTTAACAATGGCGGCAAACTTTACCAACATAAAGCCTGTAAACTTCAGCTTCACAGTATAAAGTCAGCTGGAAGAAGAGCTGAGTACAAATAGCCAAGATCACTCCAGCCCTTGCATGGAGTGAAATGTTTAGGTCGACTGCCTTGAGAAGCATTTTGTCTGCTCTTGCTTGTCCTACAAACCCTTATGGCATTGCAGATAGATTACGTTTTTTAAAATAAAATATTTCAAATGTTAGCAGTCCTGTTCCCATTCTCACAGCAAAACTGATCCTGGGAAGATGAGGCATGGGAGATGCTGACCTAAAGCTTGGCATATACTGAGGAGCAAGGATCTTTGATTCTCCATCCTCACCACAGAAGTGACTGCAGTAAGAAAACTTGCCTTCTCTAGAAAGTGAACCTGTGGTGGGGCAGAACACATGCAGCCCCATCTTGTCCATCATGGCACTCCACAGCCTCATTTACCACTGGATAATTGACCATTTGAGAATTGGATGGAATTATTTTATTGGTTTTGCAATCAATGTATGTTAGTTCGTTACAACTGAAATGTTTTCTGGGAAGATGCAATTTTGCTTTAAACTGTACCAGTGTGTTCTGTCAGGAGCACTTACATCAGATATGATGGACTGAGGTCCATCATTTGTAGAGGCACTTAATAACATAGTGGTTTTGTTCTTTTTCTTTCTTGGTGAAAAGTGACATAAGTTTCAGGACAAACCTAAAATTTTTGAAATCATTAAATTTTACACATACTGAGGAATTGATTTTCTATGCATTTCTAGTTACCTCTCATCAAATTGTCCCCAGAGGAACTGATTAGTAGGGGTAGACTTTTCACAATGAGGGTTTTTCCTTGCCAGCAGCATGATGATCATGATGATGACTGTCCTTAAAAGTGAATGCATCTTTAATTAAAAGTGAATAAATGAAGAAAATAACCATTTCTGGAGAACTTAAAAAGGCTTGTTTAAATATTCGTGTGTTTATACCATAAAGCTTCTTAGCTGGTGCTGTTACTTGTTACTCAGTGCATACTTAATGAGACAGGCAATCAGAGGAATGTAGCACCAGCAATATGTTTCATCAAGGTTATCAAGAAAAGCTAAGGGAAAGAAACCTGACTAAATTAATTGTGCATCTGTTAACACACTGCAGTTCCAAAGACTCTATGCCTTTTATCTTTTATAAATATTGGTAGAAGAGCACGTATCATTACTAAAGGGAAAACAGACACAGCTGATTTGGAAACCTGGAGAGCAACAGTGACCTAGACTATACCTAGGGTCTTGTTTTGGCCTTTCAGCATTTTTTATTTAAGCAAGTAATTACGTTAGGGATCCTTGCTGTCCTTCTGGCTCAGTCTTAATTATTTAGACCATCAGGTTTCAAGGCTAGCATGTAATCTAAGTAGAATGTGCCCAACCATGCCTCAAATTCATTTATTTCTTCTTCTGCTAGCATGCATATGTACTAGTAGTCAGAATCATGTTTTTCAAGAAAATTAAAACAGTAAGGAACTGATAAAGTCAGTCTTCTAGCTTTATAATTTTGTGCACACCCATATTGCATCTTTGGTCTGTGGCATCTCAGGTTCAGTGAGCTATCCCACAAATAGATTTAATGGAAAATAATGCCTTAGCAGAACTAAAGAATTGCTGTATTTCCTAATTGTATTTGAATCAGAAATAGTAGTGAAGTGATTTAGTGCATGCCCTAATCTTAAGCATAAGAAATTTTTCTTTTCTTTTCAGAAAAATTATGCAAATACTTTTGATAAAATGGATGCTGTCATGTCTCCTCTTTCCCATTTACTGCTTGATATCATTGCTTTTAAGGACTGTGGTAGGTTTACCTTGGCCAGCAGCCAGACCCCCCACTCAGACCCTTTCTCACGCCCCCTTCTTGTCAGTACTGAAGAGATATGATGCAAAAGTTGGTGGGTCAAGATAAAGATGAGGAAATTGCTTAACAATTACTATCATGGGCAAAACTCAAATGTGAAAAATCAATTTAATTTACTGACAATTAAATAGATTTGAATAGAAAGAATCAAAAAGAAACATTGAAGCAACAAATTTCTTTCCCCATATTCACCTTCACTCCAGACTCCAAAGTCCTCTACTTCCCCCAGAAGAGCACAGCAGGAGTGGGGAGGGGCTATGGTCCACGCAAAAGTTTTGATCTATGCCCATACCTCCCTCTCATGTGTTTTACCTGCTCCAGTGTGGAATCTTCATGAGCTGCAGTCCTTCAAGAAAAAGCCTTCTCTGTTGTGGGTACCCCATGGGCTACAGGAGACTTTGCTCCAATGCCTGGAGCCCATTCTTCCCATTCTTCCCATTCTCCATGTCTGGCTTTGGCCTCTGCAGAGCTGGTTTTCCCTTTGCCTGACTGGCATTTTTAGCCTTCCTTAAATCTGCTTTACCTGAGGTTCAGCCATCATAGCTGAGGGGTTCAGCTGTGCCCTGCAGCAGGCTGGTTGAAGACAGCTGTGTCTGGCATGGGCCAGCCCCTGATCCTTCCCACAAAAGCCACCGCTGTCACCACCACCAGCACAATGTCAACACCTACAGCCAATATAGGTACAAAGCTGACAAGCCTATTTTAGCATGCACTTTTCCTAAATGTTCTGTATAATCGATGGAGACAGATGGGTATCTCTGAGGAGTAATTCAAGTCTTGGGGAATCACACACCAGAGGTGTGCATGTCTCTCCTCTTTTTCTATAATACTGCAATAATTTCTTTTAAATTGAACAAAGTAGATCTCCAGAGCAGAGTACACAGCACCTTCTGAGATCTATTTATCCCTTGTACATATTCAATGAAACCAAAAACCAAAGAATTATAGACACTGAACTAGTTGACACAAATATACCACCAGGCTACCTTAATCAAACATAATTATATCTTTTTATTTTCTTTAAATTTGTCTAAGGTGCAATAAAATAAAAACATGTATGCGGTGGAGGGAACTTGTAATACTAGCAGGGATGGCAAGCAGGCTGTAAGAAAACCATATAATAGTTTTCAAAAAACTGAACTAGATTAGCATGGATTACCACATTTGTTTGAAAGCCCATGGCAGGAATTATTATACGTGCTTGGTACATCACCCCTTATTACATTGCTTATTTTTTCAGCTGTACAAGGTAAACACTGCACAAAAATAAAAACACCGTGTCACATATTTCAGTTTCCCATAAAAGGAAATTGTTAAACAAAATGAGGAGGTCATTGTGTGCAATACTGTAAATACAATAGTGGCATGTCCATAGTTTACAGTCCAGGTGTTTTTTAATGAGCACATCATGGAATGCTGTTGTGGTTTGAACAGAAGGAGTTTGTATTCATGTTTTCTTTCCTCTTATTTGAAAAAGAAACAACTAAACATAAAAAACATAAAGGATATTTAGAAGATTGCAAAATGAGAAGTATCAAGCCACTTGTCATCAGAATGTAAATTATTCATACTATCTGTTTTTTCCCACCATTTTTCATCACAAATTTCTTTCCAAAGGAGAGTCTCATGCTGTTCAGAGTGTGGGAGCCAATATGACATGGGACACCCTGTAGCAGCCCTGCTTCATTTGCCTTAGCAAATGAAAAAAGGTTCAATATAAATCTTAGTAAGTAATTTAAAGGGAAGAAATGCTTTGAATAGGTGTGCTAAGTATATTAATGTTGCAATAATTGCACTAATTCACAGATTTTGGTGCATCAGAGATGTTCTGATAGGATTTAAGCAGTCAAGTTCAAATGCAGTAGCTGTGTGTTCATGTAATAGCAGTAATTTGCATTCAATAAAGTTGTGTCCAGTCTAATAATCCCAACAAAAAGCATGGCCTGATGCTGAATGAATGTTAATATCTAGCGTCCAGACTCAATCTGACCTCAGGGTCCCAGATAAAGAGGCACCAAATGGCAGATAGCAGTAACAGCAAATAAAAAATTAAGGATATGTTCTAGGTTGATCCCCTTTTAAGTGTTTCTTTCTATCCCGGTAACTTTATCTGTCTTTTCCCTGTGCAAGGTGTCAGAACAGTGAATCAAGTTGCTGGTTTAAAAAAGATTCAACACCCATGGTTTTGTGGTGAATACAGATTTTGATCTCAGTTTCATTAAGGTCTTTTTCCCTTTCAGCTCTGGAAGCTCACTGAAAATTTTCATTTATCTGCTGGTGGCAATTTCCCCATCATCCTGTCCAGAAATTGTATAAACCAGCATTTTTTTCAGTTTTCCACATTTTATCCTCAGATCCCAGGTACTTATTTTGATATCTCCAGAGTTTCTACAGAAATTAAGAGCATACAAAAATTCAGCTCACTTTACTAGGGCATGACATATTTTATGTTATCAAAAAGCACCAGGATCAATTCAGAGAAGAAAACTGATGGCCATTAAGTAAAAAATCCCATCACTTTGGTATCAAGAAGTCTCAGAGTCAGACATCACTCAAGACTGAAATACATCCTTCAGAAAATGTTATGATATTTACAAAACTATATATTTATATCACTCCAGGCTTTGCCTGTCCTCACAGACTGTCCTGTTGGCTCCCCAAGGTCAGAGACAGGATGCAAGCTTACAGTCTGATCTGAACATCCTTCTGTTCATCACATTTGAAAGAAATGTGTCATGTCAGAACACATGCCTGGCAGTCGGGTGGTCCTCAATTATAAACTTTCATTTACTGCTGAGCCCATATGCTGCCCACAAAGACTTTGTCTCTGTTCCTCCAGCTGTGAAATACATAATGTCATATTGGAGATGAAATGATTGGTCACAGACTTCCAGGTTCTTGAGTGATGGGCTGAAAACCTTGTAAAGGCTGACTAATAATTTCACAGAAATATTAAACCACTTCCTGACGGATTATCTTGAGCAATATCCATTGTGCACATTAGATGAAACAGGCCTGCTCTAGCAAAAATAATGTGTGGGTATGGCATTAAAAATGGTCATACCACATGTGCACAGGGGGCAGCAGTAGGTTTAAAGTTTTATGTGTGACTTTAAGTATAAAATTTCCTTTTTCAAGTTTTTGTCTTTGCAGCTTGAATACTTTATAACATATTCTTACAAACGCAGAAAATCAACACAGAACCATGCCTTTAGTGTTGCAGAGAGATTTTAGAATCAACACATGTAAATGCAGGGAGAACAAGCATTTTCTTCAAGTGTGGTAACACGGGTCAGTACATCACACTTAGGCGGATGGTGTACTTTCATTTTTCCTTTTCAGCCATTTGTGTGACAGCTACAAATATATCTTATATCCTGCAGATGCTTGATACTGCCTCCTGAATAAGGAAGGAAATGTAAAATTAAATTATGGTATAAGCAAAACTTACACCAGGCTGTTTTCTCTGGTAGTATACACCTGAGCAGTAAACAAATATCTTTCTAGCAAGGTCACAAATCTGACCTTTATGTTTAAAACTAAGGAAATGTTTTGTTAGATCAGCCTGCTGTTTTCTTTAAACAAAGCCTCTCCAACTAACTTGTCTTCATTTCTTTGGAAACCTATAAACCCTGCTTTCCAGTGCTGCCCATGTTGCATGCCTCCTTTGTACCACTACTAGTGCCCTATTTCTTATCCTACCCAGAATGGTCGCTTTCTTTCTCTGTTCTTTTCCCTCTCTTCACTTTGCTTACAGATGTTCTACAACCGCCTCCATGTGCACCTTTCATATCTGTAAAATGTATAACATTAATTTCAAATGCAATTCTGGAAAGAACCACTGGATTTTGGAACCACTCTCCTACAACCTCTGAGAAACATTTTCTGTCATAGTCTCAGGAATTAAGAGCAGTGCCCAAGATAAGTTCTTGGACTGTCTCAGCATGGAAAAACTGGAGAAAGAAAAGCTTTGAAGAATTCCCCTTATCCTCACTCTGTCTGTAAAACACTCATGGTTTTCCAAGTGGCACACTTGGAATAGGTTTCTAATATTTAGTTCCTTAAATGCAACCATTGTGATAGACCTGTATCTTAATCAAGGTGGGTCCAAAGAATGTTTTACTCGGTTGCAAACATCTGTATAATGATGTCACAGATTAAAATGGGTGTTTATTAGCATGCATTAATCCACTTTCAGCTGGAAACAAAGTATTACTGTTGGGGGAGGGACCCACGATGCTTCTAGGTTTTCTGAAAGCAAACCATGTTTCTTAACTTAGAAAAGGGGCTGGTATGCCAAGCACTACTTTCCTTAAACCAACTTGTAGCTGTGACCATGCACATTATTTTGAAGTGCCAGTAGTCATAAATGTTTTTGTTTTGCTGGGAAAAGCAGGAGTACTGGCAACAACAAAATTGTATTTTGACAAACTGTTGAAATCAAAATCAAAGCTCTGGTAACATCTGGTGCTTCACTGTTTTAAACTAGTACTTGCTCAGGGCCTCCTACCAACATGGAGAACCTTGTTTAAAAGCATAGGCCAAAATTTTAAAAAGTGCTGCAATGTTTATAGAGTTCCTAGTAACGTGAGACCAACTCATAATACTAGGAATTGTAGTACTTTTTTTTCCAGTAAGAACAAAGTAACTCTAGCCCCAAGAATTGGACTAAAGAGAACAGAGCTCTTAGGTTACTGTAATTGCAACACAGTGTAGCTTTGGCAACACTTCTCTTTCCACTCCTGATCCCCTTTCCTTAGTTCTAATATATATTTATCCTTTCACCTGTAAATTAATAGTTTTCAAAGGCATATTTTTACCACTTCATGGATTCTTCCCAGTAGGGCTTTTATTTAATGTCAAAATGCCCATTTTAATTTTTAAAAAGCGGGTTCAGAAATCCAGTATTGTGAGGTGTAAATGGTTTTTTCAAACTGAACCTGAATTTATAATTTCCTTTACTCTTCTCAAGATGAAGGAATTTGAAGTGCATTTATTTTACTGCTAGAGTCCTAAAATTTACAGATCAAAGGCTTTTGAAAAAAAAAGAGATATGCCTTAAGAAATTTTGTGATTCCATTTAAAATGGTGATTTTCATTTATTGGATCCCTAGTTTAATATTAATTTATGTTGTCATTTGATCCCAGCCAGCAGGTAAGCATCCAGGTAGCAGCTCATTCTCTTTCCTGTAGTGAGACAGGAAAGAGATTTAGAAGAGAAAAAGGGAGAACATTTTGGGGTCAAAATAAAGATAAGTAAAGGGGAAAAAAAATCCACCACAATTACTGCAATGACAATCAATCACCACTTCCCACAAGCAGCCTGGTGCCGGGCAGTCTCCAAGCAATGGCCACCATGGCAGACAAGCACACCTGAGCACAATTAATATGGCATGGCCATATCCTGTTGGCCAGTTCAGATCAGCTGCCCTGGCTGTTTTGCCTCCTGGCCTCTTGCCCACCCCCAGCCTCCTCACTGAGGGGCAGACTGAGCAATGGAGCAAGCCTCACATTGTGCAGGCACTGTTCAGCCACAGCCAAAGCTGTGGTTTGTGCTCAGCGCTGCTTTAGTCCCAAATCTGGAATGCAGCATCATAAAGATTGCTACCAAGAAACTTAACACCATCCCAGCCAGACCCAGAACATTTAGCTACTTAAATAAATTAGAAATATATTTATTACTATTTTCTGATGGTACTTGGGCACTTTAACTCCTACATTGCTTTTTTTTTTCCCTTTGAAAAGCTCTCTTTTTCTGAGACTAATTGTTAGCAGACTATATTACTAATTTCCTTAAACAGTCAGAACAGTGTACCTGCAATGGAAAGGAAATCTGTATGCAGAAATATAAATATTATATTGCATATGCATTGATTGTATATCATTTCATGTCCATGCATTACTTGCAGAAGTTAAACACATATCTTTAAGAAATTTGGGAAATCATACAATAATTTAAAGAAATGAAATGGCAAAACAACTGGAGGTGGCTTTTTTTTTCTAGCACGGGCACTCATGAAATTTTTTACATGTTTGCATTAATTGAGGAAAAACAGATATACTGGAATCCTCATAAAAAAATGCAAATGTTCATTATCTTTGATGTTGTTCTCGTATGGTTGGTAGAAATGAAAGGAGAACCCAGAAGCGGACCAGCAAAAAAGCAAATGCTCAGACAAAGTACAGCACCAAGAAAGCACAAAGCACTTGAGGGTTTTTTAACTAACTGAGTAATCCAAACCTGAGGTAGGACAAGATTTTGCAGATGAATTACTGAAGACAAATTCCATCAAAAAGATTGCTTCTGTTACTAGTTGTGATCACTTGTCTCTTTTTCGTTTTTTTCTTCTAAATTGTGGCAATATTCCTAGCAACAATAAAGAATTCAAGAGGACAAAAAGCACCGAATTGCACAAAAGTTGAAGCAGTTCATATACAATAAGCTACCCTAACTGTTTGTCAGATGAAGCATTTGAATGGGTTTTACTTCATTTGAGAAGGCCTCAGGGAGCTGAGTAAACAAGTTAAGGCACTCATTCTCTGGGAACTTGGGAAATCTAGCATAATTTTCTTGCTTCAGGGTTAGTGAAGTCATCTAAATCCATCCTTCATAATGCTTTCAACAGTGCTGAGGCAGTTGCCACTTGTCCTTGTCCTTGCAATCAAAGCAAACTTCCATCACATCCATTCGCAGTGAATCATGGCATCACAGAACCATAAACGTGTAGAATGCCCTGAGTTGGAAGGGACCCACAAGGATCATCAAAGTCCGACTCCCGACCCAGCACAGGTCAGCCCCTAGAACCACACCATGTGCCTGAAAGCGTTGTCCAAATGCTTTTTGAACAGGATTGTGGCTGTGACCACTTCCCTGGGGAGCCTATTCCAGTGCCCAACCACACTCTGGATGAAAAATCTTTTCCTGATATCCAACCTAAACCTCCCCAACACAGCTTCAGGCCGTTCCCTGTGGTCCTGTCACTGGTCACCACAGAGGAGAGATCAGTGCCTGCCCCTCCACTCCCCTTGTGAGGAAGATGTAGACAGCTATCAGGTCTCTCATCAATCTTCCAGAAGATCTCTTGACGGGAATGGGATATTGCCACTCAGCCCAGGAAGTGCATTTGCTTGGCTACAACAGTGAGGGTTACCTGTATTGGCTGTGACATACTTACACAGTTCTCCCAGGTTTTACTTATGTCACATTGGCAGGTTGTCTTTCTGCATTCTGAATTATCTTCTACTCATTTTTGCATTAGTCTTAACATTTTGGAAGGTATGCAGAGTGAACAGAACAAATGCCCTGCGCATGTCAAAGAGAATTAGAAAAGTGTCTCGTGTTACATATTTTGATGAAATGTTGGATACCTATCTGCATTTTTCTTCTTGATGGAAAACCTCTTTGTAAGTGAAAAAAAATTGGAATTTTCAGTGCATGCAAAAGTACCTCTGAATGATAAGCAATAAGAAAATAACACCTTTTCATGCATAACTCCACAAATACTGTCTGGACTAATGGTATCTAAAATTGCATTGAATACATTGTAACTTTTAATTCATTTATAAATCACTGTTACTCTAAAAACTTCTTGGACCATGGCAATTATCCTAAAATGGACACTTTTTTCTCTAGTGTTTTCCCAGAGAGATTTTGCCATCAAACAGCATGGAGGTACTATAAATTCTCACATGTTCTCCCTGTTTTAAATGGCATTTTTAGCTTTACATAACATAACAGTTTGAATCACAAAGCTAATATAAAGAGGTAAAGAGGTATTTAAAACAGTCCCAGCCTTGTTAAAATATACAAAGAAATGGACAGATTTTCAACAATACTGTGCAAGCAATTTTTAATAGTCTTTTTAGGATTTGCTGGACATGTGAAATTAAGTGATAGGAATTCTAGAGTTGATGAGTTCATGTGGATGGAAGGACTGGGCAAATTTTGGTGCTTGCTTAGCTACCAAAGCATGCATCCAGTACCTATATCAGCAGCCTGATTTTCTGCAAAGATCAATATTCTTGGCCTCTGTCAGGTCCATCTGACAGTCCTCAGACAGCTTGCCACTTCTGTGCATCACCGCTCTGGCATTGGTCAGAGGGCTGCTTCTCTTTTTAGAGAATGCCATCTCTAAATGGCGTATGTTTATCCATTCAAGCTTTTCCATTTTCCTACCATCCCCTCCAAATCGAGCAATTATTTTCAACTCAGGTTAATAGGATTTTATCTGGGATATAGGGCTTAATCAAGAATCGGAATCTGTGTCTCACACCAGACAACAAAGGAAGGATCCACTTGCTCTTCATCCAAACTCCAGTCTGATGAATGAGCATTTTATAGTGTATTTTATTCCTCTCAATACAAAGAATCAGTGCAGTGTGGTCATCATGTAACAAAAGAACAGAAAGAACAAAAGGATATGACTGTTGGAAAAATGTTTTTTAGAATAAACTTTTTTAAAGTTCAGCATGCTTTTACTATAAAAACGCTATATAAAATTTCTCCTCATTAGATAATCATGGATTAATCAGAATCTGCATTATTTTTTCTTTTAAAAATGAAATAATAAAAACAAAATATATTCTTTTCATGCTAGAAGCTGCTCCTGTAAATGGAGCTTCATCACATTGGTACATGCATAGTACTGCTAAGCTGTCTTGAAAGCCAAAGAGGAGGACTCTGCATACAAGCCTAATTATACCAAGAGCAGTGTCAATGACACCAGAGTAATCTTGAGCAGAACACTCACAAAAAAATGGAGGTGTTCTTCTGGGATCTTTGATGGTATTAATAAAGGCTTCATCAAATCAAGAGATCTTATTAAAGAGATGTGCTGTATATATCTTAATGACAGACTATTTAGGAGCTTATCAGGATCCCAAATGAGAGCAGTAATTGCCTTAATGGGATGCTGATTCTTTCCAGACACAGGACACTAGCTGCTGGAAGTAATGTCTTTGTCTCTTAGTTCTTTTACTTTCTGTAATAAAATAAGAAATAAAATTTCTGTTACTATAAAAATAAAAATAATTGATCCTTTAAAGTTTAATCATTACAGTGCTCCATTAAAATATCTGACCTAATCTACTATTTACCTTTTTTATGTATTCTGAGTTGAGTTAAAATAGAATTTATTGGACGGGACATACTACTAAATTGGTAGGGACCAAGGCTATTGCTTCTGTTCTGTTTAAGTCTTCTTGATTCTCTTAGAGAGACTGTCTTCTTCAGTAAAGAAAATTCCAGTTTTACCCCAGGAGTATAATTTTTTCCAACTGTATATAATGTATGTAGTGAAACTTAGATTATTTGAGGAAATGTCAACCAAACCTGCTGGAGAGATACCATATGGATATTTCCAGAAAAGGATCTACAAAGGAGAGGAAGATAATGCTCTTTGAAGTCCAGTTGACTAGCGCAAACTTTTCCTCTGATTTTTCATTTGTTGAAGTTATTACAGATTTCCCAGCATTCAGTGAGCTTTAAAAGACATCCTGTACAATACCATGACACTACTTGGGACAAAGGAGGAAAATATTACAATTACTGTTGTAACAGTAAACACAAACTAACTTTGTTGAGGCCACATGTATACAAAATATCTTCATGTCTAACCTTTAATTCTGAAAATGTACTGATTTTCCCATTCTTCTTCATTATTCCTGAAGGCCTGAAAATGAGGGGAAAGGGCACTAGTCGATGAGAACTTGCACTGTTAAGCTGTGTTTCACTCTAAAGGATCTTCATCAGCTGCTGACCAATGAGAAGACCAAAAAAAGTTTCCTCTACATAACCCTTCATAACAGTACAGTATCTGAGATGGAAAAAAAAAAAAAACTGGTCTCAAAATACTTGTGCTAAAGGCTATGTAACTACTAATTCAAAAATGCATGAGGTGAAGATGCAGCATCATTTTAACTGACCTCAAAAATGCCCTCATTTAGTTTAAAACAAATATTAGAAGTCAAGCAATTTATAATTTTTTTTTCCCATGTCCATGAAGCTATTGACCTGTGACATGGTTTTTATTAGAACATCGTTTGCATTTCATCCTCAAAATTTCACATAGTCATTACTCATTAAAATATGAAAGAAAAAATTATGAGCAGAAGAGGGAAGAGCATGTTTTTACTCCAGGTGTTGATGAGATGAGGTGAACTGAGATCCTTTTCTTCTAAATCCCAGTGCTGCCAGCATCTGTAAGGAGTCACTGAATTTCTAAGTTTACAAAACAAAGCACAATTTCTTTTAAAAATATCTTTGGCAGAGGAATGTTCAAAGCTGCAAAGAAAAGTGCCATTTGCTCAAGACGGTATTATCTCTGCACTGCTGTCCTTGTGGGGCATTCTTGGGCTTACTTCTCACTCTAAGTTGTCACTCAGTCCCAGGAAGTAAAAACTGAGATGACAAAACTGTGTGAGGTCCCCAGCTTCTTCAGCTTCCTCCTTTACACTGCCAGAGCTCTGCTTCCCTCTTCCCCTCGTCATTTTTCTCAGGAAGTTTCATGGATCGTGTATTTTTTATCAGCTTCTTACTTGATTTCACCAGATTTACTGTTTTGTAGAGTGGTGTGATGTTTTTTTTTCTTCTAGAGTCACTGTGCATTTATTTTGAAGCAATGCAGAAAATTGGTGTGAATGATTTTCCTTCACTGTCCTCTCAGTTAAGGCATGTGTATATTGATAATGATGGAAACAATGGATGTTGTCTGAGATGTGGGGTTGGTTGGTTGGTTTGTTCGTGTGTTTGTTTTTCTGATGCAACAGGCATCTGTGTATTGGTGTTGTCACAGCTTTGCTCAAACCTTGTACAGGCAGTAGTGCAGGCAAGATTACACCGTTTTTTGCATTCAGATAACCTATTGAGCTAAGCACCTATTACTAATCTGCAGGCTAACTGTATGTCAGGAGTGCTGAATTGCTTAATCTAAAGACTATTCCAGAAGTTTTGTGCTCCCTTGTTTGCTGCACACTCACTGACTGACAGAATGGCTATTTATACCTATTTAACTGGTGCTGCTAACCTCACCCTATAAATCGCATGTATCCTCACAATCATTAGATATCATACCTATTTAAAATCTCTTGCTGAAGCTAAAATTTTCCTATATACACAGGATTAGTTCAGTCTCTTCCATGGCTAACAGACAGAAGTTATATTTTAGAAGCCATGGGGTTTTTTGTTTGTTTTTTTTTTTTTTATAGTTTTGAACCATTTATTAAATGGACAGAAGTAATTGGATGAATAGGTAATTATCATTAAAATATCCCCAGCTTCTTTCCCTCATCTGACAGCAAGAATACAAGAATCAATCATTCTGACACTGAGCAATGATTAATCAAGCCAAAAGAAGAGTCTACCACAAACAAGGCATCCCAAAAATCTGGCTGGAATATGTTACTAGTTCTAGGACAGGTCTATGTGCTTGATCAAGCAGAAATGCACAATTCCTAGCCAGAATCACTGTTTCTCTATCTTCCCCAGGTTGGGGTTTTTGCATTATTTTTACCTGCAGCTTTGTGGAGGGAATATTTTGTTCAGTGAAGGCCACTTTGATTTCACACGACTCATATGGTATCAACAACCATCATTTTTCTCATCAAAAAGCTGCCATTTAGAGATTCTGAAAGACAGAAAATAAAGCTTGGTTATATTAATCTGTAAGGTGTTTGGTTCTTCATCTTTATTTTCACCCTCTTAAGAACCGCTGCGGCTTTCCTGAAGTACATTTTTGCTTATTTGCAGTGGAGGATACAATTACAGAGCAATTTAGTTCTTAGGCAGCAGAAAGATGTTGTGTAAGCAGAAGGCAACGACAGATGAAGGTTTTTATGTGGTTCTGTAATTCACTAATTAAAAAAGATCATTCTAGCAAACAGAACTGCCTCTTGAGATAATGCTTAATGAACATTTCAGTGACTGGATACCTTTAATCTGGTCAAGATTGCTACGGCTTGTAAGATTGCACTCAAGAAGACTGAATGATACACGACACAAATTAGTTTTAGCTTTCTTCGCAGAACTTTGAACTGCTTAGCATATTTATATCTTTTGTATTTACATTTGCTGGAAAAAGTGAATTTATAACCACTAAAAGCCCAGGCAGGTCTCCTTAACAGTGTGTATTGATTTTTAACCAATGTCAGTTTACCTCATTAATAATAGAGTCTTTTGACATAATGACTCCATAGAGATACTGTCTGTCATTCTTTTGGGAATCTGCTGTTTTGGAAGATATACCCAGGACTTCTTACAGTGTGGCATGTACAATGCCAATGACTGAACCTTAACAAAATCAGCTTTCTATGAGAGCAACCAGAAACTTTGGGAAGACTCCTTGCAGAAAATTCCTGGTAGGGTTTGATGAGGTTAAAAAAAGCCTTCTCACAAGCACTCAGGAAGATGACTGAACTTTCTTGATGATTTTTGTAGATTCCTTTGTCTCTTGGAGGGGAATTAAGAACAATATGCTGCCTAAATTAAAAACAGAACGATATAATGCCAGTGGCCATTAATGTGCCAAAGCAGCTGTTCTTCTCATCTTCTGGGACACAGTCTGGGGCTCAGCAGCTAATTGCTGATACTGCACCACTACCAGGAGGAGCAGGGGATTTCTGTTTGTTCAGATTATAGAATTCCTATTTAGGACACAGTGATCTTTAGCGTTGAGGAGCTGAGGATTTTAATGCATCATGGACTGGTAGTTGTTGCCACAGTGGAGCCTCACCACATGCTCTATCTTAGCAACAGGCCACGTAGGATGATGCATATAGCAAGCCTCCAGTGAAGCAATTGTGGTGTGATTTACACTTCATCAAGGGGGTTGCAAAAAAACACAAAACAAGATTATTAGGCACAATATATGTAGAAATTTGTCAGATCAGAAGTGACTGAAGATAGCTGATATGGAAATAATATAATACTAATGTAGTTGTTCTTTCTTTTACTGTCAGGATAATTGGAATACTTTAAAGCAAAAGCAATCTCATGGGTATGAAAGCAATGCTCCAATTTTAACACTCTATTATGCTTCATCTATTTTTTTTTCTTTCTTGAGAGGTCCTTATGTCTATGCCTAGAAGGATTGATACGAACTTGGTATTTAGTCAGGAAAGTAGCACATTTGAGATAATTTCCTTTCTAATTAATTTTGTATTAATTTTCACCATAAAGGTTGCCTTACTCCTGCAGTTTTTAAATAATGGTTCTTGTCATTCATGGAAGAAGTGTACTAAAGGACCGTAATCCCCATATTTTACAAACCTAACAGTGAGTCTCACCAAAGCACACAGATTAGGATTCTTGGTGTTTTTCACTCAACAACATGAAATTTAAGTTGCACAAATAACTTCAATGCAGGGAATATCATTATATCTGATTTTCAGGTGTCCGGCTCCCAGGATACCACTTCCTATATAGAGAATATAAGAAAAGATACATGGAAAAATACTCCTCATCAGCCAGTGTGCTAGATGTCTGAACTGCCTGAGATATCTCTCTTTATGGATAGTGCTTCAACATTGCATCAGGTTTGAGATTCCTTCTCCCTCCAATTTAAATGGACCATTAATTTCAATTGGATACAAGCATCTCAGTATCATTTTTGGATTTAGGCCTAAGTGGGAGAGTGGTTTTTTGTGCTGCATGTTTTGCTAGATGTAAAGCAATGGCAGCACAAAAACTATTTGCCTCTGCGGTTTGGCTTTGATAGTAATACAGAACTAACATTTAGGTTTGAAGCCCCCATTTGTTCTGGCAGGGCGTTTTTGTTTTTCTTTCCTGTCATATAACATTAAATCACACTCACTTAGCTTATTCTGCTTTTCTGTTTTCCTTATCCATGTATTCTCTGCATGAATATTTAATTTAAAAATGGCAATTTCAGGCTTAAGAAAACCAAATGTAGGGTAAAACGTCAAATTTCCTTACTTTCACACAGGCTTTTAATTCATTATTGTTTTATCATGAATAATTTCAACACAGCTGGAGATTAAATAGAAAAAGTATTAATTAAAATGGTATCAAGTATAAATGCATAATGTGCTTTTATAAAATAAAAAGGATGAAATAGTAATGAAATATAATAATTGGAAATTATTCTTGTGTCTGCCATATTAAATTAGTCCATTTTAATAAAGCTAAGGTGGAAACAGCAGAAGACTGTGTGAAGCAGTGAGCAGCATTAGGAACTTCTACAAAAGTGTTTGCACTGTTGGTTGCTGCTTTTTGTTTCTCACCTTGCAGATTGCATGTTATCTGGGGAAGTGATTTCTTAATTGGGTGGCAAATTCTGCTTTTTCAACCAAAGATGGAGCTGACTTATTTAAATTGCAGGCTGAAATGAAAGTGGACAGGAACCACCCTTATGACTGCATTTTAGGAGCATGTGGAGTTGGATTTTCTGTCCTTGTTTTCGGACTAACACGTGACACATGGGCATCCAGTGTGCATGATTTTATATATATTTACCTCTTGCTTTACATAGCTGACTACTCACAGATCAGTGGACATTCAGATCTGGTTTTCACATGACAGGGTGAGTGATAAAAAAGCCTGGGTGAAGTAAGAAACCTTGCTTGTGTTGCTGCTGGGGCTCAGGTACTGTGCTCCCTGTGCTGCCTCAGAGCATCTCTCCCAGGCTAGAGGCTTTCCAAGGCTGAGGCTTATGGTCAATGAAGCACAGATTCTCCACTCTTGGCAGAAGCCTCCTTTGTTTTTCCTTCTGTGAATAATTTCTAATTCCTTGCTTTGTTACTTTATCTTGCTGCCCCAAAAAGAAAGTTTGCTATTGCTTTTTCTTACTGCCCTAAAAAGAAAGTTTGGGTTTTTTACCTTTTGTTCCCTTTTATAGAAAAGGAGAAGTGGGAAAACACTTTTCTACCTTTAACCGGCCTCCTTGTCTTCAGTGTAGACAGGGTGATCATTAAAGTTAATGATTTATCATTGTGCCTAGTCTGGTGAGTGATACAGAACTTTTCCGAAAATGACAAAATTCCACATTCACAGATTGAAATAAAAAAACCACAGACTTTTTACAGTAGTATTAAACAAATGACTAGATCTCATAACTTGTGCATTGGCAGAATCCCAAATCATCAAAGCAAAGAAATTGGAAAGCATTTATCCAAGATAAAAGGATGTGAGTGCTTTCTGCACTTCAGTTCTCCAGGGTATTTTGGGTCACTGGCCATTTCCAGTGTTTCCTGCTGCCTTTTCTAGATGTTGCATCTGTAAAATACCACAAAACATATTTTGTGTGCTGAGCATAAAGCAGTGTAGTTAACAGAGTATGGCTGGATTGATTCCCTTTTGTGGCAGGGTGCTGAATATAATTATGTACAGTGAACTTGAACTCAGCATATATAAATTAGGAGACTGAAAATTACCTTTGAGATTCAGTTTAAACCTACAGGGTCTTGAGGCACTATACTGAGAAGCACTTGTCAGTCTCACAACATCTGCAGCAAGGATGCCTGAGCAGAAGGGCAAATTACCATATCTTCTGAGAGTGTGAATGTATCTGAGTAGCTGAAGAAGTATAGTGTTAAGAAATGCCTAATAAAACAGCAACTGAATTTGTGTAATCCATTAATCTTCAGAATTTGACTTACTTAGGTCAGGATGAGCCCTCAATATGCTGTATAAAAGTTTAGTGCCTTTGACTTGAAATTATGTGCCAGTGACCCAAGTCCAACAAATGAAGAAAGGCCTTAGCAAGCAGTGTCTGAAGATAAGTAGTTTGGATTCTGCTTAGAATTTGGCAGCTTTCAGAGTTCAGATCCTTTGCTGTTTGGAACAAAATAGAAATGCTGCCATTTGAGCTTAAAAAAAAAAAAATCTCATAAGAGAGAACTGCAGGCACTGCAAGACAGTCAGATTGATTGCTCACACTCATCAGAGTGTGTGGGATCCTTGCCCTGGCTGCTGCTCCAGGGAAATAAGCCAGGAGAAGGGATTGATCTAACACCTCTCGCCAGGGGCTGGCAGTGAGGCAGCTCCTGGTGGGTCTGTGCTGGCCCATGTGTGGGTCAGCCCCCACCTGATGCTACCATTCACTGGGACTGCCACGTGGAGTACAGGAGACATGGACAAACTGGAGCAAAGAGATGTTAAGATGGTTAAGTGTCTGGAGCATATCATATGAGGAGAGGCTGAGAGAACTGGGACTGTTCAACCTGTAGAGGAAAAAGCTCTGCAGAGAACTCATCAGTGTATATAAATTCCTAAAGTGGGGGAAGTAAAGAAATTTGAGCCAGGCTCTTCCCTCTGGTTCCCAGGCATTTAAGAATAAGAAGAAAATTATTTACTATGACACTAGTAAAACACTGGTACAGGTTGTCCAGAGAGGCAGTCTGTATCTATGGAGATATATTCAAAACTCATCAGGGCAGGGTGCAGGTCAGCCTGCTGCAGCTGACCCTGCTCTGAGCCAGGTGTTGAACGAGGGCATATCCAGAGGTGCTTGCCCATCTGAGCAATCCTCTGGGATCCAAGTGAGCTATTCCATTGGGAAGTGCACATGACTTCAAACACGGGTCCTGTGGAGGAGGCTGACCAGCCTCCCCCTCTGTGGTGGTACAGACAGGCTCCAGTCAAAGGGCAGAATAACCATTAGCAGAAAGGAAGGAAAGGTGCACAGGCACATATCCCCCAGGTGCTGCAAGTGCAGCAGTTTGAGCTAAAAAGCAAGACCTGTGGGCAGATTTTGAGAAAGCCCTAAAAAAACAGTGATTCTGTTTCCTAGAGAAAGGCTGTTGCTCTTCACAGAACCAGTCTGTAAATATTTCATGCTAGGAAGAAAGCAGTGAGCTCCTTGTCTCTACTCCAAATCTTTTCCCCAGAAGAAAAACACTACATATGTAGGTGTTCTGCACATACATAGATTTTTCAAGTTGTAAAAAATAAACACATTTTTGTTACAGCAAGAAGGTAATGGTGAAATCTTTAAGAAATTGGTTCTTGCTGAGAGAAATGGCGCAGCAGGATCCAGCAAAATCCTAAAAGGATAAATCAGCAATAAACATTTTAGGGCAAGAGAGTTATTTAATTTTTAAATTCCTATTGCAACTTTTTTGAAGAAAAAAAAAAACTTTCATATTTTCAAGCATGTTAAATAAATCTTGCCTGTGTCTCAGTTATAGGTGCTGGAAGTGCCTGGGAGGTTTTTCAAAGATTCCTTGTAGATTTACCTGTTCCCTGATAGAAATTTCAGTGATAGGATGCTGAAACCCTTGCCCATACAAGCTGTCATATTGCTAGCAGCAGAGCTATCTGTGTGTAAAAGGCATGGTGCTGAGGTAAGGGTTTGAAGAACAGGGCCTCCTGAGACCTATGAAGAGTGATCCTTTCAAAAGGATCTACAGAAAATTTCTTGATAGGTACAGGGAATGCAGGTTGTGATCCGTTCATCACACATTGTCGCTCCTGCTCTTTTGTCCACAGGGGGAGGAGTCCTTACACTCTTTCCCTGCTCCAGCTTGGGGTCCCTCCTACGGGAGGCAATCGTGCACAAACCACGCCAACTCAAATATTCATTTGCCCCCAAGATGAGCCTTCTTTCTTCCCCTCTCCTGCATCTGCCTTCTTCATGGTTTATCCCTTGCTTCCTGCTGCAAAGGAAATGCCACCACCCTGCTCTGTGTGTCCCAGAGCAGAAGCAGACAGAATCACAGAATCACTAGGTTGGAAGAGACCTTCAAGATCATTGAGTCCAATCCATGCCCTAACCCCTCAACTAGAACATGGCGTTGAGTGCCACATCCAGTCTTTTTTTAAACACATCCAGGGATGGTGACTCCACCACCTCCCTGGGCAGGCCATTCCAGCACTTTATCACCCTTTCCGTGAAGAACTTCTTCCTAATATCCAACCTGTATTTCCCTTGATGCAGTTTGAGGCTGTGTCCCCTCGTTCTGTCAGTTGCTGCCTGGAGAAAGAGACCAACCCCCACCTGACTACAGCCACCCTTCAGGGAGTTGTAGAGAGTGATAAGGTCACCCCTGAGTCTCCTCTTCGCCAGGCTAAACACCCCCAGCTCCCTCAGTCAGTCCTCACAGGGTTTGTGTTCCAAGCTCCTCACCAGCCTCGTTGCCCTCCTCTTGACGCACTCAAGGGTCTCAACGTCCTTCCTAAACTGAGGGGCCAAGAACACATAACAGCACATTAAAAAGCAGAATAAATAGTTTTGTTGCAGTGTAATGAAATAATCTGAACATCATTTGCCTACAAATTGTGAGTAAAATCCTAAAACCACTGAATGAAAGGATCTTTTCCCTTTGACTTTAGCTGAGCCAAGACTGTAGACCAAGTGCTGCCATATCCATTGGTTAGGTTCATTACTTGCAGAGAGCCACAGTCATTTAAATTCTTTTTTAGAGAAGAGAGATTGACTATTTTGCCAAAGAAGAATATTAAATACAAAGCTATGACATAATTGATGGAATTGCTGAACATTTAATTTCTCAGCAGGGTTTTTAGACCATTTTCTTTTGGTGTGTGTTAGTTTTGGAAGAAAGTGTTAAAATAGTCCAGCTTCTGGCACTCTAATTTCTTTATGCTAATTATTATGCAGTCCTACACACATAGTGCTATTAGGCAACAGGTTTCAAGGTGCAACAAAACAACACCAGGACCTATTTACACAGGATACTTTTGCATAAAATAATGCAACATTGCAAAAGGAAAGTGAAAAGATATATTCTTTTTCTATAATATGTTGAAGCATTTTAGTTTTTTTATAATATATTATATTTCAGTTTGGTCTGTGGATTCTAAATATCATTACTGAATACAGAAATCTTGGAGGTTTATGATTAATTTACTATTCAAAGCAAAAACAGTCCTGCCCAGAAATAACCCAAGTTTAACGAGTAATAGTTTCTCCCCTGTACTCCCCAGCTGAAGTGGAAAGTATACTTTTAAGAGTGTACTAGAATCTCGCGTTAGTATAAATAATAATGAAATTACATGCATAGTTAATTACTGTTCTCAATCTTGTTTTTAAGAGCTGCTTTCCCTCACTCCAGTATGTTGTGCTTAACTGTCATTTGGTTTTGAAGATTTTTTTCCCTACCAATTAGTGTATCCAACTGGAGAACCTTAACCATCTCTGTGCTCAGAAATAATGTTTCATATACTGCTTTTCTACTTACAATAAGTATACCATTGCAGTGATCTGGCATTTGAATTTGGACAAATTATGCTGAATAACAAATATAGCAATTAATCAGAGACTTCCTTAGGAAGCAAAAATTGAGGATAATCAATCTTCAGACATTCTACCTTACCTTGCAGTTTTCCAGTTTTGTTTAGCAAATGCACTGCAAACCCCTGTTGTGACTAGCAAATCTGTATTTCCAAAACTGTCTAGCAGAAATCAGACAAAATCTCAAAGATACATATTTATTTATGCATAATTCAACAACTGTTGAGGCTTCTGAATGGAGAGGCAGGAGTCTTTTTTAAATGTGAGTCACCTCAAGAGAGAGGTATGTTTTTAGGCTGTATTCCTAAATCCAGTAGGTTCCTACAAACTTGCTACAACTCACTCCATAAATTTAGTTGCAATAAACTTGGGACCATCTTAAATTACATTTGCAAATCTCAACTAATCTCTGAGTTTCAGAAAGTCACCTTAAAATCAAAAAAACTGGAGACTGACCCAACTGTTAACTGTTATTAAATTTTGAACTACATTTCTTAAATGAGACTCAAGCATCCAAAATTTCCACAGCTGGCACTTCTGTTCTGCATTGTAGTTTTTACTAGGAAATTGTATAAACTGAAGCATTTAAGAAAAAAACTTCATCATGATGTAAAAATCCATCCGAAAACTGAATTGTGAGACAGAAACTTATGAAAGTGTCTCCAGTCAGAGGGCTGGAGGAAATGGCCTTAAGCTGAGACAGGGGGCATTCAGATTAGATATTAGAAAAAAAAAAACTCACTGTTGTGATGGTCAGGCACTGGAACATGATGCCCAGGGAGTTTGTGGAGTCCTGGAGGTGTTTAAGAGGTGTCTGGATCAGGCACTGGGTGGTATCACTTAATGGTTTAGATGTTACCGAGGTAGCACTGGGTTAATGGTTGGCTTGAAGATCTTAAATGTCTCTCCCAACCTTGGTGATCCTATGATTCTATAAAATGTTTATGCAATAACTAATTTATATATGCCCAGTAACTCAAATATGATTCATGCTTTACATTTTCTTTTTCAAACAAGATTTACATTCTAGGAGTTGCATCAAATTCCAGAGAAAATTGAGATTACTAACACAGTATTTAACAACCTTACCATTCTTTCCTTTAATTAGAGTACCAAGATAATAATGATTCTCTTTTCAGGCAGCTGTGACATCAGGTTTTGTTAGCACTGTGTGATTTTGCTGAAATTGAATTGAATCTTTGACAGTAAATAATGACCTTCAGTCAAGAACATTCCAAAGTCTTTACTAATGAGGATCTACAACTTATTCCTCATGTTAATTGTCCAGTTTAATGTCTTTACCTTCCATGCCCCACAGTTCTCTTTCTTAACTTGTGACCTATTGTGCTTTTTTTGTGTAAAATATTTTGGATTGGTTTCTAACAGTAGCTTTTGCTCTGATATTCGTTAGATGTAGTTTATCAAAAGATATTTAAAATAAAAGGCACAAAGCAGCAGCACTTCTATTTTTTGCTTGGAAAACAGTATATCCAAAAGCTGTATTGATTATTCATTGCTTCATGCCATGCAGTTTAATGTTATAATTCACAGTGACCCATCTAACTGAGATTGGGACCTCATTGAGTATATTTTTATACTTTTCTTTAATGAAAGATATGTCATTGCCACTAAAGATATTAGTATTTGGCAATGCACAAAGTCATGATTATTCATACTTTTAATGATTTGTTCATCTGTTTTCAGTATTTCAGTTACATGGACAGTGTTTCTCCTATGCAAGTAAATAGTATAAAAAATTCTCAAAATATTTCACATTTTTCTATAATGCTTCCAGTTTTATACTAAAATAAATGTTAGGGGTTTGTACACCACAGGTGATGTAATAAGGAATAGAATAGGCTGTGACAGAGAGGAGGGCAAAGGAGCAGAACTCGAAATAACCAGGTAGGTCAGGGAGCTAAACCTGAGCAAAAAAGTTGCCCTTGACCGAAGAAATCACTTGAATGAATTTACTCAAACTGATTCTTCACAGGAAGTTTTTTTGGGGAAGAGACCCACATTTTCTGATGAAGTAAAACAGTGAAAAAAAGCCCTGGGTATTCTGCATGGGAGAGGAGAGGAGAGGAGAGATGGAAAATCACATTCCTTAACCTGCTAGCCACACTTTTTATGCGACAGTTTTTCAGGGCTGCAAGTGCATATTTCTGACTCATGTCAAATTTTTCACCCACCAGAATGCACAAGTCCTTCTCCAGAGGGCTACTTTTTACACTTTTGTTTGACCAGGAGAACCTTAGTCAGCTGATCTGCCTTCTTTTTCTGATTTCCTCCATTTGGGAATTGAGGGCTCTAAGAAAAATATCCTTAAAGAGCTGACAGCTCTGTTCACCTCCTTCATTCTGTGGGCAAATTCCCAGGAGGATGCATCCACTGATTACTTTAACAGCTTAAAGCTCAGTCTCCTAAACATCAAGGTTCTGACTCTACTCTTCACCATGCCCATATCCCTCAAGATTGGGATCCCTCAAGCCCAGGCTGCCACCTATCTTAATATTTCTAATTACTTCAGCCATATTGGTAAGCAACTGGTTTCCTCTCCAGCAAAGACTTTATGGGGCAAAGAGGATACAATCAAGGGATTGAGAATTGAACCCAGAAAAGCGTATTAAGACATCTGGAAATACTTTCCTGCTTGTATTTTCTACATCTGCCCTGGGCTACATTGCAATGCACACCAGAAAAGCCTGGTCTCAGACCTGTGTCACTGCACCCTCCACCACTAGGAGAAGATGGGAGCTGTCCATGGGATCAGGCATGGAAAAGTGGCACAAGGAATGTATGACTGTATGCTGGATGTATTCTGCTGAGAGGTGGTTTTTAGTCAACCTCCTGCATTATGAGTTTATCCCAATTTCTCTTCAGCTTTCCCTCAGCCTTTTCTCATTGGATTAATTTCTTTTTTTAACACTTTGCACCCTCTCTGTATCAGAAGTCCACTTGTATATACTCTCCTCATTCAATAATGTTTTTAAAATAAATGAATATCATCATTATTCCTTTCAAAACACTACATATAGTTGGACTGCATGCTTTGTCTCTTCCTACCTTCACCAATATTTTCTTTATCAAATCCTTTTAGAGAAGGTAGCCAAGAAGCCCACATTGACTTTTTTTTCCTATTTTTTCTTTGCACTGTGTACTGTTGAAGTTATTATTATTATTATTATTAATTTATTGCATAGTTTTTAATTTATTTGCAATTACTGGCATTCAAATTAGTGCCATGATAATATTATTAAAAATAAAAGGATTTTAAGTTATTAATTGGAATTCAATTATTTTTCCTTTCTTTTTATTACTCATAGTCCTCAAATTTTCACTTCTGTTTCCATTCAATTGTGGGTTTGTTTTCTGTTATTCAGTTTGCAAATCAGATTATGCTTGTGTAAGGACTGGATGGCCAGAAGCCTGATACTTAAACAGGTTCAAAACTGGCAGGACCAGTTCACAGTCCTGTGCTACTGAACATAAATAGAAGAGGCTTGCTGACCTTAAAAAAATTGGATAAATTAAGGAATACTTGAGGATATCTTGAAAATTGTGAGATGTCCCAAGAAAATTAATCTTCAGAATAAAAGAAATATTAGAATGTGGAACTGGTATGTCAGCCTTTACATCAAGATTTGGGTAAGACAAGAGGTAGCAGGCATGGAAAAAATGGACAGATTTATCACATGAGGAATTAGAGGGCTCTCATGTTTCACTGACTATGCATATTTTAATTGTATCTCAAAGAATCAACTGAAAATCAGGATATAGCATCTCTAACTCACTCATTTAGGTAAACAGAAACCTGATCTAAAGGGAGACTTTCCTTCAACTTGAAAACAAAATAATATCTGTGCAATTAATAACTGCAAACATTTAAAAATAACCTTAAACTAAAATCTTCACCTAAAGAGGACGGCCACTTTGCCTTCATGGAGAAGGCAAGAAGCAGTGGGTACAAGTTGCACTAGAAGAGGTTTTATCTTGGTGTAAGAACAATCCATCATTGGAACAACCTTACCAGGGAGGTTTTTAAGACATTTTTGGAGATGGTGCCAGATAATCTCATCTAGGCTCCCTTTCCCATAAAAGGCTGGGCCAGAGAACCTTTCAAGGTCCCTTTCAGCCTGGGCTGTTCTGTGGTTCTGTCATTTGATTCTCACTTTCTACTTTATTTTTTCCTTACATAATTAAAGCTTAACTTTGGCTTACCTTCATGATGTCTTATTCCCTTGAGGGCTCTTCCTGGGATATTGTCAGATCAGAGTCAGCCCTCGGCAGTATCTGGATGGAATATCCACTGACCATTTCAATTAGATTCAGTAGACAGGAAGTGGTGGGAAAAGAGAGGCAGAGACTGAGGATGTGGAACACAGCACAAGGCATGCTGGTGTGTAGAGAAATGCCAGAAAGTAACTGATAGGCACACTGACCTCATTAGTTCTGCTACTCATGAAACAACTGTTGATAGCTGATATTTCATAAGTAATGTATTGCTGTTGAGTTAAAGAGCTGCACAAGAATCTCCTTGTTTGTTTCAAATTATATAGAGAATTAATGAGTTGCAAATTGTAAAACAATCCAGCTTCAATAAATATCACTATGAGCAGCAATAGGTTTACCTACACAAATGTTCAAAGCAAAATTACTCTGTGACTATAATAAGATTTAGAGCAGTTACGCTCCCTAAAGTATAAGTACTTAAGGAGATGTGTACCATGTGTTTACAATTTTCTGTAGTTGCATTTGAGATCTGTGATAACAGTGCATATATATTTTCTGGATTGTAGCACTTTAGAGGTTTTCCATTTTATTTTTATAGTGTTAGTGTAAAATTCACCTCTAGCAATATCGTAAGGTTCTAAAAATTCAAATAATAGAGAGCTTCTTTCTATGGCTGTGAGTAGTAATTTAACTATACATTAAAATGTTCACTACAAAGAAGCCAAACATAGCTATTGCTGATGAGTTTAGTAAATTGTATTTGTGCTTCAGTGCAATGCTAAATTCCAACCAGTGCATCCTGTTCTAGGATTGTCAGTGGTGTTGCTTTTAAAAATGGTGCATTTATGATAACATGTACACTCACGCAGAACATGAGACTTTATTTTTTTCTCTGAAATCAACAGGGAAATGTAATGTACTGGTAATCTGAAGTTTCTAACTTCACCAAACAACCTGGGCCTCTTCATAGTCTGGTATGATTCTCCTCTTTTCTCTGGTAACTGCACAGAAGTGGACGTCAGCAAACATTTCCACATGAACGAAATTACTTGCAAGTGCTTCTACTCCACAGAAAGACAGCTATTGCCAGAGAGAAAAATCATCTATCTATCTATCCAGATTTAGCAAGGCAATGGACAATTTGCATCAATGCTCCCTGATTCAATCCACAAGCCATCCGTCTCATGGAGCTCATCAAGCTCAGAGGCAAGCAGGCAGTTCCTTGACCTGACTCCATCAGCATTTGCCATGCTCAGTGAGATGTTCACTGGAGCACCACCTGAGCCATGATGCCAGAGAAGCGTCTCTAGTGAGAGAACACAACTCAGGAAAGTAAACTGTGCTGTACAAAGATCATTTGCTTTCCAAAAATAAGGTACAAAATTACCCTTTTTTTTTTTTTTTAATAGCATCAGTGGCAATCTACACTATAGACATGTACTTATCTGTAAATTCCACCCAAGGCATCCAAGAGTGTGCCTGAGTGGTACAGACGAGGAATGTAAGGAAAGATATAGTCAGTGTGAGATCTGCCATGTTTACCAGCCCAGTTTCCATACTGCCTGTTTCAGGTCTACTCAGTTTGAAACCATTCAAGAAAGATTCTGGTAATTTAGAAATAGGAATATGCAATATTTGGGAATTGTGAAACTATAGATTCTAGATTTGCTACTTTTTCACTTACAAAAATTACCACTTCTGTTTGTAGTGATAAGAATGTGATTTTTAAATAATGTATTCTTTTCTGACATTAATTCATAAGCTACTAGGCTGAAAATGGCACTCCATCTTCTGACTGAAAAAAAAGGATATTTCTGATAAAGCATGAAGTCTCTTTAAAACACTCAGTTTTCTTCTGTAAAATATCCAACCATGTGTGATGAACTGATGTGGCAAACTGATTAGTTGTTTGAGGTGATGAGTTAAAATGCTTTCCTGAATTTCCTCTGAAGATCCCATTGAATAGGTCATTATAATTGAACAGATTATGGCTATATTCTATGAGAATATAGAAACTGAAACTATGTTTTAGTTTATTGTTACTGAGCAAAGAGACATGCAGATTAGATATGTAATTTATAGGCACACCTTTATGTTCAGGGTTTTAATTCTTTTGTGTTCAACCTTTTAATTCTTGTGCAGGGTTTCAGTCTTCTGTAGTTACATAACTTTATATAAACTAAAGGTGAATTATTTTGTCATTACCAGTGAACAAGATTATAAAAACATCACTGTCCACCTATGGAACAGTCTGTCTTCTATGCTTTTTCTCATCCCTGAAATTCAGTTCAGCATTTACCTGGGAATTTTCCCCTAGAGTATGTGATTAGAAAGGATAGTATTCTGCCAAACTGTTATTTAAATTCTCTTTTTCAACTTTATTGTATGACACCAAACAAGTTCAGAAATCTTTAAAATCCAGTTTAAACCTTTATAATTGTTCTCAATGAGTTTGAGTAGTTCTGTAGTTCTCTCCACAGGAACTGTTCAGACATCCCAGGGGGCAGATTAACACAAGTATTGATAGAAGTCTTCACCTATCATAGTGTTTAATAGTGCCACATCAAACTCAGAATGTGTAGTGGGATATTTAGGAGACTATAAAACTTTATGCCCTTAGGATAAAACACTCAATCTGTCTTTGACTATACCTATTATGTCGCTTCCTCATCTCAGCTGCCTAATTCCTTCCTGTGAGCAATGTTTTTCTGATGGTTTTACTGGAACCATGCTAGGTATAAAATCTAACTTTGCAAAATGCTTTAATTGTACTTCAAATCTAACATCAGTATTTGTCCCTTTGTTTATCTTTATCTCCCCCCTACTTTATACTTCATTTCAGAGATTCTCCCACGTAAGAAATTATGTTGATTCCTAAAAGCCTAGATGACTTCAGTGAAGTGGTTTTCATTAAAATGTTTGTGCCTTCCTGCCCCTACAATAAATGCAAGTACAGATAGGTATGTTCATTTTCTGATGAACAAATACTCTTTAATATAAAAAAAAAATCACAGAGTGCTGATAAAAAAGTAAGCTTAATTCTCAATCCTTGGTGGATCAAAGTAGATATAACTGTTTAACTGTTCTGAAAACAGGGTCCTGGTCCTGAGTTACATTAAATTCCTGCTGCTTTAGTGGATTAAGATCTATGTTAAGGCAGATATTTATGTCAGCATAGTTCTGTTGGTGTGTGTAACTACTGTATGCATCAGGGTCCTGAGCTGGCTGACTAAATAAATATGGCTTTCAAAATCAGGTCCAAAGTGACTTATTCCCCAAAATAAGTGTTAAAATTGGAAGGATCTCCCAGGAGCCCTACTTTAAACGTCCTCTGTAGAGTTTCTGCTATTGTTTTCCAGGATCTGAATAGCAGATTTTATTTGTTCGTCACCTTTTGAACCCTCCTGCACTCTTCTTCCCTGAAGAATATGAAAGCTCAGATGTATAACCACATTCTTCATTGTCTGAAATTAACAGAAGGTTTTCTCTTAGTGTCACTGGGACTCAGCTGTTGCTTTGAGGCATCCAGATTTCGGAAAATCATTGAAACGTGATTCTGTTCTTCTGCAATGATGATCCCCTTTTTCACCAGTGCTGATTGCAGGCTATTTTATTGGCATTTCATTACAGAGTTAGAAGGACTTCTTATCCAAGAGGCTTTTTTTGTGTATCTTTTTGTTCCAGAGCAGACTGTATGAAGATAAAGTGGCTGAATGCTAGCTTGATGTGAATATTCCTGAAAGTTAAATCCACCCTTGCCCAAACTGAGACAATGTCCTGGTTTGAGCTGCAGTAGAGCTAATTTTTATCTAGCAGCCAGTATACTGCTGTGTTTTGGATTTAGGATGGAAATAATGTTGATAACACAGGGATGTTTTATCTGTTGCTGAGCAGTGCTTATACAGAGTGTAGGACTTGAATGCTTCCCACCCCACTTCGTCACAGAGCAGGCTGGGGGTGCACAGGAAGCTGTGAGGGCAGCCAGGACAGCTGACCAAAACTGGCCAAAGAGATATCCCATGTCACATGGCACCATTGTCAGCACATAACCTTGGGGAAAGCAGGCTGGTGGCAGCTGCTCAGGAACTGCATCTCCTGCATCGGTCAGCAAGCGAGTGCTCCTCACAGGAATTCTTCAGATGATGCACTTGCATTATCCATCACTTATTTTGTAGTATTAGTGTTAGAGTTCATATTATTTTCCCTCACATTTCTGTCCTATTGAACTGTCTCTATCTTAACCTGTAGATTTTACTTGTTGTTGTTGTTGTTGTTGTCCCCATTCCCTACCGTGTCCTACTTGGAGGCAGAAGTGAGTGAGTGGCTGTGTGGTGTTTAGCCACATTCCCAGTTAAAACATGGCACACAAGCATCTTTTTTTCAAGAAAAAAAAGTGCTCTTAGACTGGTATTGATAGTGAAGGGGAAAATGTCCTTAAGGAAAATGTGAATGCTTTAACATAAGAATATATGGAAGGAATGCTGCAAACTGGAGCTAGACAATACTCTCAAATGCAAGGTAATGTGTTTGGGCAGTCACAGCAGGTAAGAAGTCTGGTGAAGAAGTTGCTTTTATGGTTTCTACTAGTACGCCTTTGAGAAGTCATTATGTAAGACTTGCTTCATACTCTTTTTCTACTTCTTTTTCAGCTGAAATATTGTGCTGACATCTTTTGTGTTCATACTTTTTTTAAAATTTATTTATCTTGGATGTGCAGCTCTTCTGGTTTTCCTAAATTTTTTTTCCCAGGCGCATGAGTATCTGGACAGAATGCAAGGTACAAGGTTTAATTGGATCACAAAATTGCTATTTAATGAATTTTCAGTCTGTCAAGCAATGAATTTTCCAGTGCACTTCCTTTCTGACTGGCTTCCAGCTGGTGGAGCTCATCTGTCTGCTCACAGCCCACTGCCCTGTGTTCTTTCATAGCTAGCCTGGTCTGAAGTCACCTTACCTTATTCCCAATTTTAAGGTTAACAGACTGAGGAAAGAAGATTATATCAGACAATGAGAACTCCTCTCCTTTCTTGCTTTCTCTAGGGGATGCATTATCCCAAATCCACTGCTGTCAGCTAACAAAGTGTCTCATACTGAAGGCCTCTCAGACATGGGTGATGACCTTGATTTCCCCTATGGCTCATTATAGCTTGTGGCTTCTGCTGTCTCTTACTGTATAGATTTATAGATTTATAATAGGGTGTTTGGAAGGGTTGAGATATTGTGGTTTGGGAGGTAAATGGAGTTGATGTTATATTACAGCGTTATCTTAATCAGGGCTGGGGGAGCGCAGGACAACAGGAAAGGATTCAGTGGCCCGAGAAATGCTTTTCCAGCTGAACACACCTCTATCAGATAAATGCCTATCATGAGCAATAACACAGCCAGGACAACAGGGACCTCGATTTAAGTTACCACAGTTTAGCTGCTCTTCAGAGCTTGTTATAGACTGATGTAATGGAAAAATCTATTCTTTATTATCAGGAAAATCTGTTGCAACCTCTAAAAAGTACTGTGACCAGTAATGTCCCTTAGGATAATAAATACTTCATTGTATAGAATAATGAGAGACTTTTTAGAGTGTTTTTTCTGCTTTGACATCCTCATGTTTTTTTAAGTGTAATTTATAAAATGACATGGTTTTCACAAGGAAGGTCCTATCACTCAACATAAAAGATGCCTTAATTCAGTCAAATGTCTCAGTGTCAGCTCAGAGCTTCAGGTCTTCTATAGCTGAATCACAGGAACACAGAATCATAAAATAATATCAATACATAAATTGGTATAAGTAGTAGTTACAATAGTTGGACTGTTTTCTACTGGCTTTGATAATTATACTCAAAAAATAGAACATTGGACAATGATTAGTGAATACTAAATATCATTCCTAGGTTGTTGTTTGTTTGTTTGTTTGTTTGTTTGTTTTGGAAAGCAGATATTATTCACTTAGATACAAAACTATGCTATTTCAGAAATCCCCTGGCTGATATGTTCCTAGCAAAAGCTGCTTTATTCCAGATGTTACAGAACATATGTATATATGCATAGTGCAGCAGAAAAGATTTGTACAATATGCCACAAATTACCAGTGAAGACTTGAAATGTTATTGCAGGATATCCTTTGACCTTTCTGATTTCATCATTAAATTGCTTTAAGTGTCTTCTTAGAAGGTTTTTTTATACAAAGTCAACCCAGATAATTTATTTTGGGTTTATGTATGTACCTCAATATTTGACAAAAAGCCCTTTTTTATTTTTAATTTATAAATGCTACTAGAAATGTTAAGACTCGACAGTATTGTAACAGGCTACCCCCTTCCCCATACCCAGCCATAACAGATGTATTTCTGGAAAAGCCCCATTTCCTCCAGCATCTTCTAATTTTCTCTGTGCTTGCTGATCCATTCCAAATGACATCAACTGCCTTATTCACAAGTCACTGTAGGAAGTTCAGGTTTAAGATCTCCTACTTGCTCCTGAGTGACCGAGATGAAAATAGTTTCCTAAACTAGCAGCAAAAGCTTTATATTGTTTCTTTAAAAAAGAGTGCTTTTTTTTTATTTTCTTAAAATAAAGTTGCTCTGAAAGTTGCTCTTTTGGAAAACACTATAATCTAAGTACAGGCATTCACCCTAGAAGGTGCAGCATAGATAGATTGGAACATTTATGACAATTATTAAAAAAACATAACCCTATTCTATATGTTTATAGAGAGGAGGAAAAAAAAAGCAAATCTATATGTCTAAGTCTAGGTATTTTATACTTTTCTTACTATGTAAATTCTTTCAATAGTTTGTGAGCCCATTCCTTGAAAATCAGCAAATGAAATAGAAACTGTATTTCTGAATCTGATTTTGATCCTATATTTACAGGCAAGAAGTAAATCTACTGAAGTCAGTGAAGAGTCACAAAAAGTGTAGATGAAAGCAATTACATTTTGGTTGACAGTTCTCCACATTCACTTTATAATCAGTTTATAATGCTAAATTGCATCCGTGTATCTGCACAAGATCAACTTTTAATTTGAGAAAAGGAAGCTTCGTGAATAATGTCTGGAAATGTTTAACATTTTTTTTGGTCTGAATGAAAAAGTAAAGTTTCATATAAGACAGTTTAGCCCATCTGAGCAGAATTGCTGCTTAAGCTCCCAGAGTGAAACACATTATTCTATGAACATGAACTTAAAAGAGTTTTCCCTAACTACAGCATGTATTGACAGCTACTGTGCATTATATTGGCCACTGTCCAAACATCTTAATACATACATTTAAGGCTTTTTTCTTTCTAATGGTATAGAAATTTCTATCAATTAATTTTTCTGGACCAGAGTCTACATTATGTTACATATAGAATCTGACTTTCTTAGAGCAGCTACTTTTACTGACATATGGAAGAAATAGGCTTAATTTCATCAACTAAATCAGTCATATTTCAAATATGTTTACTGGCCATTAGCCTAAACTACCTTAGACTGGGTACATTTACATAATAGATTTTTTTTTGCCAGGAGAATCCAAGAAACTTCTTGTTCACTGGGCTATTTAGAGTAGAAAAAAAACCAGCATCAAAATGATATCTCAAATGGAACAAGTAAAATCCATTTAATATAACTTGGTGACCATTCTCTGATGACCAATAAAATAATATTTTGTATGTCTGTGTGGAATTACTCAGGGCTGTTGAGTGCAGGGCCATGTGTTGGACTTCAGTGATCCTTGTGGATACCTTCCAACTCAGGATATTCTGTAATTTTTTAATTCTAATAGAGTAGTAACATGCAAACAAGTCACTATCCTAGTCTGAGCTCAGTGGTTGCAGCAAGCTGAGTGACTACTCATACAAGATGATTTGAAAATTGTCCACTGAAGCTGAAGAGGTCAATAAGAAATGCTCTGAAATTTGATTCTTAGCAGATTATTACAGATTTAGATCTGCTATACAAATATGTTTTAAAGACTGTTGTGTTATTAATCTTCAAGTAACACTATGTTTCTACAGGTTTTAACAAAGCTTCTTAGTAACGACAGAATTTTGGAGCACTAAACCTAATGCAGATAGAAAAGGTGTGAATTTACCAACAGACTTCTCAAATGGTGCCAAGCAAAATGCCCTAATAAATGATACAAACCGTGGAACTGGTCCAGCATCAGCCAGAGCCACTGGGAACATTTCCATTCAATTTAGAGGGTGTTGGAATCTAGCTCATTTGCAATTTAGGAGCAATATTAGACAGTAGCAATGTTAAATGAGTCAAGGCAGTTAACCAAATTTAACTAAGCCAGTCTGACCCCTTGGATGATAAAAAACTCAGCAACAAACAAGCAAAGAAGCCATTGAAATAGATCTGATTGCTGATCTCAATGTGGCTTTCTTTTTATATGAAAATTTTATTTCATTCACATCTCAAAATGCTTATAAATTCACATTTTCTTTGGGAAACTAAGTGGACTAGCTAATTCTTCCTTACTTTTCAGGGTCTCTCTCACTTTCAAATTCTCATGCAACCATATAGTATGAAATGCTTGGCCTGACCTTCTCTTTTCTTGTCTAGAATATTATATGTTATGTGGCATTAAGTTGTCTTTCTTCCTACATGATTAAGTAGCATAATTTGAGGTAGTTAGAGGTCATGACACATTACTGGAAAGATTAGAATGCAGAATTATTAATTGATAACATAGCTATAAAAATTAGCTTAATTTTACTCCTGTTTTTGACCAAAACTATAAATCATAACATTTTGGCAGAGCTAGCATAGCTATACTAATTTAATTAGCAATCACTGTATTTCATATATCCTTGCAAAGAGAGATACATAACAAAAAAATGTTTTCTTTCCATGAAGGACAGAATGGTGTTAGAGCATAACAACTTCATTCTTGTGACTAATCAATTCTATGAAAATTTATGGACCTAATGTAATAAAAGATCAAAGGTGAGAAAAAGACCATAAACTAATGAAACTAATAATATTAAGTATTTAGTATTAAGGCAATCAATTACTAAAGAGACATAAAGGTTAACTGCCCGTGAAATGAACATACTAATTCAATGTTATTATATGATGTACTTACAATTTGTTTCTAAATTTACTTCAGTGGCTCAGGAGAAAATTTACTAACTCTTACTTGTGTCACATTAAAAATACTCACCTTCAGTTCAGATCTGTGGTAAGCAGATGTGCTGGTGATTGTGACAGCACCTTCTGTCAGGATAGAAGTATGTCCATATTGCTACCTCAAGCTGAGCTGCTCCCCAATCCCTTTGATATCCAGGCAGCCAAACTCAATTTTCTTTTAATTAGGTACCTAACTTTGTGTGAGGTGGACACAGGCCCAAGCTCTAAAAGCTTCCAACACGTCCACCTATGAGCCATGTTCCCAGAAAGTTGATCACCTTCCTCACAGCAGTAAACAGACTGAGATACTTGTAAATACAAAAATAAAAGTGTCCTTAAGTAAACTTATCCTCCTGCGTGAAAACTGAAATCACTAACAAAATTATTCACTCAAATTAATTTTATTTCTTTTTGGGACAAGAACATGTTTGATTGCCCAACTGTGGTTTTGTTCATTTTCACTGGAGATGCTGTTATCTCAGGTTTGTGAAGATTGATTCAAAGACAAGCAATGACAACACATAGTAAAACTGAAGAGCAGAAATTATAATCTATCCTTGCCAAATTAATGAGGTATTGAAAGAAAGATAAGAACAACTCCACTGTGTATGGCTGGTTTCACAGCATTACCCAGACTGGGAAGGACCTCAAGAGGTCTTGCCCAGCCTCCTGCTCTAAGCACGGCCAGCCGTGAGTTTACACCAGATTAATTCAGACTGTAAAGAGCTCTCATATGTGTGCAGTCTATCAAACATTTCTGTCTCTTGAATACACTTTAGCTTTGAATCCATTTCTTTAAAAAGAAATATGTTAAAAAATTAGTATGTTCTGGATCCATAAAGAAAAATAAGTTGGTGTGCATCATTATGTAGTTACATGGATAGATAAATACATACATGTATGCTAAATCAAAGCAGCAGGTTTTAAGTTTGATCCATAGTCAACTGCCCTTATCCTGCAGCCTGGCGCTGCACAAGTTTCTCTGCTGAGGATGATGTATCGCTGTCAGTGCTGCTTGAAGGAAAAGAGTCTGTGCAGGGCAGGTGGTTGCACATTTAATGGACTGGGGCAGATGAAAGGATGCAAAAAGGTAGAAAAAGTTGCTAAGTTCAGTGTGAAAGGCAAGACTGTCATCCCTGACCAAAGAAAATGTTTACACACCACACCTTCTCTGTTATCTGAGGGTCATTTAGCTGGGCACTTAAGAAAATTAAGGCATCCTGCATCTGTTTTCCCCAAAGATCTATGGTCCTACATTATTTGATAGCTTGGATCCAATCTTTTTTATCTCAAAAATATCTCAAAAATGAGATAAATACGGCCAATGATTAGAGAGGACCCAAGTGACTAGTGTACCTTTGCCATATAATAAACTAAATTATTGCTTTGGCTTGCCTGTGTTTTTTTAGATACTTGAGAAATAGGAAACCAGTGAGTGCTTGTGTCTTGGGGCTGAGCAGAGCAAAAATAGTACAAATTGCTGACAACTCTGGGAGGCCCATAATTGGAAGTGGACTCAGTTTTTGAGTATTACCCATTAACAGCAGCGCACATAGGTACTGTTGGTTCCATTTGCTATTTCATTACAAGCAGTGGCCAAGAGATGCACCTCCCGATGGCCACAGGTCTGGCAGCAACACCATTTTGATTGGTTTTCTCTCACTGTACATCTCACATATTAGTACAAATTTCCAGCCTGCACTAGATTTCTTGTTTCCATTCTTTGTCTGACTCTTGTCCCTACACAACAGAGGGAGCTCATTCCAGTCTCCCTCAGGTGATGTCTGCTCAGCATTTCTTTTCTTCCTTCTCTCTCCGTTCTTATTGAGAAGAATTGGACCTGGAAACTAGCTCATGTTTTGGTTCATCCACCACTTTGCTTCCTGATATGGGAGCATTTTCTCACTCAGGTCTGGCCATAAGAGATATTTTTTCAGCTGCGGGGACAGGCTCAGCACGTCCCTGCGCTGTTCCTGCAGTTTAGTGGCAGGGCACTTGCCCCAGAGGGAAGTTACACCTCACCAGCTCCCTGCTGTCAAAAATCACTCGATTTGTGTCCTGTCATGGGGCAGCACCACTACTACAAGCTATTTATCACTCCTTCAGTGTCATTTTGTTTCCTGAAGCAATTGCCACAGAAGGCGCTTCTGCCTTCACTTCTCTCCCTCCCCGGCTCTCATTATTCATTTGGTCCAAAGCACATTCCTATATTACCCTTCTTGACCAGGGAAAGAAAATAAAAGGATGAAAATATGTGGTTTGTGAAGATGAGTATGTAAAGTAAGTATAATCTAATTTCTGTAAGGAACTAGCATCTTTTCAGCCTTCATCTCTTATGCTGCTGTCTGAGCTGTACTAATAACTCCCTTCTTAAGAAACGTAGAAACCACTAGGTCTTTGAAAGCTGATATAGCATGATTTGCAAGATATCATATTCACCCAGTTGCCTCCCTACTGGTCATTATTTGAAAATAGATATGCAAATCTGACAATTAAACCCTTTCGCAGTTACAGTTGGATGAGACCAGAACTGGATCTTTGCTCTGTCTTTTGCATTCTCACCTACCACAGAACTTTGCAGAAGATTCTCTCCTGCAAGTACACAGGGGACAGTGAGTGCTTTTCCCAAAAATTTCTTGCAAATTTACTTTCTCATGACTGAACTATATAATTTTTACTGTACCAGTAGACCTGCTAGAGCCAAAGTCAACTCAATTAGTACATTTCATCAGATGTTGCATTTCCAGTGCAAAAGCTCCTAGGTCTGGTAGTTTTCTCCATTATCCTTGTTTCTGCAGCAGAGACAGGTGGATTGCACAGGCACAGATGTCTGGCATCTGGCTTTAAATGTGCTCATCTATTCACATCTGAGTAAGCAATGCATCCCAATGAATTGGCTTCAAAAAGAGCAACTCTAAACAGAAAGACTGACATTTTCTCCCATTTCATACTGCCACTGCCTACTGCAGAGATCGCTGATTTGTACCTAACACCAAGAAGTTGGCACAGGCAGGTTGTAGATGGTGGAGTTTGGAGCTACAGCCCACTGAGCAAGACCTGGGAGAGAAAAGCAGTGAATCTCCTCAAGTTCCCCAATTTAGAAAAAACAGAACAATAAGTTAACGTCAGGAGAATAGATCCTTTTAAAGAAAGCATCTCTTCAGCCCCCACCTAATAAATGTTTGATATAATCTGGTATTTGGCCTCTGAAATATTGTCAGCCTTCAGTCTTCTTGGGTTAGCTGTGAAAATTGCATATTTTTTCCCGTAACTTAGAGGGTTGGTTGTTTGGGCAGTTTTATGTATTAAGGAAAGCCTTTTCATTTGAAGTTGAGGTTTCTATAAAAAGCCTGAAATTATTTTTTTTCCAACAGGTCTTTGACCTGTTCAATCAAAAAGCCCTTGAATGACAAGAAAAAGCCTGCTCAAAATGAGGGTATTTCTACTGTCAGTGAAGTACTCAGAGGGAGAAAAATAAGACTTACCCATATCTTTTCCGTCTGTTTCCTCCACACAGTGTTTAAACTGTCCAGTGGGGTTTTTCTCTAAGAAGGTATGGCATAGGCCTCTTGTAGACATTTCGGAAAGAAATGAACGAAGGTGTCTACTTATTTTCTATCTGATATAAAGGCATAGTTGCTTTAATAGTGAAGAGTAACTGCAAAAAACAGAAGGGATAGCTCTTTCACGATGGCCAGCAGGTATTAGTTTACACTTCATAGCAGGATTTTTTTAATCAAACAAGTAAGGAAAATGTCTAATGCAGTTCCTTCTAAAGAACAAACTAGTACAAGATGGTAGTTTCAGGTATCACTGGCGAAGTTAATTAACTTCACGGGTCAGTCACTGTATATTTCCCACATACCTTATAAGAAGCAACTCACAGTAATTATGTGAAAAAGAGCACAGGCACTGCAGTAGCACAATGCTTATGGAAGAGAGCCTTACCTTTGAGATAGTGCATAGCACCTTTTGACAGCAACTGCAGAGCCAGCCAATGGTCTGACTTCTGCCCTAGTCCAGGAACTCTCAGGGACAATAAATATCCCAAGAGGAAAGGTTTTGACCTTTATCTAAGCCACTGTTTGAATGGCAGGTTCTAGTTTCTTCATCCTATGCTTCAGAGCTGAACAAAGGCTAGGACCACCTAAAGAAGGATTCATCTCCTTAAATTTCTTCAGCCATCTAAAACCTGGATATTTAACCTAAGGTGTCCACCTGGGATGCATGACTCACAGTAAACAGAGATAGATGAGTGAGTAAGACTGATGAGATGAATCTGCCTCTGGAACTGCCTGCTCCTCTTCTGCTCCATTCTTCATTTTTTTTGTGGGGGATGGTGTTTTATACCAGACACAAATTTCAGACTATTAGAGTTTATCTTTCCAGAAAGAGTAAACAGTTAATATGCAGAACACCAAATGGAGAGTTGTTATAACCAAGATACTTTTTTTTAGTATTGCAAGATTGCCCTAAAAAAATCTTCCTCAATATTCTTTGCTGTTATAGCCAGGGAAGGTTTATGTGACAGCTATGTTCTGTATTTTCCCATAAGAAGAAGAGTTTATACATGCCAGCATTCTAATGAAGAAAATGGTAGGGATCCAAAGTGTCCATAAAACCATCTGTGCATGTGCTGTCAGTCTGGTCTATGCTCTATATGCACAGATCAGCTCATGCCTGAAAGTCCCAAATGAAACCAGTCTCCATGTGGGCTGGTATGAGATATCTGCACTGAATTCAAAGTGTCCAGGTTCTGTTTGATTTTGTACACAGAGAACATGGATATAGTTTGGGTGCAGATAGTGACTACTCATTTTAAATTCTTGGATGACCAGACACCCAGTGCGTTGCACAGTCACAAGCCTGGTGTTTTGTCACTGAAAGTCATCAGATGGTACATTATTGCTAAATGTAGTAAAACTGACACTATATGTGGAAGATAAACTTCTATCATCAATGATAAGACTGTTTGAGTAAAAAAAAAAAAAAAACAAACTATTAAGAACCAGCACTTTGCAGTGGTAGTGGCCTGCAAAAGAAAAAAATATTTAGCTGTGTACTGAAAGTGTGTACAGTTTGTGAAGGGCTGCAAGGAATGACATGAAGGATTGGGACACTGAACCTCAGTGGGCTTTTATGAATCCAAGTGGAAGAAATACACAACGTGTGCCAGGAGGAATAAAAATCTGAGTGAAATCCAGATGCCAACTAGGCACAGAAAATAAAATCTACATATATGCTGTCATTTTGCAAAAAAAAAAAAAACTTCCTGTTAAAGCAAGTCCAGCATATCAAAACCAAAGTAAGGTCACTTCTTAACACTGCATGAAATGCACAATGCCTAAGTTGGTACATGACCTTCTTTACCAAATAAACCAATTTTAGTAAGTAACACCAATTCATAACAAATTTCAGAAGTGGTGATTTGTCCTAAAATAATTATTCTAAATTGCTCAGTGGTCACTGCTGGGATTCACCAGTTGACTGCAGCCATCTGAGGAAATTTCTGTTGCTGAGATTGGAAAGTATTTTAAAAAGGGAATCTAAGAAATACTCATGCAGTGCAGTTTGGTGTGCTAGCCTGCTATCTGCCCAACATGTCACATGGAGCAGGTCAGGAGTGCAAAGCAGATGGCATGGGCAGCTGCAATGGACTGGACCTCTGCACTCAACAGATGGCATCAACAGGATACAAGAAAATCATTGGTGTCCTTGTGGACCTGGGAGCACAACAGGGTTGGTTTCAGGTGAAGCACCGGTTAAACTTTTCTGAAAATACATTCTGAGATCACCCTGTTGTGATTTGTGGGAGGGAGTGAAAAGAGAGATAATAAATAAAGTAATGAGAAATTAACTAAATGCAAATTATTTTATAAAAACATGGTGTTCTAATTACAAAGATTTTAATTGCAAGTGTTGGTAATAAGAAAAATAATTAGTGGTGGAATTATGCCTGAGGATAGCAGTCAGAAGTTATCTCATGATACTATCAGTTCAAAAGATAAGACTTAGCATGAATGTTGGATGCTCAGTGCTTTTTTGCTTTCCCTGCTTGTGAGGTGTTAAAACAACCATATTTGCAGTCAGACCATATAGCATCTACTGATGCAATTTCTTATGCAGATCAAGAGGATAAAGATACAATCCCTGCTCAATAAATGTAAGATCTACATTCCAGTTACGTAGCAAGTAGAAGGGTGTGAGGCTTTGTGTGCTTGGTAAATACCTTGAAATTACTTTTTGGGCACACTATTATCGGCATAACAAATTCCTGAAATACATTTTCATAGATATATGCTCACAGCTCCTCCCATCTAAAAGAAGTTTGGTAGGATGTGTGGGTGTTCTTGGTAAAGGAAATTTGGGTGCTTGCATTGTAAACTCTGCACAGATATATTTTATTTAGGTTCTTAAGTTCTCGTGGCAAATTTTATTTATGACAAATTGCTCACAAGTCACTTAGCAAAGTGACACTGTATTCTCACGTTGAACCAATGTATGAACGACTATAATACCAGGAACAATTTATGCAGAGAGTCAAATATCTGCTGTTCACTGAAAATTTTCAGGGGTGAAGTCACCACGGGACTATGATGGCCTTTGGCTCTTACTCAGCCAACAGCCAGCACGAATAGCTGTACACATGAGCCTTTCAGGAAATCTTGGAGTCATGACTTTGCTCTTGGAAGTCTCTGTTGCTCTTTCACTCTGTGACCAGTTTCAGGTGGATAATGTCAGTGTGAGATAGCAGTGGAGTGGGGTTTTTTATAAATACTAAGAATAGTAAATAAGTAATAAAAGTAAGAGTAAAAACAAAATTGTCTTTCCTACAGCCTGGAAAAATGTTGCAGTATTCTAATCAAGGATCCAAAAGAAGAATATAAATTTTCATGCTTGATGCAGAGATCTGCAAATATGGGGTATCCTTGGTCCTTCCATGACATTCAGAGGTGTCACACCAGTCACTACAGTAACACTTTTAACACTAGGGCAGTTGAGACCTTCCAGTCAGGTTGTTACCAATGGCCTAGTGTTTGAAGCAGAAAGCAGAGTGGTCATCTGCTGGTTTTATTACCCCCTGTACAGGGGTCTTGGTTTAGGGCAAATTTGAGAGGAAACTTCTAAAGGGGTCCCTCTAGAAAGACAGATTCAAGTGGCCCCTCTCCCAACTGGTTCAGGAAAAGATTTCTTTGGAGAAAAGTGGAAAAAAACTGTTCATTAAACAAGCAAAGCACTCACAAGCACAAAAAAAAAAAAAAATTAATGACATTAAANAAACAAGCAAAGCCCCCACAAGCAAAAAAAAAAAAAAAAATTAATGACATTAAACAATAAAACTGTTTGCTGTTCTGAAGAGATGGCAAATTCAGAAAGTCCTTGTCATGGGTGTAACTCAGCTCACTCAATCTCTCATCAGTCCCCCCAATGCTGGGAAATGCCACATCCCAGGCCCCGGTGGCCCACAGGTGTGAGTTCCTGGTGCTCTTCTGGGCTTTAAGTCCAGAGCAAGTTTGAACAGTTCCAAGAAAAAGAAAAACTACAGTTCAGTGAACATCACTGCCTCAGCTAGCTAAAAAAAAAACTAAATAAAAGCAAAGGAGAGCTCTCTCTCGCTGTCTGTCTCTGCTGCAAACAACACAGTCCAAGAGAAGGATGCGGGGCAGTGAGTGCAGTTTCTGGAAACAAACTTGGCGCTTCTCCCCACCTTTGGTCTCAGAGCCAGTCTTAAAGGTGCAGAACTCAACATCCAGCATAAACAGAACAGATGATTGGGGATACAAGCAGCATAAAGTCACCCCAAGACAACAGGTCTTGTTTTTCTCTGAAGTTCATTCTGAAATGCAAGACACATCATCGGGTTTATGATTTTTCCATCTGCCTTGACAAAAATATGAGTCAAATGAGACTAATATGGTCGTGGTGCCAGAAGAGTAAGAACAATAATAGTAATAGCCTCTCTGTTCATTATGATCGTCATTTTATTCTCACTATTGCACCAAACAGTATAATTTATTGCAGTAATATGGCCTGGCTATGAATGATTATATAAATACATATGTTATCTTTTTTCAGGGGTTTTACATATTCATGCTTTCCTGATGAAAATATGTTATTTACCAACAAGGAGAAGGTCTTAGATGCGAAAGAAAGCAAATTTATTCTCTTTGGCAGCTATCCATTTGAGATCCAAGCAGGGTATGAGAAATGCATGCAAATGTGACAGGTGCCTGTTGATACTAGGATTCCTGCGGATCATCTATTAAAGCAGCACTCTGTTATCATCTTCTGCATTCTGATCCTGAACTGTGTGAATTTACACTTCATAACAGATGAATCTAACTTTAAAATATAGCCAGTTGCTAAAGACGGAAACTAATTCTTCAGGTAATGCATCTCAAATATTCAGAGCAAAAAGAACCAATGTTGATTTACCATCTGAATAGACTTTAAAACAATGAATTCTTAATGGTATTTCTTAGAGTTTGGGGACTTTTCTTTCTATAAAGAAAGTCAGCAGTTGAAAAAAAATTAAACTTGTAACTCAAATATATTTCATAAAGCAATCTCTGCTTGGTCTCCATCTCACAAAAGATGGACCCAATCTTGAGGATATTTGAGCATCCAGGTAATTCTATTCAACATCAAACTGTCTGCAATACTCAGTGATTTTATTCATATATGTCAGAAGCCAGAATTTTCACTTGATCAAGGACTTCAGGATCAAAGTGTCTAAATTGCAAAACATGTTACTATAGTAGAAATTTTCATTTTGTCTTTTGGAAGAAGTTAATTCTGATATTGATTTGTAGACCAGAATTTTACAAATTCATTTTCCATCTAAGAAAATAAATTTAAATTTTACCTTTGCAGAGCCTTTATCTATTGTGTGATCATTATAATGAAGAATTAGGTAAATGGTGACTTCAGTCAAAATTCATGTTAATGCAGTACGTATTCTAGGCTCTTCAATTCAGTGAAACATTACATTTCTTGAGCATTTAGCATCTAGCATCCAAAAGGCAGATTCTAAATATTTTGAAAACTATTTAGAATTTAGTTATACCTGACACAAATGTATCAATTCATTATAAGTAATTTTTGGAAGGCTGCTGTAACACAGTTCTAAATTAAAAGTAAACGACCAATGATAAAGCTATTAAGCAAGCTTCTAAGTAAATATTGAGCTTAAACCGACACTAATGTTTTATATATATATGACTGCTGAATTTTGCTTGATTAATTTCACACTTACATCTGTTACTCTAGCAAAGCATGTCTGAATCATTCTTAAAAGAAAATTTTTAGTCAGGTTTTTTTGGTTTGTTTTTTTCGTTGGTTTGTTGTTGTTTTTTGCTGCTTTTTGTTTTGTTTTGTTTTCTAATTTTTAATCTTGAGAATAAAATTGTGAAATTCTTGCAAATAGTACAGCTTTGCTCTAGTCATAATTTTCAGGCATACTCATCCAACTTTAACCTGACCACGCTCTCATTTTTGGGAATTATAAAGCTTTCACTGCAGCAGAGCTGTGCTAGCCCTGTGAACAGCTGAGATACACCTGTGAGCTGTTTTACACTGGAAAAGATCAGTCTCCAAGTGATGAAAGAAAAAGAAATCAGCTGGTTTCGTAGTTGACCTGAAGTATTTCTTGAGGGGCTGGTAATAGGAGAAGAAAGGGATGTGGCCCATATGTTAATTAGTTAATACCTTTCTCTTAATTACACTGATTTCACAGAATCACAGAGTGATCAGAGAGGGATGAGTGAGCAGCACTGCTCCCTGGGTGTCTGATCCCTGCAGAGCATCCAGAGGCAGACAGCATGGCTGGGCCAGGCAGGTTGACTTTCCAGGGAGATCAGAATCTTTCTTGGCTCCCACAGACACATCTTTTATGCTATTGTAAAGTTGAACGGAAGTGTTTTCAGTGGCAGTCATGGTTCCAATAGTGGTCCCTGCTCTGTTTTCAGTTACAACCTGTCTGTCTTGCAGTATTCCTGACAAATCATTTGTTGGTGATGAATATGTTCCCTAATGACTTCCTAAACACTGGAAAGGGAATAGTGGCAGTGGCACTTGGAAAGAAAAAAAATGTTATACGTATTAATTGATATCTCTTTGGTTTTGAACGCTCAAAGGTACTTCCAATTGCAACTTTCATCAGACCTCCTTTTTGGTCTTAAACTTCCCATAATTTATTGACTTAGTTTAAAATAATAAAAAAGGCTTATAAGGTATAGAACATTATTGATCGTGTTGAGATTAAAGGAAATTTGAAAAATACAAGAATCAGAAAAAACAGCACTCTACAATGCTTTCTCATTAAAGATGTTATGGGGTTTTTTGAGAACCTTGCATGATGCTGAAAAAGGAAACTATGACATGCTGAACATTAGTTTTAAATATTGACGTTCACATAAACTGAACTTTGCTAATTTATAGTCATAGCCTTAGGATTTATTTCTGTGTAATCACACAGCCTGAAATATCAGAAAATTAAAAAACACAGAAGTAATGTTCTGCCATAAACACTTATATAGACCATTATACTGTTTAGAATACATCTGCATTTGAAATGGAGTGTACTGCTCCCATAGAGAAAAGCTATATATCCTTTCCCTTCTATTTTAGACCAGCACTGCTGTTCATTCTAATTCTTTTTCTGTAGGGGACAGATATTTGGAAAAGAAAAATAATATTCTAGCCTCCAAAGAAATGTAGAGGAAAAAGAAATACTTTTCATTTAAACCATGTGTTTTAGGATCTTTTCCCTGATCCTAGCTGTAGGTTTACACTCTGACTGTGCAGATCAGGAGGAAAAATAACTTTCCCTTTCTGTTGCTTGGCTCTTAGTGAGGGAAAAGGCTCTCCAGGTGACAAAGCAGGTCCTTATCTGTGGGAGGTCAAGACTGTGGGATGTGCCACAGCATGTCCTGCCCTTTGGCTCTTACTTGCTTGAGTGACAACCCCCAGATTGCTTCATCTGGAAGTTAGCTTTGCCCCTTTTTAACATTCACCCTGTCTCTGGTCTTCCTCCCAAAATACCAGTAATAATTTTAAAGCTTCTTAAAGATCTTGGATAAATATATGATGCATCCAAGTGCCCTAAGTGAGTTCAGTGAAAGGATTTGATGATGAATAAGAACTATTTCAATTTACATTGACATTTTGAGACCTGTCATTTAGCCACCTTTAATAATTTTAAAATAAAGCCCTTGCAGAGCTTTGAAATAATTTTTTAATTAAAGTGTCATGTAACATCAGGTCAAATGCCTCCATAAATTTAAATCATGTTTACCGTCTTCACTGATCTTACGACTTATGAAGAAAATATTTAAATTTTATCTCCATAAATGCACTGACTGAACAACTATATTTCCATCTTTTAGCTCTTTGTTTTCTAGCTCTGCAGCACCCACACAATTATTTTGTCTGAAGTATTCTCAAACTACCTTTCTTTGTATGTTTCATCTTATTTAAAAACTGCTTAAACTTAAATAGAAGTGTCAGTTTCTGAATTGCTTCGCTACTTCTTTCCTTTTTTCCTTTATTATCCTTTTTGTAACCTTATTTATTTTATATTTCTAGTTAAAATGTTTTTAATTTCTTAATAAAATTTTCACTTAAAGTATCTATAAAATTAGGCAAAATTGTTGTAGCATTTTGATTATTAAACATCAATTGTTAAAACTACAAATGTTTTCTAGTTAAAAGTTGGAAAAACAAAATTTCAACTTTTCAATTTGGTTGTGACCCTCTAATCAATACAGACAAGCAATTGTTTTCTTTAAAGATCTAATTGCTCTGAAAAATCTTAAAACAAGCCTTTATAGAACAGAAATTAAATTGTATGTGCACTGTATACTTTTGCACAGGAGGAAGCTGAGTTATACGGACTCTTACTAGTGCAACAAATCCTTCTCGTTGCCAAAAATGCACAGCCTCTAAAGACATATCTGGATTTACCTTTGGCATCAAGTCTGAAAAACTGCAGCTCTTCAAGTAAATTATCACCAGCTTTGTAATCTATGATGTGCTGCTTTTTACCTTCTTGGACAGAGATCATAACTGAAGTTATGTCTTGAGGCACCTGAATTTTAAATCTGGAGATTAATATACTGCACCAAGAATTATTTTGTTTTAAAAAAATACTTTCGTCTATGTTTAATTTATATCTGTCATTAGCGGCAATAGGAGCTTGATTTTCACACTGAAAATAGAAGCAATCATGTGGTTTTAGTTCTGACTGTGTGTAAATAGAAAAGACTAACTTATTAGCAGATAATGAATATCGCTAGGAAGTAAAAAAAAAAACAAACTTTCTTGCATCCTAATTAATTTTACATTTAAACCAGTGTATTGATTTCCCTACTGTTTTAATTTTAGTGCTACAAAACCTTGACTTAAAATGTCTAGTGTACAACAGTGTAAACCTTTCAAATTTAGAGCTGTCTAAGGGTATACTGAAGCAATACAAGATACTATACTATCCAGCCACCTGAACACTGTCAGGTAAATGAAAAATTCGTAACAAGACTAAGTTTCAGCATTCCATAAAATGACTTCTCTATCACTGTCATTTCCAGGTGACTTACGTGCACCAACTTTGGCATTACATATTTTGCAAAGATGTCGGGTCAGGATTTGTCATAGCACTTCTAAGGAGGAAAAAAATGTTATTTGAGAAGTGGCATATGAAATTTCAGGGGATGTTACAATCAATTGCACAAAATCAAATCAACCTAGCATAGAAAATCAGCTCTATTATTATTTGTAAAGTGGTTGCCTATGGTTCAGGATAGATTTTCAGAAGGTATCTTAGAAGATAAGACAAACAGGGTGAAGAAATGCTCTTTCAAATTCACTATTTAAACTGTAGATAAAACATTATCTGTCAATGTCAGCTCGAAAAAAGTCTTAACATAAGCTTAAGTATTCCAGTAATAATAAGAAGAAAATTTTGAAGACTGTGTTCCCATCTACTAAAGCAGAAAGAAATTACTTTTTAGGACACTTAAACACACAGAAATAAAAACAGTATTAAGAAAGGCAAAATTAATCTTATTGCTAGTTTTACCAATATGTCTCTTAACATACCAAGGCTAGGCACATCCATTTCTCTCCCTTTCTTGTAAATTGTGAATTTTCTTTATCTAGGTCTTAAAAGGCACATTAATAGAACAGCTTTAGTGCCCATATTCTGAACGGCTTTGTCCTCCCCTAACTGTAGACCCCTAAGTGGAGAATCTCACAACCCAAGGCATCCTGTGGGTACTTGCAGTGGGCAGTCCAGACCTTGGCTTTGCTCATGGTTTTCCAGAGCACCTGTTTATCTACAAGGATAACTTCAATTCCCTCCATTTACTGCTCCTCTAAGTGAATCCAGCTTACAAAAATGCTCCATCACTGGAAGTGTTCAAGGCCAGGTTGGAGGGGGCTCTGAGCAAGCTGGTCTAGTAAAAAAATGTCCCTGCCCATGGCAGAGAGGATGGAACTAGATGATCTTTGAGGTTCCTTTCAATCCAAACTATTCAATGATTCTGCAATTCTAAAATCAAGGGAAAGGCAGGGGAGAGCTTGCATTTTCAAACATTTTTATCTGCAAATGATTTCCTGACAACTGATTCTGGTCAGAATGGAGAACAGATGATGACAGACTGCTGAGGCGCTCTTCAGACACCCTGGGGCTTCTCCCTAAGGAATCTGACTGACATTCCAGAGTTGGAAAAAAAACATGTTCAGAGATGAGAAGAGAGGATACAAACTGAGAAAAGGAAAGAGAATATTGATGATTTTCCTGCTTTGCCTTGATCTCAGTTGCCTATCACCACCCAGCATGAGTTGATTGCTTTAGTGGAATTGAGGTGTCTTTGCTTGTGTACAGGTACTGTGGTTGTGTATTGCATAGACATAATTTAGTGATGGCTGTAGACTTTTGTAAAACAGGGATTTTAGAGGCACAGGCATAATAGCATTGAGAAAAGGGAGTTCTTTGGCTAATCAGCAGATATCCTCTTGTGGACACCTTGCTACCATTGGGTTAATTAGAAAACAGCTGGCACTGACTGGGGGGAAGAGGGAAGTATAGGGTGGTAGAGTTTGCCAAATCCCTATATCGCTTTATTATCTTTCTCTAACCTTTTAGCCTTAATTGCCATTTTAGGAACTTAATGAGATGCATGTTTTCTGAGCTATACCCCTCAAGTGGTAGGAAATGGGTTTGCTTGGGTAAGTGTGTTGAATCCTCTGGGGTTTCCTTTGAACTATTCAATTTAATTGGATTACACCAGGGGTCTGACTGGGTGTGATGAGGGCTCTCTTCACAAGCCCTTGATTGCTTCATATTGGGCTCATCCTCTTTTACTTCAACCTGGTGAGTTGTAAAATGTGACAAACTGTATATCTTTAGACTTAGCAAAATGTAAAGTTTGCAACTAGGGCAGGTTATGCTGATTTCCAAAGGAAGACAGTTAAAGAGAAATATGGATACATACAGTATCTCCATTAACTGAGGTGTCTGACAGGAGTATAGTTTTTTGAGCTTGTGAGCTGAGTGATCACATTCCCTGGTGCCTAGAAGAAGCATTTCATAGCAAGGATATATGGAAAAGATGAGCACAGTAAGAATAAGATCAAGAAAACCTGGGTTTAGAGCTAGTAAGAGAGGACAGAGCAAGAGAAAAAGAGGGAAGATGCTGAGGAAAGATCTTAATAGAAACCAAGCCACACAGAAACTTTCAACTCCCTGTCAGTGTGATGGTTGAAGAAGTGCTCTGCTGGGAGGGAAACCTGAAGAGGTAAAGAATTAAAACCTTCTGGAAATAAGCGCAACTGTATATGAGAAGAAACATTATGTGGACCACAAATTCATGCCAAAAATGCCTGCAGGTTACGTAGCTGTTACTCTAACTCACTTCCAGTAATAAGAGATATAAATGTTTTAGAACACAGTGCAGAAACAGCTGCCCTGAAGCACTGAGAACATAAATGAGGTGAGCTACTGTGGTGTGGACAGACAATATATCCAAATTTTTGAGCAGGATTTCCAGGAGGAAGTCACACATGTATATCCTGCTTTCTTCCCTCTCCCTCCCAGAGTTACCCCACTTTCCTGGGGGAGGTCACTGCATGAATAGTGATAGTCACACACATGCGGGCCCAGTCCTACTGCAGAAGTTAATAAAAGAAAATAAAGACAACAAGGCTGTCACTGAAAAGCACAAATATTAACATTTTACTGCAGGAGTGGATTGGACCTTGCAATGAAGAGACTACAAGATTTCAAACCATTCTTAGTATTTTCTGAACTTCAGTACAATGTTGTTGTAAAGTAAAGCTGGCAGTGAAGTTTTAGGTGAACTGGTTTGAAGTTACTGCATCATTAACTGTGAGATTAAAACTGGTGTCCATGGGAAGAAGGAAATCCAGCCATTTGTCTCAGAATCTATAGTTCTTGGTGGCTAAAAAGTAATCTGAAGAAAAATGCAATAGGATAATTTTCTGAGAAACAGGATCCTTTTCTCGACATACAGTCATAACTATGGTGGAGATACAAAATTAGAAAATATTCAGTCTCTTTAAATCCTTTCTGGTCTTCAAAGATGTAATAGGTGAAAGAACTGACAACTGAGTGGCTGAAGTGCATTAGCCTGAAATAACAGTAGGAAGGAGCTGAACAGCAAGAACAGTATGCTTTTGGAACCTGACTGCTGTGAGCAAGGGAGAGTTGCTCAACTGAGGAGGCAGAAACAAACATGAAGACAAAATACTGTGGTTTTCGAAGGTTTTTTTTGCTGTATCTGTGCATAACTAGATGATCTTTGAGGTCCTTTCCAGCCCAAATCATTCTATACTTCTATAATGAGTTTGCATAGAAGCAGCAAGTGTTTCGATTTACCTACTGGTATGGTGGCATAAGTGACTGCAATTTAAATAGTTATTACTTTAAAGCCATACAATACCCCAGAATGTTCCTGAAAATTTTTAATTTTGCCTGTACACTGCTATAACCATGACATTGCCACCATGGCAAAGACTTTAGGGTGCCTACAAATAAAAAAAGGCATGTAATAAAATTAATTAAAAATTGATTAGATGAATGCTGTAAAACTCTACAAAGGATTGACAGAAAAAACGGATATAAATTAGGAAGTAAAAGGAGGATGAGAGGAGAGGAGAAAAATTTCATGCAAGTTTCACTTGGAACAAAGAGCAGATTTTGAATACCCATATAAGACAAATTTTTTAAATCTCCAATAACTAGAAATATTTTAAGGGAGTTATAGTTGTAATATTTTTCTTAATAAAAGTGCAAACATATTTTATGTTTAAAAGTGTCACAGTAGAAGTAATTTTGGATTTTACAATGACATCAGAGGGAAAAAAAAAGAAGAAAAACCAGACAAATTTATAGTTGTCATTTGAAAAAGCATATAGCAATATATAGGAATTGTAAACACAACATTATCTACAGCAAATTGTTAAAGTTATGAATTAGTACATTCAGGCTCTTTACGTAAGATAAATAAATCAAGAGATGTTTAATTCCGTGGTTAAAGCACAGCACTATACTATATATGCAGTAGGGAAAAAGGAAGAATTTAGAATAAAAAATCAATGCTTGGCTAGGTCTGTGTGTGGTAAATATAAAAGCATTGCAGAAGTGCAAGGGCTCTTTGCAATTGTGTTCACAACCTAATTAGGGTGGTAATTAGGACACAGGTAAAACCACAAAAGGGAAAAAAAAAGAAGGATGTTAAATTTCAAAGAATGAGTTTCAGAAGAATGTAAAAGCACAGGATGAAATCAAGTAGGATAAATCAATAGAGATAAAGGACACAGAGGGAAATGGAAAACATTCAAAGATAAATTAATGTATGCCCAAGGGTTGTGCATGTAATCTAACTAAAAATACACCAGAAAAAAGCAGGCTAATGTTGATAATAAAGAAGCCCAAACCTGAAAATATATACTCTAGTAATAGACAAGGGACTGTATGAAGTGAATATAACTGAAAAACAAAAAGTCAAGGGTTAAGCTCATAGCACATTTACCAAATTTTAAGAGTGTATTTTCCATTTAAAAATATATGAAAATCTCAAAGGAAAAAAAAACCTCTTGAATTTGGAAGTAATCAGAAGAAGATAAAGAATGAAATAATTACTGGGAGAGATATGTTAAGTGCAAGATGCTGAAAGAAGGAACAAAAACTGTCAAAATGTTTTGGGTTCAAAGCAGAAAGTGTCATGCTAGAGGACTGCAACTCTGATATTTGCTTTTTACAATACTGCATTATCTTACTGCGAGGGACTGTATGAATCCTAAAATTAGTTCTAAATTTCTTTGGTAAATTCAGCCATTTAAGCAGTCAATTTGTGGGTAGATTTATAGGTAGCAGGTACATTATTAGAAGATTGACCTCTTGCTATTATTGATTTCTATACTATTGGTTTTGGGCCCAACATCCTCATAAAAATAACAGTAGAAAATTACAGGTAAATTACACAAATTCTCAGATTTTCACTGTATATATGCTTTCGATGTAACTTTGACTAACATTAGAAGTTGTGAAAGCTTGAACTCGTCCAAAGTTTCAACCTAGAAAATGGAGTAAAACTAGAAAAATTTAAAATAAATTTGAAGAAGTGCCAGATTTGCCAGAACTGGAATTCAAAACAGTGAATCAGTTATGTCTCCCTGTGGTAATGACCATGGCCAAAACCAAACCTGCTTGATTTAAGTTTTTCACGGCGGCCTCCTATTGTCCAAATTTCCCTGACAGCTCCATTTCTTCTTCCCCCAAGTGTAAAGGGAACATCTGTACTGAGAAGACCAAATAGGATCACAGCTAACACACTTAACTGAGATGCCTAAAGGAGTGGGAGGTTAAATCAGATCTAAATATAGTTTTATTACCATAATTACAAAAAACAATTGCTCTCTGTACTGAATAATGAAATGAGAAAATCGAATGACTAACTGCCTGAATTAAGTTGATAAATGCACTACAATATAGTAGGTAGAATGGATCCAGTGAGATAGCTGGTTGAAAATGAGTAATTGATAATCATTTTACACCAGTAGTTCTCACTTGCTACAGCCCATAAACTATCTTTCTGTAATTCCCCCATGTATATGACCTTTTTTTTTTTTTTTTAACCAAGTAAGAAAATATCTTGGCTTGACGGAAATTCTGTTCAACCCTGATAAAAAGTAATTAAAAAGCTAAAGTAAGGGGCAAGAAAAATGTATGTTCCAGGAAGCAAGAACTCAGAAATCTCCCTAGCTAGAGGAAAAAGGAGAGGGATCAAGTTTATGAGTTTATGTTTTAATTTTGAATCTGGTCCTCTAGGTTGTTTCTTTACCATTTCATGTTAATGTGTCCAAAAAATCAGATTTATCTTCAGATCTGAAAAACACCCCAAACTGAGCTTATTAAACTATCTGATAAAAACTAGAAAAAAAAGCAAGGTGGAAATGGAGGCTGTTTAGAAAACCCTTCCCAAGTGGCAAAATAATTCAAGAGAACTATTCACATTACCTAATATTAAGAGTTCCAGATGCAGACAAGATAAATGTCTGTGATGTAAGTTTCTACATGTATATAGGTCTAAATTTTGAGCTGAATCAAGGTTTTATCTTGGGACTGAAGTAACCCTGTATCCCTAAAAAAAAAAAAACAGGCAGCTTTAATCACTTACATTAGGTGAGATGAACTCTGCCTTAGTAGTACCCATCTTTCTGTGTGGACTAAGGGGGAGAAACTGTCTTTTGTCAGAGGTATCTCAACTGTACATTTTTTGTGAGACAACATACCCAGACCAAATTCTTCATGACAAGCAAGTGTTCAGACCCACTGACTAAGCAACCATGGTTCATTTTGTAGTTCATAATGGAGCAGAGTAGCCACATGACACTTTTCCCTTCACTATAAGATTTGTATTATCCACTCTAAGCTTACCATTTTTCACAACATTTGACAATTAAAATCTGAAGCACATAGGTGAAGAGTTCATACTTGGCTCTCTCCAAAGTACAACTGATGTGTCATAGATGTGAATTCTGACCTCAGTGTACAGTTCTTTCAAAATGTGTGAGCAAGCCCAAAGGTTTCCTTCAAAGTGTATGCGAGTATAAAACAAAATAGTAGTAAATTATTTGACTTTTAGTAGAATCAACACACCTCTAATGACATAAACAATCAACACTTCCCCTTCCTTTGAGCTATGCTGCCCAGAAAAGAAATACTTAGCTTTATTCACAATCACAAGAAGTAGCAACTGGACACTAAGGGGATATAGTGCAATGAAAAAGAAAACTGCACTCCGAGGTCTATCAGTAGAAATATCTTCACTAGGAAAAAATTAAATAAAAGAAAAGAAGAATGCAGTTTGTCATCAGGAAAAAGGGTCCAAAATGGAATATGTAGAGAATGGTTGAATATGTTCCAGCTCTAAGAAGAGTTACAAAAATAATGCCTGGAAGAGAGTAAGAAAATGCTTTTGTTTTCTGTCTTGGTACTTGGATGACCTTGGCCAACAGCTGAGCACCCACCCAGTCACTCACAGAAAGAGAATTGGAAGGAAAGCTGAAAAACTGTGGCTGAAGATAAAAACTGTTTAATAGGTGAAGCAAAGCTGCATGTGAAGCAATGTAAAATAAGTTATCCATTCCCTACTTCCCACCAGTAGGAAGATGGTTTAGTCATTTTCAGGAAAGCCAACCCTGAGCACAGAGAGTGGTTACTTGTGAATACAGAAGCCATAACCGTGAATGTCTCTTTCTTCTCATTTCCTTGGCCTTTTATTGCTGAGTGATGCATTATAGGGTCTGGAATATCCTTCTGGTCAGTTGGGGTCAGATGTCCCAGCTGTGTCCCATCCCAGCCCCTTGCCCACCCCAGCCCCCTCACTGTGGAGGCAGCATGAGAAACTGAGAAAGCCAAAATGCCATGCAGGCACCGTTCAGCAATAGTCAAAACATTTGTGTGTTATCAGCATTATGTTAATCTCAAATCAAAAACAAATCACCATATGGGCCACTTTGAGGAACATTAACTCCATCCCAGCCAGACCCAACCAGTATATTATCTGAGAAACAAGAATAAGGAAAGAAAATATAAATTTAAGTTGGAGGATAATAACACAATATTTCTTTCTGGGACTTAAAGAAAGACTTTGCAAAATTAGAGCAATGAGATTCTGGAATTCCTCTTCATTCAAACAGGGAGGACAAAATTAATTACTTTTAAGATGCAGCCTTGTAATTTTATGAAAAGCTTTATATCTTAAGAGTCTTGCAATACCAATTCTCAGTGGCCCACATCTCTTCCAGTCCATTGTTGTTTATTGTTTGGAGAAGATTTTAAGAAAACATATTTACGTTAATAAACTGCTTTTACTCCCTTTTCTTTTCAAGAATGATAAACAAATAGCAGAGAACTGTAAACAAACAAAAAATCTGAAGTACAGTCTGCAGGTAATTTGGAATTAACTGAGCTCTTTTATATCTATTTTCTCAGCTTTCTTACTGATAGCTGTTTAGCTGAGGTAACACAGATAGGAATGGCCTGGGAAAAGCCGCCCATCAAGAAAAGTAAAATATTCTGTCAGCATATGCTGGGCTCCCTGCTGCTGAAGACTGCCACTAATTTAAAATATTTTGAGTGTATGTCCAATGACTGCAGGTCAGATATAACCTAAAGGCAAAAGAGCAAAGGCACTTCCTTCCCAGCCAGAGTGTGACCAAAGCCTTCTTCCAGGCAGCTGAGGATAAGCAGCATGCAGCAAGAAGCTACTTGAGATAGCACACCCTGGCACATTTCCTTATTGATCCCCGAAGTGGGGATGGAAACTAGCTTCTTTAATCTTCTGAAATGTGCAATTTGTCTCCAATCGTTCTAGACAACTTCGTCCTGCGCACCCAATCTATTTACAGTAGTTCGAATAGGCTAAAGCAATTTATAGTCTCTGCGGAAGATGGAAATTCCTATCCCTCACTGCAGAGAGAAACACTTCTAAACTACCCCATAAGTTCTCTGACAGCCTTCTTACTCCTCCCCATTTTTTCAATGGGAGGTAGTTAAACACATCATTTATAAGGTGTTCTAATGGGGTATCACACTGTTTTTAAGAGATTTGGACAAAGAGAAATTATTTTGGCTGCCTTGTGAGTGAAACCTGACGGCCAAGCTGAACTAACTCCACACAAAGATGAGAGGGGTTTTTTTTTGTGTTTGTCATGCTCTTATATTTTTAGAAAACGAAATTTAACAATAAAACTTTACAATGTAAAAAACCTCATATAGTTCTTCATCCTCTTGTTTTTGAGAGCTGAATTAAAGTGATGTGGGAATTTCCTATGAAGTCTGTCTTCTGTCAAAGGACTTCATTAACATGCCTCAGATAAAGTTTACTGCTGCTTTCTTAGAAAAGGGCATTGTAATACCTGGAGAAAATATATTATTACCATACTCACAAACAGAAAATAAGATTGTCAGTCTGATTGAAAATGAATACAAGTCTTTTCCCTGGGATTCTCTTCTGGATGATAAGCACTCACAAAAAATATTTGGGGAAAAAACCAAAAAGTTCTCTGAATTACTTTGAATTACTTTCCCCTAGCAGCTTTCCCTGTATAAATACTTTCCTCTTCTAAGGTGCCACTTGTCTTCACAGCTTTGGAAAACCTTTACTGAAAGAATAAGAGATTCCGGAATTTACTCCCTGGCACTCTTCTAGAGATGTCGGTGCTCCGTTTGTAGTGCACAAAGACTGCCCAACACTTCAGACAAATGAATCCTTCTCTTTGCTAGGAGCACCTTTAGCAGATATTCACTTTGATGTTACTAGTTCTTTACAGTCAGCATGAGGATTACACGCTGAGAAAGGATAAATCAGTTTTTGTTGACACCTGGAAGACTAAGGCTGAAAGATCAGCCATAAAGGCATTTCTTAATTTATAGTTTTCCCTGAATTTCCTTTACTCTAGAAGAGATAATGCCAGAAACCTAAACTCATCAGGAGTGGATAATGTTTCTAGAACTCTCTTCTCTGCACTAGGATGCACCATTTTCAAGGGTGTAAGTTTTACTCCAAAGAAAAAAGGAAAAAGCCTTCTATATATGTTATGAAAAAATGCATTAGAAAGTTTTAAAAAAATTAAATGAAAAATAAGAGATTATCTTAGAGAGGTATTTTCTAAGGTCTCATAGAGGTCATACATAGAGGAAGAATGTCAAGCAGCACATTTGAGATCTCAGATCTCTCAAGATATATGTAGAGAGATCAATGTTGCAGAAATAATATTATAGTATAAGATTCCCAAAGCTTCTTGTTCCCCTGGATATGCATGTGCTAGATACTCCAGCTTTTATTACAGTAAAATAAAAGTTAAATTAATGTCAGGCTTCGTTTCATGTAAACTTTCTCCTTCACATGTGTCATTTTGCTTTTTCAACACTTACGTAGGGCCCATCATTCACTGACTGAATTTTGCAAACCTAGTTTTGAATAAACTGGTATTTTTTAATGCTCTCTCAACATTTCAGTGCGCTAAAGACTACCAGAAGACTGACAACATTAGAAAAGGAAGGCATGAGAAAACATTTCCCAGCACAAAAGTTCAAGAGTTAATATACAGCTGTTGATGTGGAGTTTGATAAAAGAGTTTCATGCAGTAAGATGTAACCTTAAAGATTCTTTTCAAGTACATGCAGTTAATAATTTGGTTTGTCTTTTGTTCTTGTACTCCTAAATGGGCAGTAATGCTCATTGTCAGTCAGCAAGCAGCAGGTTGTATTCTACTTTCTCTGGGTCTGGTCTGGCATGACCCATTTGTCTCTAGAAATGCTATAAAAACCGCCTGTCATATGCTCCTCTTTAAAAACATTTTAAAATTATTTTCAAAAACTAAGAGTATAATTTAGAGATGTTTTAATGGCCCTTGAGCAGCCTTCAGATACATATTTGGGGTAGAGGAATGTGGAAGGCCCTCCATGGAGCTGAGGATAAGGAGGCTCCCTAAGTAGACTCCAGACCAGTAATGACTAGCTCCCCTGAAGCCAGATGTTTTATGCAATTGTCCTCAACTTACCCCTGTGCTAGACAGCCATTACCAGGCAAGAGGTATCACTGCCTATTGTACTAAGTCTGGATCCCTTCGGTCTGTAGTAACAAGCAGTCTCCCTGGCACGATTTGGCTGACAGGCTCTGCAGATTTTTCCCAATTTGCAGGAAAGCACAAAGGAAACCTTTGAGGTAGCCCTTACTGTGCTGGCTGGTTGCACTCACTGCTGTTTCAATGTCCTAGAAACTGGAAAATTGGAGTTTTTACTCAGAAAAAGCATTTCTTCCCCAAACATTAGTTGATAAGTATCCCCAAAACCCAGTCTTGTTTCAAAAAGGAATTTATCATCAGCTGACCACAAGTAAGGAGGATGAGGATACCAGAGATATACAAAATAATTGAACAAGGATGAGATAAAAGAGACTCACTATCATGTCTGGTGTAGCCAACAAGGGCGGTAGACCACAAGTGACTTTAGCAGAGCCCTTCAGGTGTCTCTGTCCCAGACTCCCACTCCAACAGTGTGTACCAGTTCAGTAACAGCCCTGGATCCCTGCTGGCTCTGTACAGCAGTTCCACTCTGCATCCTAGCAATAATCCCTTGGACCAGGAGCCCTGCTGGAAAGCAGCACTGAGGCATAGAGAAAGAAAGCTCTGTGAGCTATAATGCAGTACCCATCAAACTCTACCTCCTCTCCAAGTCAGCCGTGCCAGGCTTGGACGAGCTCCATGCAGAGATGTTTGGTTGACTCTGCATGGTGCATGGAGGCCAAGTGATTTTAGTTTAGGCTCTGTAAACTGGTTCTGAGCCAACTTGACCCTGCAAACTGTAAAGCCACCATCCCACAGCACTCTATAGTAGCATATAATTCTTGCCAGACCAGAGTTGTCTCTGGAAGGAACCAGCTTGGTGTCCCTGCATCTGCAGTTCAACTAACCCACAGCTTGTAAACCACTCACAAATAGTAGAGAGTTGATGGAGTAGAATTCATTTCACCCATGTAAATTCTCATTAATCTGCAATTTCTAAGCAGGAAACTGGGGGGAGGGAGGATAAAAGACATTTTACTGAAGTGAATCCAAGTGAGACATTAAGAAAGTCATTACATTAAATTGCAGGAATAATACATGAAGCAGGATGGTTTTGGAAATTAAAAAAGCCTCTGCTCTCATAGGCTGTGGTATGAATTATAACTGGTCATTTTCTGTGTGGCTTCTTGGGTTGGGATAAGTGGAAGAAACTTACTACAAAGAACTGGAACAAAATGGATTCTTTATCATAACTGTCAAATCAAAAACAATCTGGCCAAATGCTGCCACTCATTTAACAACTAAAGTTCTGAAAATAATTCTTGGATTTATTATTGAACAGCCTTCTCTGCTCAGCAGAGCTGCTTTACACAATCACTCACTTATGTAATTTCTGCATATGTATCAAAATAAACATTCACTCTTCAGTGGTCCTATTTATTCTCAGCTGTGTATTTAAGTGCTTTGCAGTGTCTTTCATCTCAGAGCAGGGAACGCATATACTTTCATAGTGCCTACTGGCAATCCCTACTTGGTGTGGCATAACTAGCCAACTAGTTTTTAAGAGGTGGTGATTGGGCAACTGTTCTCAAAAACAGTCAATAAATGACAGTGTAATTCTGTTTCCATGGGAATATGGCACCAAAATTTAAAAAATTATCTCATATGTGTCAAGCAACAGACCTCAAAGGGAGCAGAAGAGAACTTTGGGATGTTAACATGTAGAATAGGATTGACTGGAAAGGCAAAGCTAATAATTATAAATAAGAAAAAAATGCTTAGATTCACTGATCCTTTTTGAGAAATGTTTCAGTTGCTAAGAACATACCTGATATTTTATAGGACCTTGGTCTGTTTATTCAGCATAAAAGGCAACAAATATATAATTTATACTTAAAATAGCAGCACCTTCGTGCCCTAAATAAATTTGGGAGAAACTAAAGAAAACAAATATATTCCGCTTCTCAATTTTTTTCATGCTAGTTAAAAATATCAGTGCTGAAAAGAAGTGATAAAGTTGCGACAAACATTCAACTGTACTAAAGTTGCGACAAACATTCAACTGTACTAAATTCCTGGACAGTATCCATTCTGTCAACAAGCCAGTCTTATCAAGGGGGAGGAGTTGGATGTATTCTTATGTCAAGGTGTCAAGGTGTTGTCCTGTGAAGATGCCAATAAAAAGAAAAAAAAAAAAAAAAAAAAAAGAAAGCTTTGCCAGTACATATGGTGTAACTTTGAAGAGCAGCCTTGAAAGTTTATTTTTGACATGTCTGCAGGACGGATTACTCATGTTGAAGTAAATCAAATCCTTAAGAGATCCCCTAAAAATAAACTGCTGGTATATGTTCCAATATTTCTATTCCCAATGAAGTCAATGATCAGACTTGTTCATTGGCAGAAGACAATCTAAGCATATTTATGAAGAAAAAATATAGGAATTATAGAAATGCTTTTAGAAATAGCTACAGAACTACAGATACCTGTTGTGATACCTTTGAAGGGATGAAGCCTCCTGCTGTGCATTATTTGTGGGCACTCATTTTCCTCTCTTTCCCAGAGGAAGTCTGCTGACATAGGGCTTGAGTGCTAATGAGTTCCTGCAATTCCCATAACTGGTATAACAGATGCAAAATCCCATCCGAATCAAATGTTTGGCTACAGGAGGAGCAGGAAGAAGCATCTGGGTTTTGGCAAATGAAGCACTGCTCAGCATTTCACTTCAGGGGGCGAAAAGAACCACAGGGAAACCCTAGCCTAAGGTATACTTTCATGTTCAGCATTAATGTACTAAAGATGTAGTTATTTTAAAGCAATAATAAGCAAAGCCACATACCTTAAGAAATATCACTCAATGCAACTGTGAAAATCCCCTTTCTCATGCATGCTGACACTAAAAGCAAAACCTTTGGATTCTGTGTACAAGACACCAGCATGATGCAGCTTTGTGTTTAGACAATGCTGCTACTGACTGGGCATATTTCTGTGAAAAAAAACAAAACTAGATGAAGGGGTAATAAGAAGAAAGCCATTTTGACTCATCAGACAATTATTTTTCAGAAAGAGTGTGAGAACCAGGAAAGGACAGTTTTTTAACCTAGCAGTTCCTCTAGCAAAGGTGTCATGACTTTCATATGAGCTCTGGGAAATGTATCATTTACATATAGCTCTTAGCACTTTTTCACTCACTGGCAATACTGTTACTGATATACTGGTGATCTGGAAGAACAGAACACCATGTAACCTTAATTTACTATAAATTCAGCTCTGATTAATTGCTTTACTACCATATGACACCTTAGAACACAATCCTTGCCAGTGTGGAGTTTTACATGATCAGAAAAAGAGCTTCAAAGGAGACATGAAGGCAAGTGTGTTTTAAAGACATCTTTGGTTTGCATTACAAGAAAAGATTTAAAAAATAAATCTGTGGTTGCAGCCTTAATATTTGATTTGTAAAACTTCTACTGACTTCTTAAATAGTTTTGCTAAACCTTTGTTAAGTTCAGTTGCTGCAACTTTTTTCCAAATTCCTTTGGGGTTTTGAGTTCCTACTGCTTCAAACAGAAATCTGTATGGTTCTCAGGTCAGACTGGATATTCATTTTGTCATTTACTATCCACTTGCTGGTGATCCTGAGGAGCCCAGTATGCTTTAGTAATAGTCACAGCATGCACATTCCTGTGTAATGGGGGTCACTGGCTCTAGCGTAGGCAGGACTGTTCTGCTCTGCCGAATCACCATAAAGCTGTAACCACTCAAACTGCTCCCTATGAGCTGAAGGGAGAGGGGAAAGGATGCACATGGACAGCTACCACTATTTGGTGTCCTTATTTAACTCTTCTGAAAGGGGCAATTACAAGGTTCAGTTGTCTTAATGAGGGCCAAATCCTTTTGGTTTGATTTGTTTGCCACACAAATTACCCACCCTAGGACATCCATGCCTAACTGCCCTAATTTTCCTTTCCAAGTATATAGTGGGAAGCAATGAACCATTCTACCACAGAGGATGAAGATATGACTGTATCTGTACCCACTAGCTTGGCTATAGCTTTGATGATACTGCAAAAACATTTTCTGCTACTGAATTACATATATATATATATATGTGTTGCTTTTTCAGCATTTTCCCAACCCTATTCTGACTGTTTGGCATAATTTGGAATCACCTATAACATATGTAATAGAAAGTGCATGTTTGTGTGTCTCATTCCTTTATTTTTCCAGCAATAAAGGCTTGTGAGTAAGTACAGGTGGCAGTTCAAGGGCATGCAGTATGACAATGCAGAAGGAGGGAAATGAGAAATGAAATTTCATTAGTTAATTAATTCAGTCAGTGGTTTTATGTTTGCAGTGTCTGTAATTTCTTTGAAGCTATTCCAGATATGCAGCTATACCACAATTCCTCATTCTTTCCTGTTCTTTCACTTGCAATGCATTCTTCTTCTGTGAAGTAAAGATCAAATATATCTACAATAGTCAGGGTGGTTTAAAACTGAGCTGGAGACATCATACTACGTCTGCCTGAACTCTTAGCTATCACTAGCTACTTGTTGTCAGTTAGGCATAATTGAGCACACATAACACTCATTGTTTTAGTAAAATGATCAAAAAAGGACGTAGCATCTCTTGCCCTCAGGTTTCTTTAAGGAATTTTTTGGTCTTTTTAGTCTCTTTTTCCTTTAATGAGTAGAACTGAAAAAGCTAATTATATTATCACATTGAATCAAACTAAGCAGCTCACCAAACTATGCCAAGGAAATAATAACACATTGTTGGGGTTTTGTATAGGTGATGTGGATACATGCTTCCTCACCTTCTTTCTCATGTTGAATGCTGCCGATTAAATGCAGGACTGCAGAGTATTGTTGCCAACAGAAGTCTTACCACTGTTTCACCACATCCTGCAATGTTTGCAGAGGCAGCAGACATTTTACTTGCACAGGCGTCCCAGACAGGCTATTCAGAACTCAATTGGACTCGGCTCTTAAGCGACCCAAGCCACTTTTGAAGTCGTATCTATCCTCAAAGCTAGGCCCAGTGACTTCTAGATGCCCCTTCTACTCTAATTAGTATTAGGCCTAACATCCTAGTAAGTCGTGAATTAAGAATTTTCTTCTGGAGTCTTGGCTCACTAAATCTCTCAGATCTGAGGAAAAATCAGGCTATTCAGGATGTTTCTGAGACATCCTGTGGTTGAGTGTGTTTCAGTTTTATGGTTTTGTACAATATGATCTGTGGGCTGTAACTTTTAGTGCAATTAAGGGTGAGATGCTGTCAAGGGAGACTTGAAAAGGTCTCTGTCTTACCTGTTCTTTTGCGTAGTTCTTTCAGATCTGTAACTTGTGGCCTTTTATACTCCTTAAACTTTGGTTTAAGAAGAGGAATTAATCAAATTAGATGAGGATTACTACATATCTAGACTGGGCACATTAGGCTTATTTTTAATATTTATATTATAGTATAGATCATTCTGGTAAAGATGGATTTCATAAAGATGAATTGTGCTTTCAAATGCTTGTTTCTCTCAGATGGTGACAGCAGATACTGCCTAGATTAAGAGTTAAGCACACCTCTAAACATCTACATTTATAGGTTCCTGAAGTTAGGTGAGACGTTACCCAGAATCTTTCCATCTAAGACTCTGGGTAATGGTTAGAATCATGAGCCTTGATATTCTGTGGACATTTCTAAGCTTAGGTTTTTTGTAACTATCAGGGTGATTCTTTTTCAGTTCAGGGAGTCTTTAGTCAGAGGCCGTAGCAAATCATGTCCAGGAGTAATTTTGCTAGAAAATTCTATTTTCCATTCCCTCCCCTGCTGCATATGGACTGTTGCATGTTTTGGGGAAAGGACTTGATTTAGAGATGCTGAAAACTGCATGCACTACTGAAGAGTTATATGTTTGTGGGGGTGAGGGGGTGGGGGTTATTTAAAGAAAAAGTATTCTGCATTCCAGGCTTCTGATGAAATTCTCAACTGGAATTCAGGAAAATATTCTCTTTTAACCACTTTATTGGTTATATCTGCTATGTGTTAGAAAAGTAAGATGTCCAGGTATGGATTGCCTTATCATCATACACATAGTCAGAAGATTTCTTAAGAGAATCTTAATGTGGTAGAGAAGGACTTAGAAACTGGCTGTCTACCAAAATTATACTGTCTCTGGCTTGTTTTTGATCACACTCTCAAATACATCCACTGTATTTTCCACTATCAGCCTTAGATGATAATTGTAATTTCTATAAATGTGAATGCAGTCAAACTCCTGAATGCAGGCAAGCTGGGAGGGTAGCTCAGGGTCTTTCTGTCTTTTGAGGGGGTGGAAGGATACTTAGTTCACCTGGAGAGGACTGTTCCTTCATTTTAGCTTTGCTCCCCTTTTAGATTTCATTACATCCCTCTTCTATTTCTTTGCTTTTTACATGCGGCCAGGACTGAAGCTGTGCAAATTCTTCACTGTAAAATGGAATAAATTAAAATTTCCTTGCTTCAAATTTCCTTATATTACTGAAAATTGAACCCAGATAAAACAAAAGACATTAATCTCTTTTCTCAGTAAGGATTTAGGTTGAAAATCAGTGCAACTCAACACAGATGGAAGAAGAAAACAAACTTGCTCCTTTCACTCAGATCAATATTAAAAAGAAAAATTTGTGTGATGCTTCTGTTCAGGAATGCAGAATGAAACAAAACAACTGTCTACCTTACTGGAAACTGAATCCACTGAGTGTTAGAATCCTCTAATAGTCATTAGTCATTCCCCTTCCTTTCAGCTGCTAACCAATTTTTTTTTTTTTTTTAAATCAAGAAACCTGTAAACAGTGGAAAAGAAATATTTCATTTAGAATTTTCAATGCTAGATAAATTTGCATTTACTTCACTTCTTAACTTTTTTGTCTCGCTTTAGTTTTCTCTGTTGTGACAGTAACAGCAGTAACATTAATACATAATTAGATGGGTAGGAATGTGCTCAAAGTCAATAGCTTGTAATAGCTCCTTTGGAGCCATAGTAAAGTATCTCCTATAGCAAATACATGGTTATGGACTTGTTAAAACAGACATTAGTTATCCAGTAGTCCATTATGGCTCCTTGTAGTCTACCATTTGAGTAGCTCTATATTTAGAGTCATATTGATCAGTAATTAAGAGATAGCATGGTGGCAAAATAGAAATATACAATAAATAATCTAAAAGAAATTATTTCTTGAAATGGTAGAATCATCAGGAACTGGCAAATGTGTTTTATATTGTGTTAGTTTTCATACAGAAACAAAAAAATTCAATAAAATTACAACTGATATTTTGAGATTCCCTTGTGTAGGCTAAGAATCTTACTTCATGCAGAATTAATTTTTAAAACAGATCTATCAAAACTAGGAAGGAGTCAGGCAGGTCATCCCCATGTATGCAGTCGTCATCTCATTGTAAAAATTAACAATAGTGAATGTAAGCACTGGTAAAGGGAATTCAGCCACTTTTAATTTTATTCATCTGGAGCTTCTCCATCTCTCATTAGTCTGCAATACCATACAGGTGAGTTTATCCAATTTTCTATTTTACAACTATATTGGCTGAAATGCAGTTACAATAATCAACTAGTTACAAATGGTTAAGTCTCTATTAGAATATGCTGTGAAAAGATGTTCAGGCATGATAATCTTTTAGACTACTCAAAGAGCCACCGTAGTACTAATCCCTTAAGGTTTTCCCATGATACTCAGGATATTGGGACACAATTACATATAAACCTAAAAAGAACAGCTATTCCTTACTTGTTTTACATTTCCCTCCACAAGGGGACTGCAATATTATTACTTGTGTTGTGTGTAATGGAATTGTTTAATTCACAGTAGCTCTTGCAAATGTGAAGATCTTGTTACCATGCTGGTGCTAACTGAGCAAAAGAGGGATGTTCTGCTGTGAGCCTATTCTTCTAATTGTTCCAATCCCTGCATTAACATTAATTAGCAAATTTGTCTTTCAGTTTCTCCCACATGAGGCATATTCAGTCAGGGTTGGGTCAGTAGGGAATTTAATTATTTTTATCAGCAAATTGGATTTTTTTTCACCAGGTGTCCTTGCTTTGGCTCTCTTTTTGTTGTTTTTTATTGGTGGGGGTTTTTTTACCCAGAAATTTTTGATGGTTTATAAAACTACAGGGGGTTTTTTTGTGTGCAATTCTCTGATACAGAGGTTGTTAATGGGATGATATTGAATAGAAGTGCTGCATTTGTAAAGAGTATCAAAAGAGAGGTACTGTCTGCCTCACTGGTAATTTGTAAGCAGGTAGTTCTGCTACAGTAAACTTTCTTCCGTGTAGACTTTCAGTCTAGTGGGAATATTACTTTACAGTAAACCTGCCAATAGCTGGATGTATAAAGGCCTGATATTTATGGCTTAAGCAGAAAGGGTATCAGTGTGTGAGAATTCAATTCAACAAGGCTAATCTCAAATGCAATTAATGTTCACATTCTTTATGTGCCCCTGTGGTAGACCATTTGCCCAAGGAATTTATTGGAAGTGATACATTTAATTAAACTTCTTGAGACACTTGGGCAATGACATCGCTTATGCGACAAGGTACCCCTTTTGGAAAATGGAAAGAGGAACAGCACAATTGTTGTATGCAATCTATACTGCTTTACATTTAACACAGGGTAGGTGGGTTCATGGAGGCTGCATGATGAGTGCTGCTCAGGAAAGGCAGTTTCCTCATGTTCTACCAAATGCTAAATAAAAATCAGCAATGTTTTGATCTTGTGTCCATTTTGATTTAGCTATATGTACTGCGTGAACAAAGCAAGGAAATGCGCTGAACTGCTTGTAGGAAATAAAAATGTGGCTTTCTGTATTTCACTGGGATTATAACTTTACTAATAAGAAAGCAAATTTTCTGCCTACTTAGCATCTATTCTTTAACTTATTAACCATAAAGTTGTAACCATAATATAACCAGTGCCAGGGACAATCATGGAGCAGATCGTGCCAACTGCTGTCACATGGCACGTGCAGAATTAGCAGGGGGTCAGGCCCAGCCAGCACGAATGTGTGAAAGGCAGGTCCTGCTTAACCAACATGATCACTTTCTATGGCAAGATGAGCCACTTAGAGGATGGGGGAAGAGCTGTGGATGTCATCTACCCAGACTTTGGTAAAGCCTTTGACACAGTCTTCCACAGCATTCTCCTGGGGAAACTGGCCGTTCATGGTTTAAAAGGATGCACTGTTCATCTGGCTAGGTGGCCAGGCCAAAAGAATGGTGGTGAAAGGAGCGACATCCAGCTGCTGGCCAATCACCAGGGCTGTTCCCTAGGGTTCAGTATTGGGGCCAGCCCCATTAATATCCTTAGTGATTATCTGGATGAGGCGATCAATGGCACCTTTGGTCCATTTGCCGGTCCAACTCCCAAGCTGAGTCAGAGTGTTGAGTTTCTAGAGGACAGAAAGGCTCTGCAGAGGGATCTGGACACACTGGCCCAATGACACAAGCCAGTTATCTGAGGTTCAACAAGGCCAGGTGCCAGGTGCTGCCCTTGAATCACAACTCCATGTTGTCCTATAGGCTTGAGTGGCTGGGAAGCTGCCTGGCAGAAAATGACCTGAAGTGCTGGTCAGCAGTGGCCAAACATGATCCAGTGTGTGCCCTGGTGGCCAAGAAAGCCAGTGGCATCCTGGCTTGTATCAGCAATTATGTGGCCAGCAGGAGCAGGGCAGTGATTCTCTCTCTGTACTTGGCACTTGTGAGGTCACATCCCTGAGTCCTGTATCCAGTTTTGGCTCACTCACTAGAAGGACACTGAGGGTCCTGGAGCATGCCCTGAGAAGGCAATGAAGCTGATGAAGTGTCTGAAGCACAAGTCATGGGAAGAGTGGCTGAGGGAGCTGGGTGTGTATAACATCAAGAAAAGAAGGCTGAGGGAGGACCTTGTCACTCTCTACAACTACCTGAAAGGAGGGTGTAGTGCATGGGAGTCAGTCTCTTCTGCCAGGTAACAAGTGATAGGAGAGAGGAAATGGTCTCAAGACATTAGGAAAAAATTCTTCACTGTAAGGGCTGTCAGGCATTGAGAAGGCAGCCATAGGAACTGGCGGAGTCACCATCCCTGGTGAAAATTCAGTATTTAAAGTACATGCAGATGTGGCACTCAGGGACATGGTTTAGTGGTGGACTTGGCCGTGCTGAGTTAACAGTTTAATTTGAGATCTTGAAGATATTTTCAAATCTAAATGGTTCCACAGAACTTCAATTAATGAGAGACTCTGTCTTGCTACCAAGCCATCCTCTATTTGACGTTAAAATATGTGCAGCTGCAGAAATAAATACAAGCATTCTCATAGAAATTTTATTTTTATAGTTTTCTCGTGCTTTTTTTTTTGATAAATCTAGTCTGTACTAGCTCACTCTATGCTGATTCTGCTCAAGTCAGATATTCTAAGATAAATTATACATTGCAATAAATTATTGTCAATGTTTGTCTTTAATATATCTGTTTTCACAGTGTTCTAAGAGCTCAGCTGTAAAAGTGAAATTTGTGAATCCTGGCTGGGTGGGTAAAAATTTCCTTTGTGAATCGTATGTCTAAGGAATTCAGGAGATTTTTAATCCCCATAGCCTGTGTTTTGGCTCACAACACTTGCTATTTGAAAATTACTCTCTACAGAAGAAAGAAAGGATAAAAATAGATATGTAGGTGGATGTCTGAAGGGAAAGAGAGGAAAGAGGAATTTTGGTTAATTGTTTGCATGGACTTTATAGATTATTAATTATTTCAGAATTTTTCTGCAATGGCCCACATATAGGAGGTGAGATATTTATGTTGAGATGGCTAGGAAGTTTTGCTCTGAGCCTATAACCCCTAATATAAATTAAATTCATGTTTCAATACCATTTTTACAATTACAATTTCTTCTGAAATCTCATCAAATAAAAATCTGAAAGCATAAAATAACAAGAAAAAACATTATTGATGAGACTCATGAGCAGAATTCTGCAGTGATACCAGTGTGCCAGACATATCCTTTCAGAGAATGAAAGCATAAGAATTGTGATATGTTGGTCATTTTTTTTTAAATAAAAGCATTTAGATTAGATTTTTTTCAAATGCAGACAAAAATACAGTCCCAAAATATTAATTGTGAGAACCATAAAAAAGCTGGATCTCCTGAGTAAATGTAATTATCCCCCCCATTTTGTATGCATTTGTTTGTATCTCATTCAAAGACATATAAAATATTAAATATTTATAATAGGAAAACTGATTATTTTTTCACATATATGTATGCATATGTATCAGGAAAAATACACGTGGAGTATTTAATGCTTTTAAATCAGAGTAAGTGATACTTTTTCTAGGGTGCTCTAAAGTGAAATTTTATATTAAACATGGGAAACCCTTCAAATGTCAATGGCTGAACATGCACTGCCTCTTCAAGTCTGTCCAGGCTCAGCTGGAAAAGAAGGCAGATGGTTCTTGAGTAATATGAAAGCATTCTCTTTTTTTGCCTTTGTGCTTTCACCTTTTCCATGGTACAAAATACCATGAAGAGCTTACATGTGTTTTAAAAATGCCATATTTCTCCTGAAATTAAACACAGGTTACTGTTGGGGATTATTCTTGTCTGTAGGGAAATAAGCATAGAGAAAATTTTCATCTTTGAGAAAATGTCCTAGTGCTTGATTAAAAAAAGATATATAAGGAATAGGGATTAAAGAGACAATAGCAAATGAGAATATGTGTGCTAATTGCATCCCAGTATGAGTCCATGCATCTTACCAGGTGTGAGCGTGCCAGTCCGAATTCAATCTGCAGAGCTGACAGTAAGGTTGTAAGGTATCCTTCTGTCTGGTTAGTTAGGCTGTCTGTTCATCATGGGGACATGATGGATGCTAAATTCAAATGAAAGGTTTCAGACGCCCAGACAAGGTCTGCTGAAACCACTTTGACAGTGTTTGTTCTTAAGTATTACTTTAATCTATGCAAAATCCTGAAAATTTGCAAAACATAACCTTCAGTCAGCCAGATTTACCATTCCTTCTTTTTCAAGGAGTCGGATCATAGGTTGGACCTCTATTAGGACCACCCTTGGACCTTCTTTGTTGCATTTCTAGCCCAAGTGTGATTCAAAGATATTTAAGGCTCCCAAACATTTCACAAATTCTCTGTGATTTATGCAAAAATAGGACAGAAAAAACTTGTCTTTCACTGACTTGATGAGGACTTTTCATTTAATACAGAGTCTTTGGAAGGACAAAGATAATTACATTATCTTCTACTATGGTACTCTGGGAGAGCTGTTTAAAGTCACTTGTTCAATTTGTGTAGTCACTGGAGTGGTAAAAGAGTGCTATATTACACAAAAGAGACAAGTCTGAAAAGTTTTATTGTTTTTTCTTTTTTCCTTAGATAAATACAGATACATCTCACTGCCTCTTAAAAATTCATGCAAAGACAATATCACTTACTTATGGGAGACTTTTAATGATGCTTAGCATTTGATTCTGCGGTGGAACATAGAAGCATAATTATCCTGCCACTGTAGAAAGAACATTACTTACCAAGCAGGAGAAATTCAGATATTACCCAGAAATAAGAGCATCCATGAAAAGAAAAGTATTGGTACAATTATCCCAGTAAATATTATCAGAATGGCAAGACATCCTGTCATGGAGTCAGGAGGCAGGAATCTCATTTTCAAGGGAGTGATCTGAGAACTTATCTCTAAGTCTGATTCAAGCCCTATGGCTCAAGTGCTCCTGAGCACAGTCCAGCTGAGACCAGCATCTGAATGCTGCACTTCGCGATGGCCTCTGCTTAGAGGGTGGAACATCATATACAAAACTAATGACTAGTTCTTCAAAACAGAATGAGAAACAGACATTATGAGAATTAATTTGTACTGGTAGATAAAATAGAGGAACATAAGTTTATATTCTGACTTTTCTGTAGTGGAATGCTAAAAATATGTAGATAAATGCTCAATTTAAGTAAATAAATATGGTAATGTGAAGCATTAGAATCTGAGGAACTTGGGTGGTAAATCATTCTCAGTTAATCATAATTGTGTCTGTTACCACTGAGCATCATTTATTGGTATTTTAAGGTTTCATTTTATATGAATAATAAATAGGAATTTAAGATGCATATGCATCTGGAAAAAAATTATACTTTGAAATTTTATTGCTGCTTTTTTTACATGGCAATTTGGGAGTAGAATCTCTAAAGCAGACCTAAACTTTTTTTTCTTTTTTTTTTTAGGCGATATTAGTATCAACGATGTTCATCAGTACTATTATTAGTCTAACTTCAGGTAATAAAAATAGTTGCTACCTGTTTCTTCAGTCAGTTCAAGGGCTGGGACATTGGTCACCTTGGCTGTGACAGGCATCCCCCTTGTTCCTCCTCCTCAAGGCTGAACCTCTTTTGTGTTAAATCATTGCTGTACTCTCCAGCGCTCTCTGATCAGCTGAAGCAACTAGGAATGTGTGCTGAGCACTGACACCACTCCCTGATGCTTAAATCAAGGGCTTTTCAGTCTAAATGGTCTAGCTGTTCTCACTAGCTGTACTAGTCCCCGGGAGGCAGAGGGTACACAAGGTGTGAATGAGTGGCAGTAAAATCAAAATCAGTTTGAACAGAAGGCTCTTGTAACTGGAGAGAAAGTGGTGTGTTTCACACCTGCTGAATATCACTCCTGCAGGATGGAAGATCACTTAAATTTACATGGAAGACGTTAACCTGCGTATGCTGTATTTATCAGACCCAGATAATTTTGTGTTTTGTTCTTCTCCAGTGCAGTCTCAAGTTGGTGTTGCAGGTGAGGTGAGACAAGCTCTGGAAAAAGGAAATCTTAAGGTGTAACATAAAGTAGTATATCACTTGCAAAACAATCTCTCAGCGTGCTCTTTCATTGAAGAAAATAGTATTTCATATGCCATGAGAAGCTATTTATTCAAATTGATGATATTCTTGCTGTCACTGGGATTATTTAGAGCATTCAGGCTAAATGTCCCTAGATTTAAATACCAGAGGGAATCAAATACAGTTGTGTATTTGTTACCTTTTCATGTTCAAGAATGACCCTAAAAAATGAGATGTGTTTTCCAATGTCACAGGAGAGATCATCTGAAAATAAATCCTGAGTAACAAGCACAGTTTCCTCAACAGGTCTGTCACCTCCTTCCTATGAACTCAGATAGCACCACCTTTTCAGAGTACAAACAGACAGTGCTAAGAGTTCTTCCACACAGGAGAAAGTCTTTTGGGTGATATGCAGTTAAATAAAACATCAACAGTATAAAATATGTAACCACACTGAAGGTGTGATGTGTTCTATAAAACACATAATTCACCACACAGGCAGCAAAAAACTTTAACTACAAAATGCAGCTGCTCACATAAATTGGCCCTGAGGTCTATTACACTGTGTCTCCACACACTCTATTCTAAAGCAGATACTTGTTCAGAAGCCTGTAAGTTATCACTCAGCTTTGCATCTAAGCTGAAATACTAGCTAATGTTAAATACTCTGTAAAGCTTTGGCTTTCCCATCTTGAAAAGGCTTTAGTAAAACTAAATAGGATACAGAACAGAGCAAAGAGAAATAGGAATTCTTCCATGCTAGAAATCACTCTGCAGACCAACACATTTTGTCTTGGAATAGAAACATCTCCAGGGAGACACTGCAGTGACCTATAAACCCCAAGAAGCAAGGGGAACGTGCACAGGGAAATTATGTCCTGTCTCTCATGGTACAAGAGATGATAAATATCTGATTAAATCAACAGATAGCAGATTGCAAATCAGCAGAAGAAGCTGCTTGTCCACAGGTGTCATAGCTGAGCCTCAGACCTTGGTGCCAGATGGTGATGTGGTTCCCAGAGTTTACATGAGTTTAGAGAAGAGAATGAGTGGGCATATTAAAGTAAAATCAGATAAGGGCTTTGAAATAAAAAGATGCTCCTCAGTATGTGTCTGACCTGCTCTTCCATGCTTTCCTAGACATCTGCTGGTTCTCACTGTCAGAGCTTAGTAAATTATGTAAACCTTTGTCTGACCTGATACAGCCATTTACAGCTCCTAAAACTATCTTAAGCATCCGCAAAACTTAAACCACCTGCCTATGCATTTAATGCTACATAAATCAGGGTAGCAATTATGTGTGTCATATACAGTGAGAAGCAATATTTTTGTATCAGCTTTCATTTCCATGAAATTTGATAACACTTTTCCATTATATCCCATCCCATTTTCTATTTTGATATCATTTCAATAGATGTGATTTCTTCCATTAATAATAGTGGGAGACAATGTAAATCGTTGTGTTCAGGTACACAGCCTATTCCTTTGAAGAATAATATGGCATTATTAAACTGTGAAGTAAACCTATAAAATATTAATTACAGATTGATTTAGTCTGGCTGGAATTCAGCATTAATACTTTCACTTAGCGTTACCTAGGTTTTCAAAGTTATATGAGAAGGACAGTGTAGAGAGTCACAAACGGAGCTGAGGAATGTGTTTTAACTCTTCATCTCTAGAAACCTGAGGTCAAAAACCCATTGTCCCATGCAGACATGACAGCAATGTCAACCTGTGCTCTTGTGAATATTAGTGTGGAGCATAAAGCTACTGCACAACAGGATGAAAAGTGAAGTCTGCTGTGGGTCAAGAGTGCAGTGCACTGAGGAGAGCTTTTAAATTATCTATTTTATAAGTGGTTCTCAAATGAGTCTGAAAACTGAGAGCTCCTCTGAGTGATGGAAAGTGAAGTGAAATATCCACTTTGTCAGCATCTCCTGTTGTTGTACTGGAGAATTTCCAAAGCAATTAAGCAATACAGAACTTCACATACTTCTGTTTCTTGTTTCTTTCCAGTACTTTGTGCCATGAAATGGACATCCACGTCAGTAATGCAATATTGTAGTTCCATTAGCAACTGTTAAAATAAATTAGACTCCCAAATCCTGTTTTCTAGATATTTGGTTGAAGTACCTTTTGGAGAATATTCATCCTGCCTTGTTCTCTCTAAGGACTTTCTCGGTAGTTTCAGTGGCACACAGACACACTGGGCAGTTGCACAGCAGCTTCACGCTGTGGATCAGCCCTTCAACAAATCCAGACCATACTATTGCAAATCAGGTCTTTTGTCATCCAGACTGGGGACCTGTGGCAACGCACCAAGACTCTCATTTGACCAATCATTTGAAATCTTTGATTTCCTTTCCATGTAAACCAGGAAATAGAAGAGGGCCAAATGCAAGCCTGAAGTTTATCCTAGTGTACAGACATGGGATGAAATCCCAGACATACAGAGCAAGATACAAAACCTGGGAAACATTTTGATGTCATTCCAGGCCTATTCTTCAGTCATAAGAATTAGAAGTTTGTGGGTTTTTGAATGGTATGTCTCTGAATAGGAGCCAGGAGGCACAAGCATGCATGACCTTCATTTTCACCAGGAATGAAAGACCTGTTATTTTTTCATACTATTACATAAGTTAAACAGGATTTTTTTTTCTTTGCTTGTTTGGGGGAGTTATTTGTTTTGTTTTGTGTATTTGGCAATGTCCTTATACCCACATAAGGACCACATCATTTTTGTCAGTATAAATTTAAGCACATTAGACAGGATTTAAGCTGAGAAATGAGGAAAGACACTAAATAATGACCTATAAATCTCACATTATGAAATTTGTTTGTTCATTTTTCAGATCTTGTTCTTTGTTATTTTAGTTCATAATTTTACTGTATATCTAAAACATTTGGGTTTCTAATAATGACAATATTTTTGAAATGTGGGTTTGTTGGGTTTTTTGGTACAGAGTAAAATGCTCTAAAATACAGATCTGATTTAGAGCCAGTGGAAGAAAGATTAGTACTTTCATCCATTCCTCAGCTAAATTTACTGTGCTGTCTTTAAAACCTTGTCATGATCAAAAAGACCAGCTTCATAAAAGAGTTAAAGCATTTGCATAAAGGGAAGATTTGATGAGGAGTTTGTGGAACCAAGTTATGTCAAGTGTTCCAGTAGGAAAGCAAGCTCTCTAAAAATGAAGAATGTACCTGAGAACATTTTTTAAGATGACCATGTTTCATCTGCTATTTAACATGACTTCTGCAACGAAAATATGTAAGAGGAGGTATCCCAGCTGGCCAAGCATACTGACATTGGAATGAGAATTGTTTCCTCAAAGAAAACATATCTTTACCTTATGTGAAAGTTTAGTTTAGCCAGGCTATCTATGACATTTATTGGACATTTAACTTTCAATAACCTAGATGCTATTAAAATCAAATATGTTTTCTTCTCTTCTCCTATAATTAGCATGCGTCTCCTCTGAATGTAACACCTACCTTCCAGACAAATACGGAGAAGCCATTAATTGACAGGTAGTTTCAATAGTAGTAGTCTAAGACTTTTGAAATGTGTATGATTTAGTTGACAATTTAAAAGACAGGGAAACAAGATTTTTAAAAAAAAATCCTACCAATTTTTCAAGTACTAATGTACTTCATTTTTACCATTAATAAAAGAGTATATCAAAAAACTTTTAAGCCCACATCTAGTAAGAAATATATGAATGTGTCATTGTTATTTTTAATATATATGAGTCTATAGAGTTTGCCCTACAACCTAAAATGTTGTTGGGTTTTTTTAAATCACAGAAACAAACAATGTGGAAGGAAGTTATAGTAGCAATATGTTTTAAATGTATTATATGCAATGAATTTTTTAATCTTAGGTTTTTTGTTTGTTTTTGTTATGAACTTTCCATTAAAAGAAACAAAGGACAGCTTAAAAGACATTTAGTAATTAAAAAGCTGTACTCAGTGTCATCATTTATCTTTGGGTTTTGCTTATCTTGCTCTTATAAAATGCATACTGTTATGTTACTTAACATTTGTAGGGGAAGGATTTTTAAATGGCTTTTGATAATTAAACTGCAAGATAAACAAAATATTATATCATTTTAGCTAGTTGTTTCTAATCTCATAAAACAAGCAGGGGCTGCAGGATAAAGAACATTCTTGGTTTTTTTAAATATATTTTATGAGTTATCTTAGATTGTCTGGCATACAACACAGAATCACAAAATAAATAAAAATAATCCTTTGTGGTTAATTGTGATCTATGGATAACAAATCTCTTTACTTTTATTGCACACGCATATTATCCAGAAATGAAACACCAGCTTTCTTGAAAACAACAGAAGTTTAGCTATTTGTTTCAACAGAGGCAGATTTCATTCTGGAGGTATATCTGCAGTTGCAGCTGCTTTGTTTGTGATATAAATGTATACAGGTTAGAACACTCACCCCTGAAAATTTTTTTCTGTTCTTGCTTTACTACTTGTCACAGTCAGAAGTTACTCCCATCAAATCTCTCCTTAGAATTGCTTTCCTTGTTTTCACACCATAGGAAATCCCATCCAAGCTATCTTACCTACTCATTAGATCCATAACCAACACTAATTATCTCTTTTCCCATAGCCTACCTGGAACTGTCGTAAGAAATTTCTACTTTCCCTCTCCAGCCATGCAGAACAGCCCTCTGCTTCACCTTCTTTTACCACATTTCTGATATTAGCTTTAGCTCAAAACTTGTCTCTTCTGCTGTGTTCTTGGTGTTATCCCACTGTGCTTCTTGTCATTTTGACACTTTATATGAGATCATTTATGCCAAAGAAAGTGTCACTATTTACTGTTATAAATTCACCATTATTTTTTCAAGTTGGCCTATCCTTTTCACAAAGTGCTAGCTCTAGCAAGAAGTCCTTGCTAGCTTCTTTTCATTAAAAAAGAACTTTTTAAAGTGTTTTTCAAAGTGAAAGAGTCAAAGCCATTCACATGCAAATATTTCAGTAGAAAAATGTGATTATATGCATATAAAAATTACTATTTTTGCTTAGCAGTGAGTACACAGAGAGGAACTAGAGCCAAGCAGTTCAAATACGTCTGTGCAGAAGAACTTCAAACAGCATCATTTTAGAGACAGAAAAATATCTCTAGTTCAGGCAGATTCCTTTGGATGGATAGACCAGCTTTTTTTTCAAATTAGTCTTTTTTTTATAGAGAACTGACTAGTCCATTCATCCTTCAAAAACTTCTTTCATAAGAAAATGTTTAGTTTAGAACTCAATTTAAATTGTAGCAGGAACCAGCAAAAATTTCTCCCTATTTATTTTGTTGCATTCCAACTAAGTTTCCAGCCTAGGTGTTGTGACACAAGCACGTCACTAATTCCCGTCACATCATCCAGTATAAATCTGCGTTTACAGTCTTCATCCTAGAAGTCAGTGCTGCAAGTGTCTCTAAATATGTTGTCATTGGCATTAAGATTAACAACAGGACTTCTTCCAGCAGTGGTAGCCTCAGAGAGCTTGTAAAGCATTTTTTAATGACACAAAAATCCATATTTTGCAGAAAAATAGCCCTGGTTTTAGAATTTTTCTATACACTTCCACGTTATAAAAGTCTGAGGACCACTACTGCAATGTGTTCAAATAACCAGCATGAAATGAATCATATTCAAACATTGCAAACACTGCTTTTTTTTTTCTCTTAAAAAGCAAATATAAAGTGCTTGCAAGTGTTTTTTTTGTCAGAAAGACTTTAATTACAAAACAAAAAATGAAAATAATAGCATATAACCACCTATTTTAAAGATTAAAATTTTAAGTTGAAAAACTGCTTCTGCTGAAGACTTCAAAAGACAGCTTGCAGCCAGGTCTCAGTTGTTTGATAGGTATATGCTCAGTACTGTTACAAATTGGTAAAAGCCCATCTGAATCAAATTCTGAAATAGGCATCATATATATTTCCAAAATCTGAATTGAGTCTTGATATGCATTGAACAAAGAGTTTTGGCAATGTGCACTTTGCCAGCTCAATAAATAGCTCAGAAAACAAACAAATAACATTAGTTCCCTCATTTTAGGAGAATTTACAGTAGTAGGATCCCATATATTTTTCCCCATGAAAGGAGAAAACCAGCATCAGCATGAAAAGCCCACAAGAGTTCAGAAACTATTTCACTCAGAAGTTTAAATGGATAAAAATGAGTTTGTTCAGCTCCTAATGCTATGCTCAAAGCAGTCCTTTGAAAAGGTTGTTTCCATTTGTCTCTGTGCAGAAATAAGGGTTTGGTGAGAAGCTATTTGTGGTAAGTAACAATCATCCTTTCCCTTAATCAGTGCATGTTGATGAACTTCTATGTAGGCAGTTGATAGAAAATTCAAATTTAGGTATCATTTGAGTTGACCATGGAATAAATGCTGACTTAATTGATTATAGTCATGGTTTCTTGTTACGTGCCCTATTTTCAGAGGCCACTCTCTCACACTGAATTGTTCCAATTCTCCAGGTTTGTAGGGGAATGTCCAGCTGGTATTGTACAGAGAAAAGAGAGACTAAATTACCTTCAAGGTAGCTCCTCAGATTAGAACGAACAAAGAGATATACTTACTGTTTATGAAGAAAAGAAACAGGTCTTTGATCATTTATTACGATTGATCATTTTTTATTGAAATGCCAGGAGCTTAAAAGTTGGCTTCCAAGCCCCCATCATTCTTTGACAGAAGATCAACAGATCTGCACTCCAAAGATTCACCAACTTGAAAGACTTTTCAATATGCAGTATAAAAGGTCACCATCTCTTGATGAACAGGCTGAGGAAGAGAAAAAGTGTCCCTTTCAGCCAATATTTATTCTCTTTGATCATGTATAAACACCATTTGGCTGCACATTGTTTTCTTATTGCAAGGTTTCCCTGGTCAACTACAGTTGTCATCCTAGAACAATAATTATGATTTAGACTTTGAGTAGGTAACTCACTTCAGTATGTGGAGGTAAATCCTACAGCTTCAAGTGCTTACTTTGATGTTAACAGAATTATTTTATGAGCATAAGTTAGGGAATAATATGATCCATTCTGTTTCATCTTCTGCCTTTTTAAGTGGATAGCAACTTTACCAGACCATCTGTTTTCCATAAAATATTTATGTGTACATAAGAGAGAGAGAGAGAGAGAAAGAGAAAGAGAGGGAGAGGGAGAGGGACAGGAAGAGGGAGAGGGAAGTAGGACACCACAGGAATAGAAGAGTATCTGAGGGCAGCTTTAAAAATGCAACGTATGCAAAACCTGTTTGATAAAACATAAGTACAAATTAAAAGTAAGATGTGAAACCCCTGAAAAGGGTTTTATGATCATCAATACGTGCTAAAGGCAGTTCTAGTTTATGAGTTTTTTCTTTTGAAAGGAGAAGAATCTCACTTGTAATATTGATCTTTCATACCCAAAAGAAAAGTTAATAGGCAAATCAACATACTAATTTTTTTTTTAATTATCATGTCTGCTCAAAATAATTAATTGATTAAAGGGAGTTCAAAAGCAAAGCTTCCACCACTCAGTAAGGAAGCTGAACTCCATTTCATTACAACTTGCACCCAAACTTTAAGTATTGATTTAGCTCCGGGCATAAACAGTTATATTCCTGATCTAGATAGTGAAAAATGTGATTCTGAAAATATCCCAGGAGAAATCTTGCCAGACTGGTTGTGGTATCTGGGTTTAGACAGGCAGCGATCTCCTTCCAGAGGCCTCTGCTGACACACCTCACCTTTGACTGGAGATCAAATTCTGTGTACAGAATATTCATGCTATATCAACCAGAAGCGTGGCCCAGTAGAAGGAGATTTGCAAAGCAAACCAGTTGGTGCAGAGGGCCTGACACTCACATTCAAAGCATACAAATTTCAAAGCTGTGCCCTGGTCCCGAGCACCAGTGTCCAGTGATGCTGGGTATGCAGGGAATGTGATCCTGAAGTACATCTTCCCGTACTGCTGCCTCTCAAAGGGATTCAGTCTGTGTGTCCCGAGCCCACCCTGCAAAGTGAACCAAAGCACTCTAAGTGAGGACAGGCAAGGAATGTGCCTAAACAGAGTCATCTTGATCTGAATCAAAATATCAGAATTAATGTTCCCATTGAACTATTAACTATTATTAATAGTTCCCATTGAACTATTTCACTGGACAGCAAAACTTTCTGTTCAAACTGGATACCTAAATTAGGATAGTATTTTATATATGTACTCAAAACTAAAATTGTTGCAGTTTAATATTCAAATACTAAGAAGAGCTAAAGAGACTTGGCTTCTTACTTTTTTCTTTCCTATAATATAATCTTATGTCTTTTCGCAGTATTTTTCACATACCTTTATTTCATTGCCTAAGAAAAGGAATATCAAAATTGCATGTAGTAAGTACGATCAAACAAAATTGCCTTCAGTCAGAAATGGAACAATTTCCATGCCCATTTTACAGCAACTGAAATGAATAACAAAGCTTGCTGCTGCACTTTCTAGAGCTTTGTTCTTGGGTACCTTGGATAAAGCCCTTAAAGCCCTCACTATCTCTCCTCTCTATATTTCAGTGTGGAGCAAATTTAAGACTCTTCAAAGGACTACTGGGTGGGTTTATGTATTTTTTTTAGAAATTGTCTCCTACAATTTGCACCCATTTTGAAAAGAAGCCTCCTTGTATTATATTTCCTTGGAACTCCTCCATTTTTTCTACTCAAAACCTCTGCTTCTTATACCCTCCCTCAAAACCAATCATTCTAATAACATATCCAAGAAAGGCTAATTTTACTCTTATAAGATAATCATAGTTGATGTTTGTCCTCATGATGGGGACAACAACAAAAAAAACAGAGGTTTCATCTCTTTCAAAGAGTTTCAGGACGCAGGTGAATCTATAGCAGAAAAGCACAGTAATATATCAAAAATTAGTTTGCAAGTTTTTTTTCCTTATTCTCAACCTAGCCTATGTTTAAGTAACAGATCATAGAAGCAGAGAAAAAGGGAGTTAAAATTGAAGTTATTGGGAACACAGTGTCTGCAGGTCTTCCACAGAAACAGCTGTTTCTTTAAAAGAAAAAAAAAAGCAAAACTTTTTTTTAAGAGGGAACTAACCTGATGAAAGGAGGAGGGCGCATGCTGTTTTCAAACTCCAGTTTCACTTGACAATTTGCATAACAGATTAGCCTATGAGTAAAGAGATCATTTAACAGAAAAAAAATCAAGAAGGCAGCTGAATTTCTGCTTGCTACTGCCTTGCTGAGCAACCCATTCCCACAGCAGTCTTGTTGCACTTCTATGTAGGTAATTTAGGTCAAGTAGAATAGCATTTGGTTTATCTGTACAGCCAAGCGTGAGTGCTAAATGATGACCACTAAAATAAAAGGAAAATAGCCCCATGCTGTCATTGGTGTCAGTGATTTTTTAATACCCATGCTGATTTAGTCCGGTTTTAAACCCACGTACTTCATTTTGGTGCCTAAATTTAAGCAGGATAAATCAAAGCAGAAGAGAAAGAGATGAGATGGGAAGAGGAAGAGGTGTAGGAGGTCTGGACTCAGCAGAGGTGTGCAGGGAGGCACTGCACATCAGCCATCCTGGAATGGGGACTTGCAGAGGCTGCCCACAACCTCTCCATGCTAGGTGGTGGATGATGGCCCCAGGGCCACTCTGAACTACAGTCTCACACTAAAAAGGGTCACTCCAGTCATGTGAGAAGCTGAGCTTGAGCTGCTGGGGCTCAGCCATGCATGAGGAGCATGAGGAACACTAAGAAATTCCTGAGCACTTGCTGGGGAAGGGCTGGGGTCTCACTGCACCTGATGCTCAGGAGAGTCACAGTACCACTCGTGGCCCCGATGCATGTGAGGGAGCAGTGAGGGAAAGGAGGCCACGAAGAGATGTCCAGCTTTATGCACAACATTTCCCACTGCCAACAGGAAGCCACTTGCTTTTCCAATCAGTGGGTGTCAATAGTCAGAGGTAGCTAATGCCCAGGGCTCCTGCCTTTTGGATGCCCCTCTGGAGCTTGGCTCCTACGGTGATACACCAAAAGAGAAACATCCAGCAGCAGCTTGTACTGCCCTAAGACTCTAATTCTCACTTCATTGCTAAAGAAACCTACTTACACTGTGCCTACACCATCACAGCCTTGGAAGAAAATTGATATTTATATAGGACTAGTGACTTTAAAGTGCAAATAGAATAAATCTCCTATTACTGATGAACGAGTTTGACATTTGTGTCGGTTACACCATTTTACTTTTGACTTCACAGAATCACAGAATCATTTAGGTTGGAAAATATCATTATCAAGTTCAACTCTTGCTTTCCATTGTACGTGGATCACAATTCCAGTTCCTACTTGCATTTTCTTCTGCCTGCAGTAGGGAAAGTGTTGCAGAGTAAGCATTTAGTTCATTTTGATCAAAATCTGCACCTTGTATCTTCAATCAAAGTGAAACTGCTCATCCAGATGTAGTGTTCAGTAATCAGTAGGGATAATGCACAAGCAATCTATCAGTTAAAGCTGTTCTCTATGAGCCCTTTCATGGCCCTAAATTGTTTTTCATAGGCAGAATTGATGCATTACATTTTGTCCCCAATATTTCTAAAAAATAATTGAGTAATTTCTGGAATATTCCAATATTCCAGACTTGTACCTAGTTTTGAATCAAGTTTGTAGTGTATAGGTGGGGTTCTAATATTCTGCTATCACATAAAACAACCTCTGCATCCCCTCTGCAGCTTTGGTGGGAGTCAAATGCACACCCATCTGTCCAAGGTTCTGCATGCACTGCCACACTCCAGAGCTCAGCTGCAAGGACTGTCATTGTTCAGCTCACCCCTTACATTGCAGTGGTTTTTTTACATTGAAAACCCACTGGAGGGGAAAATTGCAGAACTCTACTTTCTGTAAACCTCTGTGAGCGGGAGAAGTTAGGTGAGGACTTCTTCTCTCTTCCCTGCCAGTATGGCTATTAATTAACATCCATAGTGACTTAATGGCTTCATTTTTACACACACATGTAAAAATGGGCATGATCTCTTGAGAGCTATACATTGGGCAGGAGAGTGTTGTTCAGCTCCCAATTGGACTGAATAACAAAAGGGCTGGCACAAACAGCTCTTACGGAAAACTAGTTTGTCAAAAAAAAAAATTTTAAAAAATTAACAGATGTGTCACATATAGGAAGCCTTCCCTATGAGAAAAGCCTTAGAGAACTGAGTTTGCTCAGCCTTGAGAAGAGAAAGCTTAGAGGAGACCTTGTCACCATGTTCCAGTATTTGCAGGATGGTTACAAAGAAGATAGACTCCCTTTTTACAAAAAGTTGCATGGAAAGAACAGGGAATAATGGGTACAAATTTCTCCTAGGGAAATTGTGAGTGAACACAAGAGACAGTTTTTCACAATGAGAACAATCAGCCATAGGAATAATCTCCCCAGGAGAATGGTGGATTTCCCAGCGCTGGACACTTTAAAGATCGGCCTGGACAGCATGCTGGGCCATCTGGTTTAGATTGTGCTAATGCCAAGAAAGGTTAGACCTGACCAATCCGGAGGTCCCTATCATATGATTCTATGATTTCATCTCCATTTTAGATTAATAACAATTTTGATGTTGATGTGCTTCGTACTGTGGGACTCTGCTTTATATGTGCAGGACTGGGTTCATATACACACAAAAACATATGCACACATATGCACTTTTGACAGAGTGCACATTAATCTCACATGGATTTTTTGGCACCGCCTGGCATACAAGAGTACCTACATGGAGATCCTAATGCTGCTGCAGTTTTTGCTTGTTCTCAGTACCAGGCAACTCATGATCTCCCAGCTCTAAGCAGGGGGTTGACAAGATATGGCTTCTCCATTATGAGAAAGGGAATATTCTGCCATCCAACTAGAGAGATTTCCCACTGCCCCATCCTGTAATGTGTGGAACTAGAGCAGATAATTGCTCCATTTTGCAAATTATGAAGCTGAAACCATTAAATAATTTATCTCGTTATTTTCTGTAGTGTTTTCCCTTTTCTGTGGGTAATAGTTGTAAATCATAATAATGTACAAGCCAAAAGCACATTTGCAAAATTCTTGAATTTTGCAGGGATGAAAACACAGCTCTCTGCTCAATTTCTTTGCTGGACTCATGTGCTGGTCAGTTTTAAGCGGCATAAATAATCAGACCCTGCGAACATACAAAATATGCCAGTAACAGTTAAGGTGGATAAATCTGTCTTGTCCTGTCCTTCATCTGTTATACATTTAACAAAAGAACAGAATAATATTTCCTCCATTAAATAAATCCAAGCCAAACTGTGAACATCAGCAAAAAGTCCAAAGTGTTTTTTTGAGCTTGTGTTTTTACAGAGCTGGAAGTTTCTGTGAAAATTCATAAATGTACTGTAGCTTTTGAGTTTATTTACCGCAGCTTGGTACTAGCAACTAACAGATACTAGGTTTTGCAGTCAGATATTCATCTGTGTGTCTAAGGGGTTTGTTTGCTAGCACTTTCAATTCTGAAATTCGTACGCACACGTTGGCAGATGTTTGTGTGTGTGCACACAAGTATGTAAACAGTTGTACACATATAAAGCATAGCCCTACAAAATACAGGTATATCTGCCTCCAAATGGGTAAAACTCCAATCTTCTGTATAGAAATACTGTAAGCAGCCAAATCCTCAGTAATCTAAATGATGAAAATAGGTCTCACCAAAGTCAATATAAAGAAGAAATTCTTTTGTCACCCTGCACTGTGCATTTTAAGTAACAGATGAATCAGAGCAGACTTTGCAATTATAATTCTTTGATCTTTTTCTCTAAAACAAATGATGACAGCTGAAGGCAAGATCTCATAACATGTGCCATTAATAGCGCATTATGGACAGCATGAAATATGAAATAAGAAAAGCATTGAAACAAAGGTGCTAAAGTTTTTAAAACTGTTACAAGAAGACAGACGGATCATTACTTGGGGAAAGCCCTCTGTTCTGCAGTTCAGTGCTGCAGGATTCATCAGCTCTGGCTAGAGAGATGCTTTACTAAACAGCTGCAAGACATTTATCCCCATAACACAGTCCTAAACCATGTTCTCTGCAGTTCTCTGCAGTCTGCTGCATTTTCCAGTAGATCCCTGGCTCTTTTGCTGGCATTAATAACAAGAGTGGAATAACTCTTTTCTGGAGATGGATCTGACACATGGTTCTTCGGGTGGCCCTTCCTCACTTGAGTGAACTTTTCTCTTGGTTTGTCTGCAACAGAGAAAGATTTGCTATCCACATGCCTTGTGGTGCACTGTAGAGAGGCATTTTATAGAAAGCTTAAGGACTGGAAGGCACCTGTCTTCTATGAAAACAAACACTTTCACCCAGTAATTCAGTAGCCTTGGATATGTGGCCTCTTATACTTCTCTACCATCTGGAATAAAAGAAATATCTATTTATTCTCTTGCCTTGGTTTCAGTAGCCTTGGATATGTGGCCTCTTATACTTCTCTACCATCTAGAAAGAAAGAAATGTCTATTTATTCTCTTGCCTCGAACTCAGATAAACTCTTGTTAAATAAAATGTCTTTCTGATGACCTCATCCAATTTGTGCATAATATTTGGGGGTAAATGGGATGTGAAGGAAATTGGTGTTAATTTTGAAACAAAATTAAATGCACTGTAAACCTTCCAGTAATATCTAGGGTTTTTTTCAATATGTGATCCAAGAGTCAAAAATGCAATTGCCTTCAGACACTTTCTTTTCCCCTAAACTATGTGTGCACTGCTTGCTGCAGGAAATGAGTAGGAACAGACAAGGTGCTCTACACTTCAGGCTGGGCCATCATTATCTTATTTCCCATGCCATCAAGCAGCGGGTAAGATGGACCTGAAGATTGATGATAGTTTTGAGAGAAAGGAAAAAAATGCAAAGCACACAAAGACCTTTTTTTTAACTTTTTTTTTTTTTTAATATTAACGACTTATCTAAGAGTTCAGGGACAATGTGAGGAAGTGATTGGTGTAAACTGGAGACCTGAGTGTGAAACAAAGAAGCTGAATGTGGACTAGGGTATTTTATCTGATTCTCAAGAACATGCACAACACAGTGCAATCTCTTCGGTAAGCAAATCATGAAACTACTAATCAAGGAGTATGCCCTAATGGCAAAGGGATAAATAGCTGCATAATGGCAGTATTTATCTAAGAAATTAGATTTTTTTCGAACAGTGTAAAGCTCTACAAAGCAATCACATATAAGAAACCCTTAGATGTATCATAAGTGGCAATAAAGATAAAAATGCATCTTTAACTGAACAAAAAAATAAAAAGTCCAGAATAAACATGTCTTTAATGGCCTATGTCTCCATGAATAAATAATTGTTTTGTTCTTTAGTGGGGACAGGATTGAGATTCCTGCAGTTGTCTGCTATGTTGCAGACTTTTTTTTTTAAGTCATCTGGAAGAAACCATCAATCTACTATCACAACTTGCTCACCATTTTCTCAAGCAAACAAAGTTAGGGAGCCGAAAAGAACTCAAGCTAGTACGTAACTCGTTATGGCCTTTCCAATCAGTATTTATTGTTATACTTTCCTGCTTCTTCAGAAAATAAAAAGAACTAAAAATCACTGACTCTTTAAACCAAGAAAGATTTATGGGCACGTTTTTGTTTTAAAATCATTTTTACATCTGGCATTCACTGAAAGGCATATATTTGTCTTGACATAACAAGATGTCATTTAACTGTTGATATTTTCTCTTTAAATTGTTCTGTGGAGGTATTCAAAACTTCCTAAGCATTTTCAAAGCGCACAGTGCTTACTGCAGAATAACAGAAGTCTAAGAAAAGCAGATGAGCAGAAGGGCCCAACTGAGGAGAAATAGGCTAAAACTTTTTCTTGAAACTGTTTTCACAGTGCCCTGGTGCCATTCTGTCAAGTCAGTGCTGTGGCTCCTCTTTTGCAGCTGGTTCACATTGCAGTAACAGTTCTGGCTTTGGCTCCTGTTTCCAGCATATTGGAACTTCAGCAAAGCAGCCTCTCTCCAGTATGCTGCTCCCACTACATCCTTCTGGAAATGTTTCTCCCTGCAGCGTGTGAATCCTTTTCTTCTCTTGTTGCTACAGAGGAAGCCAGTAGTGCTCACATGGTCGGAGCCTTCCAACCCACCCAGCGTGCTGCTGGGTGCACCCATGGTCCAGGCCTGTGGGCACCTCTTCCTGCAAACACCTGGGCTGCTGGGAGCCACTTGAGAACATGACAGAGGTGGCAACACCACTCTGAACACAGTAAAAGCCACTTTTGTAAGGCAAGCTTCTTCCCATTCCCATCATCTTTTTGTCTGCTCTGCAGCACATCACATCATGCTGAAAATGAACCTGAGATTGTTTCCAACCATCTCCATCTCTCTCCAAATCTGTCTCTCTATTCCATGAGCATCAGTGCTGGCACAGAGCAGGATGAAATTTTGTCCTCAGCGGTGTGGAGGAGAAGCAGCCCTTTTTTCAGTTGACTTAAATGGATGTTGTGAATGTATCCTGAGCTGAGCAACAGTTGGCCTATCTTCTGACACTGCTTTCTCATTTTTGGACTCTCTTGGAAGTTATCCTCCTCCATGCATACCACCCAAGCCCTCTTTTTCACTACACCATGTAGATATCCAGACTGTTTCATGCATCCAGGATAGCAGAAGGACAAGAGAAAGTGCCTGAGGAGACACATGAACACTCTTATGTTCCTCATTTTTCCTTCAGGCACCTATCCAGAAGTATGCGATCATGTCATGACTGCAATCTTTGTTCACTACATTTCAAAGAATAGCTTTTAGAAACAGAAGAGAATTTTCAGTTCTACTGAACCGTTTACGCTAAAGGAAACCACAAGTATGAGTTATAGACAACCTGGTGTGCCTTTTTTTGTTTGTTTGTCATTTTGGTTGGGTTTTTTTGGTTTTGTTTTTTTTGTAACTGGCCACTTAGTTCACAGCAAATGTATTTCCAGTACTTGGTTAGATATTCTACCCTTCCAATAGAAATGAATGAAAGAAAAGCATTGTAGTAAGAGGTGAAATAGAGGTATATGGAAATTTTTCATATTCTTTCCTTGCCAGACTCTTTTCCATTTTAAATTAGTGAGATTCATTTTTATCAAACAAAAAAGTAAGGACTGTTTTCTCATATATTGTCTTTTTACATCTAAATGACTGATGTTTTTAGTAAAAATTTTCTGTCTCATTTCCGTCAAGAAGTTGTGGTCTTGGACATATGACAAGGCTGAACAAACTCATCTGAACCACAGACACAATAATTTGTTCATGGATGGAAAGCCTCTACAGATATTTGTGCAAACTAACATTAAGCATACAAATATTTGCAGGAAAAAATAAACAAACAAAAAAGTTAAGCAATAAAGTTAGGGCAAGGGGTAAGTTGAATTTATTGGCTGTTATGTTTCCACAGAGAGAGAGAGAAATGTTTGAAATAATCAAAGTAAATATTTCTGTTCCATGGTTTGAGTAAATATCACCAAAAGGACAGATTTGTTCTAGTTCCATTTGTGCAACTCAGTTTTGAAATGAGAAGTTGTCTAACTTGCTTTTCCAAAAGAAAATATCATAGAATGATAGAATGGTTTGTTTTGGAAGGGACCTTAAAGACCACTTAGTTCCAATGCCATAGGCAGAGGCACCTTCCACTAAACCAGGGTGCTCAGGGCCCCATCCAACCTGGCCTTGAATACTTCCAGGGATGGGACATTCACTTTTTCTCTGGGCAACGTGTTCCAGTGTCTCACTACTCTTGTTTCCTAATAGGAAAAATTTCTTGACTTTGTTGAAATGCAGTAACTAAAAAAGGCCTTCAATGTTAAGTGTCTGTGAAAAGATCTCCCCATAGAGCAGATAGAATCCAGTGTACAGTGCAGCATATATCACTGTCAGATGATGTGATTTTTCCTAATTTTTCCTTGAAAAACATGATACAAGTAAACAGGATTTTAAGAAAGCAGTCACGTTGGTATCAACTTTTAGAATAGTGTTTGCTGTTCTTTTTACAGTCTTCTCACATTTTTTTCTCTTCTGAAATTGTGGAAAACAATTTGCTCCATGGATACCATCTTATTCCATTTGACAAACATTGATTTTTTTTCACCTATATTTTGAACAGAGCCAAAACTGGTATGGCTTATTGTGTTCAACAGGAACAAAATCATCAACTTCATTGCCACCTAGTCCTGTCGTGCCAAAATATGCTCATTTCTATATAGTACTGTCCACAGATATCAGTGCAGAAATAGGAATAATAGTTATTTTCTTCCATACACTCAGCCAACTGAAAAAAAATTTGGATTTCTTCAGAAAAATCTGAGAATAGGAATGAACAGTCTTCTCCAAAACAAATTGTTGGCAGATACAAGTATTATTAATAAGCTTAACGTCTTCTTTAAAATGTGTAGCATTGAGAGGTTACGTGTTTGGGTTTACACTATTTCATTCAGAAAATCTGAAGTCAGTGTTATTTTTTTACAGCAATAAACTGTGGGTACAACAGCACAGGACAGAGCCTAACATTTCTTCCTTAATGTGCTACGGGATCTGCACCCTGTTCCTGCTTATGTCTGGAAGGAACAAGAGGAGATGCAATGAAGTCAGTGTTCATATCCCAGGGCTATAGCTGGGTTAGTGGTAGAATTTCATCAACATTTGTTATTCTAGTAAAAAGAGGAGCTGGATTCAATGGATGCACACAAAGATTAGGAATTTCATCAAGGCTGGTCTCCAGCACAGACCAGTGACAGAGGAGGAGCTCAGTTGGACAAGGAGGGTGGGATGCACAAAGCTGCTGCTTCAGCCAGCCAGCTCCTAAAGAGGAGATGCAGTATGAATAAGCTCACAGCAAACTTAACCCCCGAATAAACTAGGAGGATGGAATATCTCTCCAGAGCTGACTACATCTCCACATCTAGTGTTCAGAGAGCCAGGGAAGACTGTTCTACTAAGTGCTTGGAATGGAAAGAACAGGTTAAAACTCAAAGTTATAGAAAGTTGATCTCAAAACATCCCCATACCTCCCTAGATTTCCCAGTCCATTTTTATGACATACAGCAGTCTTATGGGAAAATAAAGTTAATTCATGTTCATAAATCCACATTGTATGAAAGTGGAGCTGTTGGATGAATGTGTTGTTGGTGGTGGTTTTTTTTTTTTTTTTTTGAAAATGTTCATTTTAGATAATCAAAAATTTTAGAGGGAGAATTAATGCAGTGATTCCCTGGCCACTGGCCTGGAAGCCTCAGCAATGTGCAGCCAGACAGCAGTCTTTCTGGGGAAAATGTTCCATTTCTTAATTTTTCACCCCCTATCAAAAAGCAGTTTTTTTCCTGCTGTGAAAGTTGTAGTAGGAACAGACTTATTATTTTCTGCAAAAGACTGTTGTGTGTTATTATTAATATTTATGATGATTACAGCATATCAGACAATTGGCCTCATGATGAACATTCATTTTTTTATAGTACTTTGACCTTCTCTAGACTGGACAAATACTTTTATTCTTGATCTCCCAGTCATTTAAAAGATCAGGACACAGATAATGCGGAAGAATGAAGGAGTTCAAGTGTAGGATTTTTACAATGTTCCCCCTATCCTATTGATTAGTTCTGTTTCATCCCAATAATATAGTTAGTGCAGCTAGGCAAACATAGAGAAATTGCTCTCTCCTTTAAAGAGGAATGTCAAAACAATAAATAGATTAGTCATGCCAACAGCATTGATTTGTGACAGCCTTGATATATGCAATCATTTGGGATTCAAACATTTATCAGTGGGGGGAAGAAAACCCACCGTTTTTATTTGCTGCAATGAGACTTGCTGGGAGAAAATGCTATTAGGCATCTCAAAATTCTCTGCATAGTGGCAGGCTTTTAAATGCAATGAGATATCCTCAGTACATTTCCATATTAATCAATACAATGAAAGGCAAAAATCAATTTTGTCTGTGCAACTGTGTGTGACACCTCCCTAAGAGCTGCTCCATTGGGATGGATTCATGCCAGCAAAGATGGTCATAGGTTGATTGTTTATTTATGGCAAGGAAAGACATAAAGTCATCTTACTGACAAAATAGCAGGAGAGATGTTACTCAAAGGGTGTCTATTCAAAAACCTGGCACTGGTACATGGGAAGTATGTATTTCAGACCTTAATAGCAACTGTGGCTTCCTGCATGAAACACGGGCAATGATTTTCTTTGATTCAGAGGAAATAAAAGTTGACTTTACCAAAGGAACTGAGGATCATCCAGTTATTCTCTGAAAAGATGACAACACTGAGGAAATCACCACATATTCTTGGAACTAACAAATTATCATTTTAGTAACTTAAAGAAATTAATAAAATGTGATCCACTAGTTTCATACTCTACATCTCCTTTCCCGTACTGGAATAAGCACTGATATCACCCACAATTTGGCTGGCCACTGTTGCATCCTCTGATAACTCTTCTAATTCAGGATTGTATGATGTTAGATTATGGTTTGTGTCATATTTTAAAGCTTTCATTTGTCACTTCTTCTGCAATGGGACGTTATTTTACTGTAGATTTATTTGTAACTATAAAGCTATTTTCTTTGGTGCACTTATCTTCTCCAGTTATTCCAAACATTGAGTGTGAGGGTTTCTTATGATTGCTAAGCCAATGTTATGGTAGCATGAACTGAAAAGCTTGGTTTTGAGTGGCAATGGTCATCTCAAAACCCTTCATTGCCTAAAAGATATTCAGATTTTTTTTTTGTTTTCTTATACTCATTAGTTGATTCCGTTTTATAACTCAGTCATACAGTATCATGAGGTCCTTCTCAGATTTTCTAGATCAGTCTTCATATTTACTCTGCTGAACAGTAACACTTGTGTCCATTTTCACCTTACTGTTTACCCCCACTCCAAGTTTATTAAAAAGATAACAGGAAAGTCTTGGGTTAGGGTCTTCTGAAGTCTGTTAAAAATGTCTCTGGAGCAAAAGTTATCTCAAATATTTTCATCATCTAGGTGGGCATCCACTGGACCATTTTAATCCAAAGAGTGGCTAAAAGTTCACTGATAATGCAGCACTGGAGATGCATTACATCTAGTGGCATACAGAGACTATGAAGCAGAAAAGAATATTCACAGAAAAGAAAAAAGTAGATTGATGACCAATGTCCTTCCATAAGGCAGTAAGCTGCCAATAAGCACATCAGTCTGTTAGGTTTAAACTGGCTTTTTGCAGAAGAAGACATTAGTCATAAATACCACCACACTAAGCACTAGAAAGATTGTGAAGCGTGGAGAAAAACTTTTTGCTAGAGCATGTAGTGGCAGGACAAGGGGAATTGGCTTCAAACTGAGAGAAAGTAGGTTTAGATTAGATATTAGGAAAAATTCTTTACCGTGAGGGTGGTAAGGCACTGGAACAAGTTGCCCAAAGAAGTGGTAGATGTCCCATTCCTGGAAATGTTCAAGGCCAGGCTGGATGGGGCTCTGAGCAACCTGGTCTAGTGGAAGATGTCCCTGCCCCTGGCAAGGGGCTGGAACTTGTTGATTTTTAAGGTCCCTTCCAATCCAATCCATGCTATGATAAGATGCTAAGGTACGATTCTATGCTATGCGGAGATTAGATACTGCTAAAGGGTTAAGTTATTCTTGAAATAACTAAAAATAAGTTTTTTGAAACAAGCTTCTTATACAAGTAAAATACGTGTCAATTTTCGAGAAGAGATAATGGACAGGTCATTAATTATGTGTAAAAAAGGCACCATAAATTCTGTCAAGGCTGGAAAAAGCTCTACCTCACAAAATCTAGAATTAGAAGTAGGGAAGAAAATAAAAAACAGTGTAGAAATTATATTCACTGTGAATTCTGAATATAAGGAGACATTTGAAAAATGTGTCAGGACCAACATGGGAAATATGAATTATGAATCAGTTGTCATGAAGGGGATAAGGAAATCAGATACATCAAGGGAACCAAGGAAGTTTTCTGAGTCAGACATATGGAACAAAAAGGACCTCTGCAGAACAACATTAATGAGATACAACTCTAAAAGTTTAATTAGTTCTAGGCAGCCACAATACTAGAGAACTCTTTTCAAGGAAAGAAAAAAAAAAAAAGGAAAAGATCTGAGGAAATTGCTAATGAAAACAGAATAAGAAAATTAACATGGAAAATATGACCAAGCACAAACTAAAAGACATGATAAATATTTACCTATATCTGAAGGATGTAAAAAAACAAGAAATAATCAAACTGTTTAAGATTATATGAAGCAGCTTATTAGAAATAGTTGAGTTTAATTAAGCAGCGTGAAAAATACACCACATAGCTGGAGAAATATTCTGATAGTGATGTACGGTGGACAATGAAATAGCTTTCATTTAAAAAGTCAGAAGAATGTAGCAAAGCTATTTTAAATTTTTTCTGCACAGACCTCTAGGGAATTTATACCTAGGAATTTATATCTAGGGTTATAACTCTGCATGGGCTTTGGAATGGTTGAAAAGATCTTTGAGGTTCTAATGTCTTTGACTGTATAAAGATAATGCAAACTATACACCCAGGAGATTTTTACTAAGGATACATTAAAATGTAATAGGAAATTTCAGGCTATGATTTGTTCTTTTCAAACATTTCAGCCTATCTCATAAAGAAAGAGTCAGAAAAATGGACTTTTTTCAGTGTTCCAAACTCCACCTATCTTAAAAGAATTATGCATACTACTTAATGTTAATACAAATTTAAATTAACTATTGAAGGTAGCATACAGGCATGCATCAATGGGGGTTCTTTTATTTACTAACATTTCCTGTGACTGAAAATGAGACCATTTAAACCTCTCTTGGTGTATGGAAAAAGCAACAAGGCAAAGATTTTAGAAATGTATTATGTTTTATTAATTGATGAATGTCAAACATTCAGACAGAATTGTCAACATTTAGCAATAATGTTAGCTAAAAGTCTAGAAGAAGAACATCTCACATTCAGCTACTATAGGCAGTGGAAGAATAAGAATAGTAGACAAAGATTATCATTTTGCCTAGTCTTTGCTATCTTCTTTTGCATACATGAACAAAAATAAGATATGATCTAATAACAGTGTATAAATTATTTAGAATTCCTCAAAGTTATAGAAAGACATAGAAGAAGACTAATTTTATATTGCCATTTTTTCTATAAAGGGAAGAAAAATGTATGCTATGTGTAATACTCAAAAAAAAAAAATCTAGTGAAACTGCAGTTCACCCAACAAAACTCATTTTGTTTCTGTCAGATGCAAAAATTGTTGTCAATAACTTTTCATACATATATCGTCATTTCTTGGGCTGCTCTACCTAAGAGAGACTTAGATACAATCCCAACAGGAGTAATAAAAAATTCTTTTAGTTTATTCATACTATTGACAACTCTTTTTCTCCTTTTATTTTGAAGGAAGAGTAAGTGATACTGCCATGAACCGACATAGCTACATAGCTGATCAGAAATATCAAAACCCATGTTTTAATTCTTAAATCTGAACATTCTTATAACTGAAACATAGATAATAAAAACTAGATCTGATACTCGACACTCATTTTTAAAGTCTGCCTTTTAATTAGCTGGTAATTAACCTGGCAGGTTCAATTCTGGATTCCAGTCCCTCCTGAAAGAACTTGTGACATAATTTCATTCCATCATCCTTCAGACATCAGCCCTTCAAGCATAAACCAGAAAGCTGGATTCACCCCTTCTTGACTATGTGCCTTAAATACCAGTCTTTCTGTCCAGAATAGCTAAGTATTCCATAGAAACAGCTTTAAAAGGAAAGCTATTTGACAATTTAGAGTAGCAGAGGTGCTTAAGGTGTTTTTCCAGCAGGTAAAATTTTGAGACTACTCACAGCAGAAAAAGAAATTGCAATGGAGTTTTCCACTGTTTTGGTTGTACTGTGTACAGTTAGGCATCTTCAGGAGTTCATCCTGCTGTACTCCTCCTTTGAAGAACTCCGTGCTCAAGGATGATGCGCAGAAATGATGGGCTCAGAAGGGATAAGAGGGTGTAAAGGTCCCTGTAAGATACATTGCCCCTGTGGCAGTTCATTTGGGAGCTGCATGCAAACCCCTTTACTCACACGCGCACACACACACACACACACACACACATGCGTGCGCGCACACACATACACACACACACACACTCACACATCTTGAACCAACTCCCTTGAGCCATAGCCTGGACCTCAAGACTGTCCAGGCTCTGCATCCAGACTGGACCAAGTGCCCAGCAGAAACCTCAAGCCTTTCTTGCTGCTAGTCTCCTACTCATAGGATCATCGGCTTGAAGCTTGCTAGCAGCATGTTACACACACACACAGAGAATATTCTGCACAGCCATGCTGTGATTCTCAACCAGAAAATGGTTAAGAATAGAGTTTCATACAGATATAGAGCAGACTGCAGCGCTCAGACAGCTGACAAGTTTGCTGACCAGTGGTTTTTCCAGATGGCCTCTTTCATATACCCTCTTCCACCTATTGTCCCATGCTTGTTCCTTAGCTCATCTTAATCCATCTTTCTTTGCCCTTGTTTCCTCACATGTAAACAACCCACCCTAGACATGTTTTCCCCATTGCTCCCTGTTTTTTCCACTGCCTATGCTGATAATTTTTACCTCTAGAAAAATCTTACCCCCCATCCAACAGTTTCTCATGCAAGAACTGAGAAGTAATTTGCCTGCATATCTCCTGAGAGAAGCTTAACTGGTTATTGTTAACTGAATATCCAAATAAAAATACTGAGATCACCTTTGCACAAGTGCAACATAAATTTTAAGAAAAGTGCCTTCTCCCATGAAACAAAACAAAACAAAAGAAAAACAAACAAACAAAAACAAAACTATTTTTTCTACATCCTGCTTTTTTGTTGTTGTTGTTGTTGTTGTTGTCGTTGTTGTTGTTGTTGTTGTTGTTGTTTTGGTTTTGTGGGTTTTTTTGTTAATGTTATTATTCCATAGTATAAAGTGTATGTGGAGCTTAATGATACTCAGAGGAAATCTGTAAGATGTCAATTTAGCCTCATCAGGATAGAACCATACAGCGTTCTAATATGAATAATAATTTTAAAAAGGGACCATGGACCCTAAGGAAAGCAGCAGTTTTGGCATCACTGTCATGCCTTATTCTGTTTTCCTGAGTTCTTATCACCTCCCTTAAATGCGAGGCAGAGGTTTACTTTCCTCTTCTTGAATTTTTTTAGTAAATCATAATCTGGCAGTAAAAGTTTTGGCAGAGTACTACAGGGATGTATTTCCACCGATATTATATTTGTAAAAAGTCAATATGTACCCATATTTCATTTTTCAATTTTTAGATTTTAATTTGTTTCATTAGTTTACCATCTAACGCTCTAAGGATTTTATGACCACTATTTATGTTTAATGTCATGATGGAAAACTCACTGAGTTTTACCTACACCTAGTAAATACAATCCTGACTCCTGCCTCCGTTTGCCCTTGGTCAGAAGGTTGGGAAGCTACCAAATGATTCCTGCCTTGCAGCCCAGCATATCAACAGTTATATCCTTTTCCAAAACAGTCATTGCCACTCTCAAGGTCACAGTCAACTGCAACAGGTTGCTCACTCTGTTTACAACTATTTAATCTGCATTCCATGGTCTTGTCCATAGACAAATCCTTAGAAGTTTCACAAATAAAAATTTACCCTTACTTTTTTTCACCAGCAGCTTTGGGAACAAGCGCTTTGCAGTTCTCCATAAATAAGTGCAAGACCACATACCCAGAAGATATATACAGAACTCTTAATAGGGAATTTAAAATAATATCTTCCTCCCTTTTTTTCCCAAAACAAAATATACCTTACAGTTTTGTGAAGGACATGCAATTTAGTATTTTACCATTCTTTGTTTCCATGAAGAAACAACATTTATAGACTTCATCCATAGATTCTTTTTTGGATTCCCCTGGGGGAAGCTCAGTCACTGCTGGAATCTCACTGATAATTTTGAAGCAGAAGAGCAACAATGTGCATGAAAGGAAACACTGATGTCACAGCCAAATTAACAGAGACCTTAAAAATGCCTTTCCTTATCAGCCTTCCAAATTTTCCCTATCAGACCCTCCTTGCATTATCTTGATAGAATGGGGGCAAGAAAAAGGAGGCACTGATTGTTCTTGTGAGAACTTTGTATTTCAGCCTAGTTTGGGAGGGGGGGGGGGTTGACTCATCAGAAGTCTCATAAATCAGTGTCATTGTACCCACTCCTTTTATGTCAATCTGGAATTCACTAGGATGTTTTCTGGGAAACTGCCCTGAAAGAAATATATCACAAACAGGAACACGTCACTTTTGGTATCAAGATAATAAGAGGGTGGCTTGATGCTTTTCCAAGTAAATAGAGGCAAATTCTTGTCTATTTGTATTGATAGTCTCTCCATTACTTTGCCTGGAGATGCCTAGGGCTCGTAAAGTATTTCCATATCTTGAAATTCACACCTGGTCTTCTGAATTTTTAAGTTTACAATAAATTGCTTAGCATGATGACCAGTTTTCTCCTGTGCTTCCATTAAAATGGCACCTATAAAACCTAAAAAAACCCCTACGACGTAAACCAAACATTTCTTCGGGATCTCTTTCTTATATACTGCTTAAAATGAAACAATGTCTTTCTAAAAGACACTGACAAATACCTGTGGCATTTCTCGATACGGACAACAGAATGTAAAACAGTGAAAGAGAGCTGCTGTGCTCAGCTGGCAGAGACATGTTGGGGGCCCTTGGACTACACCCTAGGCCTTCAGTAGACTTGGGGGGGTTACTGCATCAGGAGGGTCCCCACTCCTGTTTTCGGCACCCTGGAGAGGCTGAGAGCAGCAGCACTGATGGTGACCCTGCTGTGCCATATGCCCTGCACTTTCTCAGGATCATTGGCAAGCCTCTGTCCTCAGGGGAGCAGTTAGTCATGTCTATTGTTTCCAAGTCCCCGACAAACCCACAGCACAAGAATGACTTACCTAAACCGAGTTCCTGATCCACTCACCCCAGCTGGCAGCTAGTTGCCAGCTTTTTGCCAAATGCAGTAGTATATGGAGAGGAAGACGTACTGAAACTAAGAAAGCAGATTTACAAAGATACAAAAGAGGAAAAATAAAGAACATATGTAATTGAAGAATAGAGTCCAAGTATAATAACAACATAAAAAACGGGTGAGTCAACCACTCAGTTTTCAGATTTTTTTGCAGCACAAACAATAATTAAGTTCCCAATATCTACTGTTTGAGGTGATTAAGAAATTAAGACCACTCAGATTTACACTGAACTCAACTAGGCTTTTGTCCAGTTCAAGGATCTGTTCTTGGGAATTAGGATTTCAAGACTAAAGTATCTAGATTTTCTCAATTTCATTTTGAAATATTTCCAGCTTCTCATGTAATAATATTCACAACATTTTTAGAAAGAAAGAAAAGGATTCAGAACAGCAGTGTTGTGTTTGGTGATACACAATTATACAATTATAGATTTGAAGAACTGCAGTCTGGTGAGGACCATTACAACATTTTGACAGTCCTGTCATAAATCTCAGCTTATTACATTTCATCTGATTTTCACTATATTCAGCTTCCATTTCACTCAATTGCACAGGGTAGCTGGTATGTATGTGCTCATATGGAACTGTACAAGTGAATAATAAAGTTTATCACTGTAGTGAGAGTTAGGGTTGGCAAAAAAGAGAATTCAACCTAATGACCTGAAGAAATATTTTCCAAGAGAACAATTCACCGTAAACAGTCTACAGTATTTCTTCCTAGAAATCAATGTCATGGATGAAAAATTCAGTCTTAATTTAAATCTGAGGCCTAACTCAAAATATGTATAGTATGAAGCTAGTTAAATACAGAAATGAGTTTGTTCCCAAGGGGCTCGAGCATTCACAATAATAAGACTACCTTGTTCTTCCAGGCTTCCCTCAATCTATGGCTGTCAGGCATCATGTGGATGTGTTTGATTTAGTTAGGAACAGCATGATGGTTAGAAAAAAGGTAGAAGGAAGAGCCCAGTCAGAGAGAGGTTAAGAAAATCATTTTGGCATTCATAAAAGTGACACTTGTTCATCCTCTTTTGCTAGACTGAGCTTGTAGTACTCCTACCAGAAGGAGACAAGAATTACCCAGCAGCCTGGTCACTGCTAAGTGAGCCATGGCCCCACAAAGCTGCTGAAACTGAAGGAAAAAATGAGTCCTCAAACATTAATTTTACATTTGTGCAAGAACTTATCTGAACTGTGCAATTGTCCAAGACTTCTAGTCTGAGCTGATCCCTAAAATGAGCCTTAACTGGAAGCACAATTTGTGTCAGCCTCAGAAATAATGTTGAGGGAGGAATCTGTTTTACTTCAGCCCTTCAAGCATCTCATCACAGCATTTAATCATTTCTCAGACTCTTAAAATATGTCCCTGTATAGGCCTCTACTTCAGCATTAGTCCTATCCCACATCTTAACCCCAAAACAAAAATACAAACTGATATAAAGATGAACCTGCTGATATAAAGATGTACCTGCACTATCAATAAAGGTGTGGATATTTCAAATTGTATTTTTCCCTTAGGCCCTTGCTCCCTACGCATATCCTTAAGTTCTAACTAAATAAAAGATCACAAGGCTGTAATGTCAAGTGTCACTATTGGCTCATAGCCCCTCACTGCTTCATTGTAGCTTCTCCACAGACTTTAGTTATCAGCAGCTGCCTGGTGTGGTCCAGATTCATTCCAAGTCAGAGAAGGAGATAAAAATTAAAGAATATGGACAATAGAAATTTACAGTTTGATTTTTCTCTTTTTTTTCTTTTTTAAATTTTCTCTTATTTTTTTCCTTTCCTTTATATAGAGCAACAACATAAAGCTATAGCCCATGTGATTGAAATATAGACTTTACTCTAACTTAACTTGAACTCTGGCTCTTGAAAGCACCATCAGACCTATACCATACTATATCAAAGAAAGAAGCTCAACACAACAAAAAGCTCACTTTTGGCAGCCAGGAATTATCCACATTCCTCAGCCTTTGCCCACTTCCTTAACAATGACAGATATAGATATAGATATAGATATAGATATAGATATAGATATAGATATAGATATAGATATAGATAGATAGATATAGATAGATATAGGTATAGGTATAGATATATAGATATATAGATGTATATATAAAGACTAAGTCTATGGATAGGTTTAAGATTCAGAAAAGAGAAGCCGATTTGCTAAAGTTTAGTGTGTTAGTTACTTTGTTAGTTACTTAGTCAGTTTGTAGCTTTCTAAAGATACAAACTGTCTAAGCCAGGAACAGATTTTTAGTTTGCATCTTTTAGAGCTATTTGTTTTGAAGGCACTTTGCTTGAGGAAAGGCCGTTCTCAAATTAAAACTATGGTTCTTGTTCAGTTAAGGGTGATGCACTTTTCTCTTCTGCCACATAGCTGAGATTTCACTTCAAGATTTAATTCAGAACTAGTGCCCCATGCCATCAGAAGAAACAAGTAAAGAGGCACCTGTCCTTAACTTAAAATGCAGTCTACTCCTACCAAAAAAAAAAACCAAAATGAAACAAAACAAAACAAAAAAATCTACCTTTTGACTGTTTTATGCAGTAACTGTAATCTTAACCCTATTCCTGGAGTAAATTAGCAAAATCCAGCCACCAAAATCCAGCCGAGTACCAGTTGTGGTACCTAGGATTTAAGCTGATCACATTGCTCACAAAATACTAAAGCATATATGTTTTATGCAAGTTATTCTGAACATGAGGAAGAAAATGCTTTATAGGAGTCCATACTTAAAAGTTTCCTTTGTATTCTTTTTTTTTTTTTTTTTTTTTTTTTTTTCTTTTAAAAA